>OZ014460.1:1942680-2379973 GCA_963966035.1 Acleris laterana | reverse complement strand
ATCGATTTCAGAGGCTTGAGGCACTGAGGCAGCACTTCTGGCAGCGTTGGCAGCTGAAGTACATCGCCGAGCTGCAGCAGCGGACGAAGTGGCGAGTTCCCGGCAGAGTTCTACAGCTGGGTGACCTGGTCCTGATGAAGGAAGACAACACTCCTCCTATGCACTGGCGACTTGGACGAATCACGAAATTGTACCCTGGCGCAGATGGGATATCTCGAGTAGCTGAAGTTGCTACGACATCGGGCACGTACAAGAGAGGCGTGAAATACCTCTGCCCTTTACTGGACAAGACAGCAGAACCGTTGAAGACTGATGTCTCCAAGGGCCCCCAGGATGTTGCCGCTACGAGTACAAGTAGTGAGGCGGGGGCGGTACGCAGCTAAACCAGTTTCGGTGAAGCTTCGTCCCTCCGCCGCATCTAGTCGCCGACGCATTCTTCTCTCGGCTCTTAGCGCGCTTGTGTGCGCGTCATACAACCTTTTTAATTTTATTTAAACATAAGTTCCTACATATTTGTGGAATACCGATTACAGAAGTTATTTGTACCATCTACGATTCTTATTTTAACATTCATAAGACCCCAAGTCTTAACACCCCATATGAATTTGTTTTTATTTCCTCGCAGTAGATGTGAAAAACATAGGCAATTAACAACTTTAAAGTTTGTTTTTTATTAGACTTGTATAATAATGTACTTATGCCTTTTACTGACCCGGATAGCCCAGTGCACACGCGAGGAGGGCCGACTGACGGATATATCCGGGATATAAGTCTCGCGCTCCAGCCACTCTATCAGGTGCTTCTGGAACTTACTAGGAGTTATAACGCCATCTAAAATGTAGAAAAAAGTAACTTTTCAACTCAAGTTCTATAAACCACTTATTTTGATACCGTCAACAGTATCATAATACAACCATAGTGCAACGCAAGCGTAGTCATTGTAATAACAGTTCGGTAATAAATATTCCGTGAGAATTTTACATAAATTGCTCTGGTCTCAAACTAAGTTCAGAGCTCGTATTATGTACTTACGTACTAGTCTGAAAGTGACAGATATTTATCTACGATTATACACCTCGACTGTGCTTGTACTATGGTGAATAGAGAAGGCTTGTTAATTAGATTACTCTCCCAAAATATTTTCTTCTGAGACTTATTTTATATTCGCCTTTTTCCAAATCTTAAATTTTTCCAATTGCATATTTTCCGTTCCAGATTTCTATCAATCGCCAATTTCCCCACAACGTTAAGGTTATCTTAGTGCTACAGTAGGTCCGATGGGCTAATTCGTTCAACAATAGTAGATCAAATTGATTTTTGGAACGGGAAAAACTATGACAGGAAACAACGCGTCAGCGGAAAAACGCGACTGTGAAAATTTTACTCGGGAAAAAGTGAAAATATAAGTCCTGCTACTAAGAAAGAAGGATTTTACGAAAAAGGACCTTGTACGGTCACGAGCGTTAATTTGGGAACCATTTCAAGAAAAATATGCTTGAAGTCGTCAATGTCATTAGAGATGTCAAGTCATTTGTTACTTTCAGGAAACTCAACCTTATTGTTGTAGAATGTCAGATTGACTTTGAACCTAAGGTGGGTACCAAATTAAATCTCGTGACTGTATATCGTTACTACTTCGGAAAAAACTCGTATCTGATATTTCGAGTTGTATGAATTTGAATTTAATCCTCTTCACGTTGTCAATATGAGACACGAGGTTTCTTCAAAGCAATCACGATATGTTAGTTACCGTTCTTGAGCCACCGTTGCAGGTGCGTCCGGAACGCGCTCAGCCGGAACATGTAGTTGGACTCCTCCGTCCACTCCACGGGATGTCCGGACTCTGCGGATATTTTAACCTGGAACCGGACATTTTTCAAGTACAGTGGAACTCAGAAGAATCTGTACATTTAGTACATTCGGTAGCATAATAAAGTGAGAATGGTTTGAATTTAGTACATCAATAGCTGCGACAAGATACTGAAATAAAACAAATAAATAAATAAATATCAGGGGACAATGTCACACCAATTGACCTAGTACCAAACTAAGCTCAAGGCTTGTATTATGGGTACTAGACAACGAAATAAATACTTATATAGAGAAATATATACTTAAATATAAATATATAGTGAGTAGGAAGGGGCCGCCCTAGGCGTACTTTTTCGAGTCAAATCGGAGAAATACTGGGAAAGGGCCAATCTTAAGTACCCGAAACCGACGTGCGTGCATGACTCGATGTATGAATGTGGAAGAAGCGAAAGAAATTTGTCAAGATCGTAGCAAATGGAAAGAAGTGGTCTCTGCCTACCCCTCTGGGAAACAGGCGTGATTTAATGTATGTATGTATATACACGGTGATTTTTTATCGGTGATCAGGAACAAATATTCGCGCTCATCACACTAATATCTGCCCTAACCGGGATTTGAACCCAGGACCACTAGCTTCGTAGGCAGGGTCACTAACAATTAGGCCAGCGCGTCGTCAAATGTACAGCTATTTATTTAATCTGTTTGACAAACATTAACGAAGCGTGTTTTTACTAAAAATAACGTAAATGATTATTTCATCTTAAACTTAATAGGAAAATAATGTTCTAATATATAAATCATTGCAAAGACCTCACTTGATCTGTAAAAGTAAAAGTAAAAGTAAAGTGATTATCGAGTAATCATGGTGATTTGGTTCGTTTGACGGCGACCTTACCACCCACTGCCTTCTTGATGACGTCAGACCATCTTGCCATTATTCTGCCTTGTGCACGTTTTCCATCCATCTAACCCTAAATAAGTAGCTTCTCCAGACTTGCTCCCCATAAAAATCAAGGCCCATAGCCAAGATACACACGCTACTAACGCTTATCTTTTCTATCAGTCGAAATGTAAAGGATGACTCTTTTACATGTCGGTAATGAGTGAATCTACCAGCGCTTCGGACAAGACCATCATTACGGAGAAGAAGCGCCGCAAGAAACTACAGCAGAAGGTCATTTTTTCAAACATAAAATACAATAATACTGAAAAGTAAGTTACATTACAAGGTAATAAAGTAACTATTAATTATTAGAACTAGCAAAAATAAAAACATTACAAATGTACGGTCAAATACATTAACATTAAACTAAAAATAATGACTATAGTGCCCCGCCATTAATTAGTCAATCTTGACAGCTGTCATCGCAGTACAATTTATAACCTATTCTTGGGTTTGAGGCATGGACTTGTACCTAAACTGGACTGAGTACTAACTTTTTCTAGTCAATCAAAATTGAACCGTATTAGCAAGTAAGACAGTTACAATTTATGTGATGATATAGGTTGAGGCCGAGCGAGAGCAACCAACCCGAGGACGGTGTCCCCCTCACTCAAGTTGCCAATGTAAAAAAGGTATATACATATATATATATTTGATGTACTTGGTCACACTAGTTAAAACGAGATGCAATTCTCTAGTATGGTTTCTCTGTCGGTCACACTTTTTTATCGCAGTACTCAGTCCAGTTTAGGTACAAGTCCATGGTTTGAGGTTATAATTTGTACTGAAATGACAGGTGTCAGGATTGACTTCTTATCGGCCGGGCACTATAGGAGAACAACACGTCGAGGTCTCTACGTCAAAAGCCATAGCTGGTTTGTCGTTACGCACGAGAATGTCATCCCAAACATATTAAAAAAACCCTAAGTAGTGTTTGCATCTTGGCTATGACTTCAGTACCTTCTCTCCGTTCCTGACGTCATCCTTAAGGTGCGTCTCTGGTATGAACGCCTCGTCGTTGACGCTGTACCAGCCTGAGTACTGCGCCTTGTACACGTACTCGCCTTCCACCAGCTTGTTCTGGAAACGATAGACCAACATATTTGAACCTGAGGGCAAATAGCAACTGTGGGCGATTGGATGTCAACATATAGTGGCCAACCATGACCAGCATATTCTGATATTGATAATCTTACAATAATGAAATAAATATCAGGAGTTAATCTCACACTTCAACACTCAGGAATAAATGCTCGCGCTCACCTCACAATTTTTTACCCTTACCGGAAATCGAACCCAAGATTGTTAGCTTCGTAGGCAGGCTCACCAACTAACCGGATGATATTATATTATAATCAATGTTTAAAACTCCGTACAGTAAAACACAACCGATGTACCTGCGCAGATGACATTTTTTCGAAGCGCGGGAGCCAATCAGCATAGCGTGGTTGTATGCTGTGCTATTATTGGTTGTTAGTGACGCCATGTTGACGCGCGCCCGCGTGTCATCCAGTTGTCCAACGTGCGTGAGTGAGATGGAAAAAATAGATGCAATTTAATTTGCACCTTATAACTATTACGTACAAGTCTGACCGTGGGTTTTAATCGTGCTTTCGGAAATCACCGGAATTGTTGTTCGTGTCTGCGCGAACGAAGATTCACGACACGCCATATCGGTTGTGTTCTACTCCGTACTAATATCCTAACTTTTCAACGCTTTAACTGATTAATGTTCAATTTGGTACAAAGATAGTTCATAGCTTAAATAAATAAATAAATAAATAGCTTGGATATAAAAATTAAAAATTAAAAACAATTGTCTCTTCTATTAGTAATTCATAACAAGAATATAAATATTTGCATAAATATTTTCCAGTATTTTCTACATTATTAGAGGAAACGTGTACGAATTTGACCGTTATTATTCTAATTAATAGGTAGGTAATGTTAAAAAATACGAAGTGATGGAACAATCATGGTCACTTGATTGTTATTCTACATAATATAAGAGCTATTCATTTGTTTTGTAACCATCAATATAACCGTATGATATTTGAATTAAAAGTTAAGTGTCCAATTTTGGTGCCTTCAGCTAAAAGTGTCCAACATTGGTGCCATTACACAAGTATAATTTAATTTTGAACTAGAAATAGGATAAAGATGTTCTTATGAACAAATAGATTAAAGCAGAAACTAGCTCTCGATAAACGTATGCCCTCATTAAGTTGAAGATAGTAGATTAATAGGTAGGTAGGTTAGGTAGGTAATAGATATAATCTTGTCTCATTGACTTTTGACCTCGGCCTTGCTCGTAATGCCCAAGTCGCAGTATATACATAACAGTGAAATACTATCCATAATTAGATGAAATAGTTTGACAGATATTATGTTGCCAGATTTATGATGAGGAAACACGGGCCACCGACCACCACCACACCGGCCGCCACCGGCCTATTTCTTGTAGTTTAGATAAATATAATAAGTCTTAGTATGAACTCGATCTACACTGAATGATAGAAGACACAGAAAAAAATAGCACATTTTGATAAGAGTTCGGAAAGTATGAAATTTTACACGAGTCCCGACGTGTCTTGGCCCGAACCACAAGCGTGACTTTAATGCGTGGCAAGCATTGCGCTGATTTGGAATAGAGAAAAAACATTTTCCCACAAGGTTGTCTTCCGGTAGAACCATCAGTTGAAACCACGGAAGGTTACACAAATAATTACTTTAAAACAAAAACATTAATTATAAAATGAGAAAAAGAAAATTCGCACGCAACCTTTACTGTGACTTATTCTGTCTAATTATTTACTTATTATAAATTTTAACACTTTATTGCACAAAAATTAAAGTAATGTACAAAAGGCGACCTAACTGCCGCACTCAGAGACGTCAATTAAATATAATGCTTGTTTAGTGTCTTATTCTATTGTTATAGCAAAGAAAGTGACAGCAGCAACTTTAATTAAGCATTAAATTTAATCGACGTCCCTGAGTGTAGCAGTTAAATCTACAAGCATTCTTTACCATTTAACCTTAAAGTGAAACAGAAATTAAAACTTATATTTATTTATTTGTATCTATCACTATGCCTTTTAAACACAACTGTGCGAATGTGCAAGTTTCCTCAGGATTTTCCTTCACTATAAGAGTATTGAGTTAGTTTCATAAGATGAAAAAACTGACAAGCAGCTGCCACTGAAACTCTAACCCTAAAATTGTCTCTTACCCAAAAATGTTTCACCGCAGTCTTATGCCTCTCCTCTGTAGTACGTATAAAGTCTGTGTACTCCACGTTGTAATCTCTGAATACATCTTTGTACTCGTTGGATATGTTTGTACAGTACTCCAATAAGGACAGGTTGGCCTTTGCTGCCGCTTGTTGGATCTTGGTACCATGTTCATCTGTGCCTATAAAAATCATTATATACAATATTAGTACCTAGCAAGTGACCTGTCCACGCTGCGGTTTTAGTATTGGCTTTTCTGTTTCCGTAGACTGTATTAAAAATTATAAACTATGCATTAAAATCTGTTGCAAAGTTTAGAAGTAAGCGGCCATACAGACAGACGCAGATAGGTACGTTTGTTTTTATACTATTTAGACAAGCACACAGGCAACCTATAATGGCTAGCGGGCCTAGATGGCGACCTAAATATATGACATAAAAGTCTATACATTTGTATTCTCAAGACTAGAAATAAGTAAATAAGTAATGTAATTAATATCATAAAATTATTATTTCAATCCTTTATCAATGCAAAGCAATAAAATAATCCTTGAAAAATATTTTTGTGGCGATAGACTGCTTGAGAGACAGGTTTCATTGAAGAGTTTCCTTGAGTTCAGTAATTATCATAATAAATTAACGTAATTTCCCTGTCACAGAACAATGGTTCTCTTTGTACATAAGCCTCAATATAAGATATTTATGAGTTTTATGACTCTTAAAACACTTTCAAAACCAATATTATGAAGAGAGAATGTGTCCTACTAATATAATAAATGTGCATGTTTTTGAGTTTGTTTGTTACTCCTTCATGCTGCAACAGCGGGATGAATAGGGATAAAATTAGAAATGGAGATAGTGTATACCCGTATACATATACGTATGCGTATTAACACATAGGCTACTTTTCATCCTGTTAAATTTAAAACATTCCAAGCAAATAACAATAATTGATATTTACGAGGATGATGTCGCAAGCAGAAGCTTGTGTTTTATAAATGTTTGTTTGAGCATATGTGGAGGATAATTTCCAGAACCAGACAGACAAAGTCAGGACGGGCAGCTAGTATAAGATAAAGTGTGAAATTCTTATCCAATGCAGTAAATTATTTTACCTGTGCTAAATATGATGTCACAATCAGGGTTTGTTAGCTTCTCAAATCGCTGGATAGCATCAGCTACCACCGCTGTATACAGGTGGCCTAAGTGAGGTGCTGACAAGAAAACAAAACAATAGGTACTTAGGAATAGATAATAAACAAACAATTCTCAAGTAAGAAGCTAACAACAAAGAAAGGCTTACTATTTACTATGAAAAACCAATCCTCAACCTAATGTTTATTAAATAACTTTAAAATCATATATGTATTTTATTGTTGTAGAATACACAAACAAAAAAATACATTTCAAAGAGCATAAATGACTTCGGAGTTATGAAAAAAAGGTTTAGGTACAAAAAAACAGTTTCTAAGCTCACTGCTAGCGTTAACCATACTCACCAGCATTAACATAGAAAATTGGTGTAGTAACGTAAAAAGGTCTTTTTTGTACTGCCGAGGATAACAATCGCAAAGTTAATCGCATGTTTATGTCAGAAAACTAAAAGAAATAACCTTCGTCGAATAGTTTATGAGAGAAAGGTCACGAGAAATGAATGCACCCGCCACTTATCTCTATCTAGCGGCAATGTAAACTGAATTTCAGCATTGCATGTGATAAAACAAAGCCCGTCTGTTTTATTTTCGCTATGAAAATTTATCTTTCATGAGGAAAACATTTCCACGAGACAGAGGTGAAGGATGTAACCTTTATAAAGATAAGAGCCATTTCTGCACAATGTCTCTTACGGACGTAGGTCATTTTTAATTTTGTTGGGTTATAAGTGTTGTGTTCCGTATCACGTTGTGTTTGACAACTCTGGGTCAAATGTCAGATTGATTTGAGACGGATGTTTAGAAACGACAGTTACCAAAGAAAACTTCAGTTTTCCATGAATTTATTGCCTCATTGAATTTGATAATGGACGTTTTAAGTTTTTTTGTAATATTTTCCTGAAAAATATTATTTTACTGCAAGCTGGCTGTTTGTATAACTGTTTCTTGTAATACTATGACAGCTAACCATTTTTAAGAAGCTAGTCTGACAGTTTCAATAACCAACTAAATTAGAAAGTCGCATATTCCTCATTTTCATCATTCATGCGCAAACTACACCAAATTCAACCACATTCGGCAGGGTTATCGCAAAAAACGATCGATTGAACATTTTTGTTGTGATGTCCGAGTGATGATACAATCAAAAAAAAGGCAGTATTATTAAATAGTGAACAATATTTATAAAAAGATGTCTCAAGGGAAGATTATACTGATGGCCTGCGGGAGTTTTAGCCCGCCGACCTATATGCATTTACGTATGTTTGGTAAGTTTATACTGCGTATGATATTTTTCTTTTTCTTATGAGAATCTCCTTCAGAGGCCGTTTACTTACAGTATCTTACCTTATCGTTAAATATTACTTTTCTTATGTTTATGTAATATTAATAACATGAAGTTTAGTCACTATTTCATGCATTTTACTGACTTGTTACTGATATTTTCTTCTTTCTAGAAATTGCTAGGGACTACATTCACAATCTTGGTTTGGGCACGGTGATCGGCGGTATAGTGTCGCCTGTCCATGATGCGTACGGCAAGAAGGACTTGGTGGCAGCCAATCACAGGTAAGAGCTGACATAACCACGTAACATTATTTAACACATATTTCCAACATGATGAATTAAATTGATAAATTAAAGGCATTATAAAAGTGCCTGATTCCTTACCTATTTTCATTAAATTAATGGGTATGGTAAATTTTATTATGAAACAGTTGTGAGTATTGTATTTTTTTAAATTACTAACGCTAGTTTAAGTTTTCAGATAGTTAAACAATATGTTCTAAAAATGACAAAGTAGTGGCAAGGATAAGTGTAAAAAATTTTTTGTTAGTGTTATCATCGTCATCATCATTGCAGTGTAACAAACATCCACTGCTGGACAAGGACATGTTTCCCAAGGGCATCAACAGTGGTGGTTTTTCATTAAAGCACCATTATAAGGAAATATTGACTAACAACGTTTTTCCTTCTACAATTCAATATAAGTTTCACCATGTATCCACCATCCTTGATGCAGAGAATTAAATTTAAATGTTTGTTTTAAAAAACATTTATGTATAGAAGTGAAATTGTATGCTATTTGTGATATAGCTTAACCTGCTTACGTATAAATGTGTAATAAGCTTGGAATAGTTTATGCCATGCTTTGTCCTTATCTGTAATTGTGACGTTTGCATCTGACAGAAAGTGACAAAGCATGGCATAAACTATTCCAAGCTTAGCATGTTTATAAGTAAGGGGGTAGGACATTAAGACATTTAAATAATTAACTGACTTTTGCTAACATATATTTTTAAAACATGTGTATCTGTGTATATCTCTAGCAACATAGCTCCCAACTAAATACACCGTCGAAGACATTTTTTTTAAACGAAAGATATGTTAATCGGGTGGTTCTTACTTAAAATGCATGAACATTGGTTGGGCCGTTTAAGAGATTAGCTCTGAAAGTTTGGGTTGCCATTATCGGTTTATTAAATACTAGCCCTAAAATCTATAAAATAGTGACCCGTGACTCCATCTGCGTAGAAGTCGTTGATCGCTCTTCACTCGTGAAATGTACATTTTACTATTGTAGGGAAAAAGGCCTATTTACCAGACTATAATCTATCTCTGTGCCAAATTTCATCCACATCCCTTTAACCCTTCTCGCGTGATTGAGTAGCAAACTTCCAAACTTCACATTTATAACATACACACACACATACACCAAATCACGCCTGTTTCCCAGAGGGGTAGGCAGAGACCACTTCTTTCCACTTGCTACGATCTTGACAAATTGCTTTCGCTTCTTCCACATTCATACATCGAGTCATGCACGCACGTCGGTTTCGGGTAATGAAGATTCGGCCCTTTTCCAGTATTTCTCCGATTTGACTAGAAAAAGTACGCCTAGGGCGGCCCCTTCCGACCCGTCCACTCACTTTCGATCTGTATATCTCTTTCGTCAATCTTCTTTCATCCATCCTTTCCAAATGACCGAACCATCGAAGCATGCACATTTATAATATTAGTAAAATTCAATTATTATTGTACAGACTTGAAGCTATATCATAGTTTTCTTGTGATTAATTAGACAAAAGATACCTAAGATATGATAATATTCAAGAGATTGTGTCAAATAGACATGCATACTATTGGTAGCCAGCATATAATAGAGGAAGCTAATTAAACAGCGTAAAATTCATTACTTTGCTATCATCCATGACATGGCTAAAACGGATGTTATCTTTATTGATTTTCGTGTTTTTTACAGACTGTGATGACTATGATAAAAATGACGTCATTGAATATTTTTAAAGTCACAATGACAATTATTATATACTTTGCTAGGTTTGATTGTTATTTGTTTTTATTTTAACTACTTACCTATTGTAATTTAAAACATTATACACGGTACAAAATCTGAGAATACTTAAGTTTTTGGCATTGGTTTCATTACGGCTTAATTTCGTTTTACCCTTTTACCTTTACTCCTTGATCTCAAAAGGACTAAGTGTCAAAATACCTAAATCCCAGAATACCAAATTTTTTTTCACATAACACCGGATTCTCAATATGGCTGAATTTTAAAATGTCTTAGGCTCATATCGACCAAACTTCACAACACCTTTATCTCAAAACATCATAATTTCAAAACAACCAAATACCAAAATACCTAAAATTGAAAAAGTTTTACCTAACCTTCATGCATATATACTATCTTTCTTAAGTACTGGCCACTTGAAAGAAGTGAAAACGAATTTAGGCATTTTGAGACTATGACATTTTGCCATTCCGGTGTTTTCGGCTTCAGTTATTTTGAAACTTTGACGTATCTATGATTCGGTATTCGAAAGAAATGTACATTTCAATATTTAGGTATTTAAGGAATTAAAGTTTTTAGGTCAAAGTCATTATGACTTTCCATCATTTTAAGAGTGAGCCATTTTGATATTAAGGTTTTACAGGGACCATGGCATTTCAAAATTTCGTCAAATTACAGAATAAGGCATTATGCAATTTAGATTTATTGAAACCTGAGCAGTTTGTGGCTGAAATGATCTGGGAAATACAAACAAATAATAAATGTTATTTTTTAACAATCTACTTCTATACTTAATTATTATAAAGAGGAAAGGTTTGTATTTTTGTGCGTGTGTATGTTTGTAATGAATAAAGTCAAAAACTACTGTACCGATTTCAAAAATTCTTTCACCATTGGAAAGCTACATTCACCCTGAGTGACATAGGCTATGTTTTATTTTTCTGCGTGGACGGAGTCGCGCGCAACAGCTAGTATATTATGAATGTGAAAGTTTGTGTGTGTGTTTGTTACTCCATCACGCTACTTTGGCTGGACGGATTTGGATGAAATTTGAAATGGATATAACTTATACCCTGGATTAACAAATAGGCTAATTTTCATTCCGAAAAAATTGATCCCGAGGGAATAACGGTAATCTGAATCTACGCGGATGAGGTCGCGAGCAAAAGCTATAATTTAATAAAACCCAGCCAATCTTAGCCATCTACATGCGTGCCAACAGTGGCCCGTAGCAAATTGTATATAGAGGCCCTTGGTTTTTTTTAGGTTATTCCTAAGTTTAGGGTGCGAAATAAAATAGAACCGGGTAGAAATATACAGTGTGTTACCAGCACCCTGGCTTTTTTTAAAGTAGTTTAAAATAACATATATCTGTAACGTAACTATGACATTAATTTAATTAATAAACAAATTTTCAGGCTTTGTTAACTTTGTAACAAAATTTTAATTGCCAGCAATGTAAAGCACAGCAATTTGACAAGCGTAAATGACAGTCGACGGATACTTTGAGTATTAAGATGTGCCCCCGTACCACGACATACCTTGTACCAAGCAACAGCGATACTGATAACGAGGAACACGCAGCACATGCACTACATTAAAAATGGACAGTATCTAATAAAATTAATTGTGAAGTTATTTTAATTGATAATACTTGCAAACAATTGCTAAAGCAACATATTATCGGCAGTTTTAATAAATGCCCGCATGCCGGTAACACACTGTATATCAGGGAGATGTAGGTGCGCGGGGCCTCCTAATACGCGGGGCCCGTATCATTAGCTACTCTTGCTACATGGCTAATCCGCCACTGTGTACCACCAGCAGTAATCTAAATGTAGCGAGTCTTTTGAGGTGTTGGTTCGGATTTTTTTTATCATTCTTGTAGGTAGTTATAAATAGTGTTAACACTCACAGCCAGCACGTGCTGAGTTGGGACCGTTTCGCAACATTTAAAAGAGAAAGAAAGAAAGAAAATCATTTATTCGTGACAAACATAAACAAGAACAGATAAAAACGTACAAGGAGAAAATAGCCACGAAATGGTCCCAACTCAGCGTAATGCTGGCTTTAAAGTCAGCGCGGGCCTTCCGTTGGAACCATCAGGTGAAGCCACGGAAGGTTACACACACATAATTAACCGAGACAAAACATAATAATAAATTGAGAAAAAACAATTAAAATAAACGTCAAACTCAGAAATTCGCAAAGCCTTCCATGCCCGTCCTTATAATTATGGCGGAATGGGCAACAGTCCCTTAGCCCTACATGGAGCAAACATTAGCACATGTCGTCTCATTTTCTTATTTTTTTGTTGTTGTGAATAAATGTTTTACTTACTACTTACTTAATAATATTTATTTGGAAATAACCTCTGTCCAGAGCACCTAGAACATAAATCTACGTGTATGAAATCTCAGGCATTTTCTTTAGTATCGTAGTATTGCATTTCATATATTTCATTTTACGATTAAACTGTTAAACTCAGTGTCAACATTTCCATCTGTATGATATACTAATATTATGCCATAAAATGTTATCTTTATTATGTTTGTATGGGTCAAGGATATTTAACGTGATTCCATTGTTAATTGTTACGTCATTTCACGCGCAATTTTCTTATCGTGTAGGTATGCGTTTTATCTTTTTCGTAAGTTGCTTTTTTTAGGCATGATTAATAAGACGCATTGTTTTTATATCTTGTAGAAATATTGTATTTGCCTAGCAGTGTTGTCACATCTAATTTTGTCAAATTGGTAGAACAGGATCCAAAAATTAGTAGAAATTGGTAGAATTTGAAATGAAAATTAGGTAGATCTACCACCCTGTTTTTAATGATTAAAAATGCGTATAAAATGTTCAAAATTAACACCAAACTTACTTAAAATGCCGCGAAATACTTTGCTATCTGTCAGTGTCAGCTGTCACTCACAGACAGCTACTAATATTTTGTTTACACCAAAAGGTTACGCGCTCCGTTTTAATTGCTGAAACTACAAGACAGGCTAAATAAGATAGCAAGTAACTTTTCGTTACACTACACGCATGGAAAAATGTTTACAATCATCACATTTTGGAAAAAATATCAAATTAGGTAGATCTACCAATAAGTTGGTAGATGTGACAACACTGTTGCCTAGGTTAGTGAATGGAATGGGTGCCTGAATAGAAACTTAAATACTTAGCCTCAGGAAAAATAATCAATTGATCACACAAATATGTAGGTATGTATGTACGAGTATGTATGTAAACTGTTAATTGCGTTTCAAGAATCAAACAATTAGGAATCTTAATGTCTTGGGATTACGTTTATTATGTCAAATGGTTAGACCTTTTTGGGTGTCTACCCCATCCAATTTTGTTGGAATTTTGTCCCCTTAGATACGGCTGAAATTTTCACCATTTAAATCTTTTTGGTTAATTATGCAGTTAGATCTTCTTGAATTTTTATCCAAGCAGATAGTTAAAACATACTGTTACAGCACATTTTTCTGACATTTTCGCGTGTTAGTCTTTTTTGTGAATCCAATGCGACACATTTGTATGGGCTCGCTGTTCGGTTAGATCTATCAGCAGGCGACTAGAGGCGGGTACCTGAACAAACGGAGTATAGTAATGTTTATAAAATTTTAAAATTCAAAATTCAAAATATTTATTTAGTAAATAGGCCACATGAGGGCTCTTTTACACGTCGGTAATATAGGGTGAATCTACCAGCGCTTCGGACGAGACCATCATTGCGGAGAAGAAGCGCCGCAAGAAACTCCAGCAGAAGGTCATTTTTTCAATCATAAAAACATAATAGTACTTAAAACTAAGTTACATTAAGTAAAGTAAGTTACATTAGATAATAAAGTAATAAATAACAATTTCTTAAAACTACCAAAAATAAAATCATTACAAATGTAAGGTCAATAAACCTTAAATTAAAAAAAAAACTATGAGAACAACACGACGAGGTCTCTACGTCAAAAGCCATAACTAGAATAATTTATTTAACAACAAGTCCTAGTCCAAGTATAATTGTTATTGACCACGTCTGTGCCCTCCAGGATATCCATGCTGAAGCTGGCGCTGCGCTCGTCGGCCTGGGTGAAGGTGTCCGAGTGGGAGACGCAGCAGAAGGGCTGGACTAGGACCAAGGTTTCTCTGCAGCACCACCAGGTAATGTAGCTTTCGGTGGTTGACCAGTCCAATTTTCAATTAACCTTTTGAACGCCACAGACGCCTCAGGTCTGGCCGTCAACTGATGACAGCCGCATATTCGCATAGCAGACATGTTTAGCGTCAATTATATTTTAAATTCAGATACGTCATCTGCGCGCAAAAGTGTTCCTCAAAAAGGAAGGTAATTTACCTTAGGTACTACTGTTTAGTTGGGCAAAGTAAAAGGATGAAAGTCATTTAATTCGTAAGTACTGTAAATATTTTTTAAAATTTGTTTACATCGCCATTTGTTGAATATGCACCGTTGTCAATGTCACCTGTGAAACATGAGATAGACAATTAGATATCGCATGAGTGCGATAAAGACGGGTAGTTTGATAGCGGCCGTGAGCGGGCACTTGTCTTGGCAGCTATTTGAAACAACTATTTAACTCTTTCTAACAATAGCTTTCGCTATAGATTGCCGTCTTTGTCTGTAGAAATATGGTAACGTAGCACTGACAGCAGAGTAATTGGCGACGTATGAGCGACAAATTTTGTATTCGATGTAAAGTCAAAAATCATAGCATAGAGGCATTCCATCTTAGTCCTCAGGGTTGGCAACGCATTTGCAGTCTTAGGATTGCATTGCAGTCTTGTGAATGCGAATGTCTATGGGTCACAATTTCCACTTACCATCAGGCGGCCTGTGTGCTCGTTTGTCTTTTCTATGCCATAAAAAAAATAGCAATTAATTACATGAACCTGTCGATCGGTTACCTTGTAGTATAGATCTATAGATCGATTATTTCCCCATAATTTGACCCTTCCAGGACACAATAAACCAGCACATATCCCGGACCGAAACGGATCCGCCGCACTGGCTCCCAGACGACATGCTGAACGTGAACTCGCTGGACGAGCCGGACAACCTGCTCCACAAGCTGAACGGGAACCGGGACGACTCGGTCACGGTCAAGCTGCTGTGCGGCGCCGACCTGTTGGAGTCGTTCGCGACGCCCGGCCTTTGGTCGGATGAAGATGTGAGTATTAGGGGTTAGCGTAGCGACTAACCATGGAAATGCGCCTGAGGCGCGCGAAGTGTGTAAAAAAAGCAAGCTTTAAAAAACCCGACTGCTTCTTACCAGCTTTAAGTAATGACAAATTATGAAAGAAACAATGATACCCCCTTTATCATAGTTGGTCGACTTTGTTTTTTTTATTTTTTACGGTATCTGATTGCTGCCATCTTGAATTTTGACTACTATTATATCTTTAGGGACACTCACAAGATTAAGGCTGCGCCGAGCGTGTATGGATGTACAGTGGCGCCCTCATTACTTTTATTGTGAGGCAACTAAAGTATTTTCTTGAAATTGGACGAAATGTTTTTGTACTACAAATGAAAATACAACTTATAGGGTATCATATAGTTTAATAACAATTCACCTTCGAGTTATTAACTTAACGGAAAAAAGTGGCCACCTTTTCCCGTGCTGCAAGCTGACTACCCAAAGGGTAATTGTTATTAAAGTTTGTTACGTATCCCATGAATTGTGTTTTTACTTGCACTACAAAAACATTTCGTCTGATTCCAAGGAAATTCTTTAGTTAATTAGAAAACACAACAATAGTAATGAGGGCGCCACTGGACGCTCGGCGTTTGCTAGGCGCAGTCTTAAGACAAATCGATTGACATAAGAATCATCAAAATGCAGGCGTTTAGTTTCTAGAACACCACAAGGGAACAAACATACATACATGTACAGGCTGATAAATACATTACCCTCTTCCTTCGGCAGTCGGGTAAAATAGTCAGAAACTTCATGGTCGTGCAATGTGTCAGTATTGACTTCTTATCTGCCTTGTACTGTAATACAGTGATGTCTATTGAATAACATTTGACGCGCTGGCCTAGCGCCTAGTTGGTAGTGACCCTAGCATGAAGCTACCAGTCCTGGGTTCAAATCCCGGTATAATTGTCGCGAATATTTGTTCCTGAGTCATGGCTGTTTTCTAAGTATTTAAGTATATTATGTTTCTCCATATCAGTATTCATATCGTTGTCTAGTACACATACAAGCCTAGTGCTTACTTTGGGACTAGGTCAATTGGTGTGACATTGTCCTCTGATATGTATATTTTTTTATATGGTTTCCAGCTGGTGGCTGCGTAGTATGTGTGGTGTGAAACTGATTGATAGAGTAAGGAATGTAAAAGTCAGAGAGAAATGTGGAATAAAAGAAGATGTAGTGACTAAGATTGAAAAGGGCATGCTTCGACGGTTCGGTCATTTGGAAAGGATGGATGAAAAGATTGACGAAAGAGATGTACAGATCGAAAGTGAGTGGACGGGTCGGAAGGGGCCGCCCTAGGCGTACTTTTTCGAGTCAAATCGGAGAAATACTGGAAAAGGGCCGAATCTTAAGTACCCGAAACCGACGTGCGTGCATGACTCGATGTATGAATGTGGAAGAAGCGAAATAAATTTGTCAAGATCGTAGCAAATGGAAAGAAGTGGTATATGCCTACCCCTCTGGGAAACAGGCGTGATTTAATGTATGTGTTTCCAGTTGGAGACCATAGTTGGGCGGCACGGCCTGGTGGTGGTGACCCGCGCCGGGAGCGAACCGGGGAGGTTCGTCTATGAGTCCGACATGCTGTTCAAACACCGGGTGAGTGACACACAGGCATACAGAACAATTTTTATGGCAAGGAAAATAGGACGGCAGAGCATCTGCGATTCCTCTGGGGTGTCGGCTGTTTATGGGTCGCGATGGTCACTTACCATCAGCCCCCTATATCACCATCGTGACAATGACAGGTGACAGGTGAGAATTCGGTATACATGGCAAAGTTAACAAGCTTTCGCTCATTCCCGAAATACCAGTATTTTAAAATATCTCATTCTCAATATATCGGAATCCCAAAACTAAACATACAAATTAGGGTATTATTTATTATCTTTACCCAACATTTCGAATCTGGTTTTTTGAGAACCTGGTAAAAAGAGTAGTTTGGTATTTTGAAATACTGGTATTTTGGGAATAAGCGCAAGCTTCGCTTTCACATCAGTGGGACTCATATCAGTTGAACCATGTACACTGAAATGTCACCTGTCGTTGTTAGGATGGTGAAATAGAGGGCGGGTGACTCGCTAGCACGCATGCCTCTTTTATCACAAAGAAAAAATTATAAAACCACCAACCAACCAACGAGCATACACGTTCTGGTTAGTGGTTTCTGAGACTCGTAGATATTGGCTACAATCTTAAGACTGCAAAGGCGTTGCCGACACTGAGGACTTAGATGGAAGGTCTTTTGTCTTATCCGCCGGAACACAACATTACGAACACTGCTGCTATAGTCTATACTTTTAGGTATTTAAAAAATTGTAAACAATCCAAAGCACGTGACATTATTAAACAGCCAATCAAAACTGTTTTATTGCACTTTGACGTATAAGTGTTCTGCTTCTATTGGCTGACGATAGTTCGTCAGTCAATAGAAGCAGAAATCACGTGGTAGTTTTGTTTACATTTTTTTAAATACCTAAAAGTATAGACTATAGACGGTAGGTTAAAGGATAAGATGGTGGTAGCGATCAGGACGGGCACGGGATGTGTACTGCCCTCGTACGGAGAAAAGGCACAAGTGCAATTATTTCATAAAAGCATATTAAACTCTCATGGTTTATAATAAGGTTGGAAGTGCAATACAATTCGTATAGTAGGTGTGCCATTTTTCCGTAGGAGGGCAGTGTACGTAATCTGGTTAATAACTGACTGTCAAAGTATACATGCTTAAATCTACACATTATAAAGAGGAAAGATTAGTATTTTTGTATGTTTGTAACGTATTCAAAAACTACTAGACCGATTTCAAAAATTCTTTCACCATTAGAATATTACCCTGAAAAAGTTCCCGGGGGGTGACAAAAACAAGAATTCTACGCGGACGAAGTAGATTCATAAAATTTTATCGGTATTTCTTAGTGAAAAAATCTACTATTTCAATTAACAACCGAAATTCTTTAAAAAAAATCTCTGATAGTTTTCTCAAGCATCCGACCTCGTCTTATTTTCCAGAGTAACGTGACCCTCGTAACGAACTACATCGCCAACGAAGTGAGCTCAACTGTAATTAGACGACTGGTGCGTCGCTCCGAGAGTGCAAAGTACTTGACAGATGATTCTGTGCTGGCCTACATACGGCAGCACCGGTTGTATGGAGCCACGCCTAACGTCACGTGAGTATAGATTATACATACATACATACAGACATTAAATCACGCCTGTTTCCCAGAGGGGTAAACCGGGTCTACCATATTTCCTATAAAATCAAGAGTCATACAATTTGATGCTATAAATTCATTTCTTATAAAATCACTTGCTATAGGTAATCATTCATTTGCTATAATACCCATTTTCTTTAAAATGTATTTAATATAAATAAATAAAAAATGTTTATCATGCATAACATTTCGGTCGGTTCTGCCCTTATTTTGCTTGCTCGTTGCATTTTCTGGATAGTCAAAACACCATGTTACAAATTATTAGAGTATATATTTTTATAGAATTTGTAAATATAGCAAATAATTTTATAGCATCTAAAACTTATAGTAACTGAAGATTATGGAAACGAACTGTTGAGCGCGAGAGTGACGGAAGCTTTATCCACCGCGATAAAGGAGACCGTAATACGGGCTCTGAGTGGGTAAACTTGGCGTTCATTGAGCTGTCAGATTTAGTTCCGCCTTCTGACGCTGGTGGCGCTGTCGCACGTGGTGGGTGCGTGGTGGTGGATGGTACGGCGGCAGTGTCGCTGCTATGTAATGCCTAGGTCACAGTTTACTTGACAAGTTGTCAACTTGAAGTAAGTGTAGCCAGCCCATCAATGACAAGTGACAGCTGACAATTCAGCTTACATGGCGCAGCTGATATGAATCCCACTGATGTGAAAGCTTGTCAACTATGCAACGTACACCGAATTGTCACCTGTCACCTGTCATTGTCCCGATGGTGAAATAGGGGCCAGTTCGTTGAGATAGGCAAGTTTAAATTTAGTAAAACATGTATTGACTGGATCATGAAATATAATTGGCAAGACACTGAGTAATAGACAGGAAAACGCTTATATGCATCGCCGGTAGTGAATGCATTATAAGCTAAGCTACCTAAGGGATATGGGCTTCGAAATTTGAATTTTAGCCCTGAGTATTTACAGTTGCCATCAAATATATCGAAGCAGACGAGGCGAGGTGCTCAAATCTGAACAAATTCCATCATCATCATCATGTCTATGGGTCTCACATTCCACTTACCGTCAGGTGGTATGCGTGCCTTCTAAATCCAATAAAAAAATTGTCTGCCACGATATATTTAATGTTGATTTTACGGTCACAAGCGTTAATTTGGGACCCATTTCAAGAAAAATATGCTTGAAGTCGTCAATGTCATTAGAGATGTCAAGTCATTTGTAACTTTTAGGAAACCCAACCTTATTGTTGTAGAATGTCAGAATGACTTTGGACCCAAGGTGGGTGCCAAATTAAATCTCGTGACTGTACTATACAATTACTAACCTAATACATTGTCAACTAAAAAACTAACCAAAATTTCTCCCCCCACGCTTTCCGGACACAGTGAGTATAACATTTTAAACGACCTCATAGCGAACTACGACAAAAAATCACCGCAGGACGTCATCATGACTTCCCCCGAAGAAACCAGCTTCAAAAACATCCTCATATCCATCCGCGACAAACCAACCATCATAGACGAGACAATAACCGTGAAAAGACCTAAAAAGAGCAGCTATTTAATGCCAACCATGACAGACTCAGTGAGTCCGCTGCACAACAAACCTAAAATGGCGTATCTTGACAAAGTTCCTGTTAATTATGTACCAGGAAAGGCGGTTAAAATCGTCAGCAACGTCACCGAGCACGTGGCTGAGGTAAGTGGAGCAGAAGCTACATACAGCTCCCTAGATAGTTACCTCACTAAGGATGAAGGCGACTTTGAACTGTATAAGCGTCGTGTAAGCGAGAGTAATGTCGAGAGTAATCTTAAAACGGAGCCAATTAAGAAACGCTGCTCCGCGTCGACGATAAGGAAGCTGACTAAGCAGGAGATAAAGAAGAGTAAGTCGGAAGTGAGCAAGTTGTGTGACAAAATGAAGAGTGTCAAGCTGAAAGATAGAGAGAGTAGGAATTATAAAACGAGGAGTTGCAATGATATTGTGCGGTTGATTTTGACGAAGCATGGGATACATGTTATTAGTGATACGGAGGCTATAGTGTAGGTATTGAGCCGCTGTGCTCGTGCTACTATACTCCGGTGTGGTAACACAGCATATAGGCATTAAAGCTTAATCTTTAAAAAAATGGTGAAGTGTTTAAGATAGTGAATACTTTGCCATTTTCTTTGAATCAACGTTTCAAAGATCTTTACGAGACAGGCATTACAGATTTAAGATTGGCAGATTTTGTGAGGATGTAAATGTTCTATGTGTGCTCCTTTGCCTTCCCAAGTTGAACGTATAGTCGGCCAAAAATGTGGTCTACCACCCTACGTACCCCTGCACGTCATGAATCATGATAGAACAAGTTCCTTATTCCCTGACATGAATATTATGACAGTGACAAGTGTCAACCTTAGCTATAATTAGATCTCACAGAAACTTTTGTCAAAAAAGGCAGGCCACTTTCTTGGTTGATCGTACAGTCGCGGAATGAAAAGGTTAGTATCTTTTCGACTCTATTTGAATGTTTTTAAGGTCTATACTAACCGTTTATTATTACAAATGAAAAACGTTTAAAGTATTACAGAAAAAAAATGTGTCTTTTCAAATATTCGATTAAATCGGTATGTTATTCGATGTTCCTTGAGTTGGGAATGGATGGTTGAAAGGCTGGATTGTTTGATGGATTAAGCTGGATGACTGGAAGGGTGGATTGCTTGATTGATGATTAGTTTAACTCTTTGAACGTCAAGAACCACTAAAGTGGTCGTGTACTGTCGTGCCTACGACACCATCGACCCGTATAGTGGTCACAGATACAGTGCAAAAGAGACCTGAGTATTTGTGACGTAAGGTTGACATTATCTGTGGTTATTAGTTGTCATTGGCGTGTGAAGACGACGTTTGTGTTAAGTGAAAGGCATTCAAAGGGTTAAAAATGATGGTAATTGTAGAAATACATATAGACACAGTCAATTTAGTAGTTTCTTATAGTGCAAATAAATACAATAATGTATTTTGAATATCTATACGTATACATACTTGAATTTAATACAGGAATACACAATTCGTAATATAGGATTAGTATCCACGATAACCAAATATTAGACTTAGAAATGGAAAATATTTGTGCAGGTCACATTGCTACTGTGCGAATGCGACGGCTATAACATTTGATATGCCTGTCTAGCACACGTGCAAGCGAGATGGGTATATCGTCATTACTTTGAAAAAAAAACTCGTATATCATATTTGTGACGTACGATTTTAAATTTAAACGTGAAGAGAATTGAGTTCAAATTCATACATCCCGAAATATCAGATACAAGTTTTTCCGAAGTAGTAACGATATGTATTTATAAAAATTGCACAAATAAGTTCTAGTAAATTACCCAGTTTTTATGTATTATTGTACCTATATACTAACTTATCCAATATATGTCATTATGTAAGTAAATTAGCCAAAATATCGCTCAATAAATTAACTTATGTATTAAAACATACTTGTCAGAATTATCATATTACAATGTAATGCAGTTCAGGGCTTTTGTCCAACATGGTAAAACCATATCGCCTTTGGCATGTTATCGTATAGTTAACGTTACGATAGCTCTTATTTACTTGACAGTAATAACGACATAAATATCTGGTAAAAACAAGACGATAACATGTCAAAGGCGATATGGTTTTACCCCGTAGAATAGAGACCCAGTAAACATCATCAGTTCATCAAACGACGAGTGAAAAGGACAGTGATACAAATATTGCTTTGTGCCCTTTCGTTCGCCGTGAACATTTTTTTTCTGTTTACATTGGCTGGTAAAGTGAACAGAAAAAAAATGTATTTTGTCAATATTCAATATTTCCAATTTATGAGAGAGTTTTTAGAAGATTGTACTCGTAATAATTGAATTTCTTATCGAAGTCTCTGTATCCCCTCTGTGATAGTTTTTATATTTATATAACTAGTTAGGTTAACCTGTCGGTCTTCCTTTCGGTTTACTTTAAAAGGACTTACTACTTAACTAAAATAAATAAATAATATTTAAATAAAAGGACTTGGATAACTTTGAACCAGTCCTTTTTTATACTCCTTTAAAAAAACAGTAGTTTAACCGTTTCAATGCCAATGACGGATATATCCGTACCAGGGTCACTGAATCCGTCACGGCTGACGGCGTAAAATAGACCTCTAGGTTTGAATCTGTAAAATTCGCGCTACTTTACGGTGTTTTATATCGTGTTTTAATCACATATGTGTGGAGGTTCCTTTGCACATATTACTTTTTATATTTGGATGGCCTTTGAAGATGGTAATTTTCCAAAGACTTTTTGAGTTGACGAATAGCAAAGCTTAAAATTAAATCCATAAGTATGGTCCTTCCGTAGTCTCTGGGACGCGAGAGGAAAGCGGGCTCAAATTCGTCGGCAACGTTCCGCCCCCACTCCCCGCAGACCTCGGGAGGGTCGGTATTATGACGGTCTAGCTTTATTAGATCATGTTCCTTAGATAACCGTCAATGAACGATCTACCTTGCTTATAGCGTAGTGCCAAATTTAAATATTCTGAAATTTAATTAGATGTTATAAATAGTATGTAATATAAAGTACTAAATATGAAATACGTATTTAAATATCTCTGTTGCAAGTTTTATATTTTGCATGTGTATTAAACTTATTTACTATTGTATAATTATGTTCTTTTTTATTGTAAGTTATTTAATTACAAATTAATCGAAAGTTTCAGATTAATAAATTAAATTAAATAGGTAAAACAAATAATCATCGATTAATAATATTAAAAAAAATATATATGTGGATGATTCCACGAGCGTTTCAACCGCCGTCAGTCCGCTGTCTGTTTAAGAAATAGGTGATAATATACTTAAAATTCGATCAATTGTGGGAAGTATACCAGTATAGCTCTGTGTGAATGTTAGCTACTTGGTGCGGCTCATTTTTTCAATATTTACGACAGGGGACTGACGGCGGTTGAAACGCCTGTGGAATCACCCACGTAGTAATTGTAATTATTAATGTAAAGTGTACGTGTGCGACTTCTGCGTGGTTTTAAACTTTATCTGTATACTATGTCAAAAAAATATAAAAAAGGTTTAGTAATAAACTAATAAAGAAGAATACTAATTTACTGTACTAATTTAGAATAAGATTTGATGTTACTAACAACATATGGAACTGAATACTGAAATAAATTTGAATAATAATAATAATAACTATAAAACACAAAAAGATAGCGAGCAATGGTAAGCTTGTTTGTTAACGTAGTGTCTATAAATATGTTGCATAAATAGTCAAAGTATTAATTAAATAGTAGGTTCAATATTTAACCCTTTCTACGCCATCAAACGGGCGTTAACACGGTAACATGTATAAAATTCAAATTTGAACCTTATTATTTTATTTTACACCGATCATTTTTAAAATTATATACATAAAAAGGTAAATATTGACTTTTTATACGTGTTACGTCCCGTTTTACTTTAGATGATAAAAAACACGAAGGTTAAACCAAAAATACTTAGTTTCAGTGTGAATTGTGATGGACAGTAGAAAGAAGATCGATATACTAGCACGTACCTAATTGGTGTGTGAGTGACGATGATCGTTCTTGACGAGGCACTGTCATTTTGCATATCCGTCATTGGCCTAACCCAACGGCGTTAATGTTAACCTTTTGAACGCCAAGTAGCGTAGTACTACAACGCGTCTCAGTCGCCACAGTCTTGTGGCGTATGAAGTTAAATGGCAATCGCCCAAGGTGATTTGCCGGCTTTAGCGCCCATTAGGTTAAAAGATTAAACTTTGTTTAAAATCCAAGATTTCTTGTTGCTTGTCGCTTTATGTTTTAAAGTGTTTTATATTTATTTAAGTTCAAATCAGTGCCGGCCCGAGCATTTCTGACGCCCTAGGCGAAAGACTGTAATGGCGCCCTATCACGATAATTTTGTAAAAAACAACTTATTTTCTTCTATTAACTTTGCCCTCCTCTAATACGAGCGCCATAGGCCGTTGCCTAATTCGCCTATATGAACGTGCTGGCTCTGGTTCAAATACTAACCTAATGTATTTTGTTTGCATAGTTTGCGTTTTTGTTGTGACGTATAACGATGCTGGTATGCTTTTTTTTACGCTTATTAGGATACTTAGGAAATTACATAATTCATTTATTTTGTTAGCATCGTGGAATAATCGTGTAAGAAAATGGTAAAACATCTGTATGTTGTTGGTAATTTTGGTCTTCCATTCTGGCATCTAGTTTAGTCAATAGTTTAGTTAGTTGTCTTTCAATCTAGTCTATCGTCAGTGAGTGGCCTAAGAAGAATTTAATTGGTTTGGAAATCTGCAGAATAACACTTTTTTGGAAAAAATATCAACTTTCTAGTAAACGTTACATCCAATAACCAATTTCTGATGAGTGCCAGATACCTCAGTTGGGGCAAGTGAATTTACGATCAATAACTTTCAAAATAGCTTAATGTTAGAGACTAAAAATTAGTGCTAGAAAAGAAACAGAAAATCAAAAAGGATTGTCCCGTAGTATATAGTGTTTATTATTATTTATTGTTTATGACTTAACTTGCCTCAACTGAACTTAGATATTTTTTAACCTTTTATGTTTTTTTAACTGTCGTTATATGTCGTAGGGAGGCGGTTGCCCGCTGTAGCTGACGTGCTGCTCGCGGCCGGTGGATCGCGAGCAACTCTGAGTCGCATGTTTATAGCATAAGGTCTAGTTTTGTATGCCGCTGGCTGTAGGATGTTCTCGTATGGATTGGGAAATCGGATTTCGGATAAAATTTAATCATTGGAAAAGTTTTAAAATTTGCTTTAGTTCAGTTTGTTTGACGTTGAGTTTAACCTTTCAACCGCAAAATGGTTAAGTTAAAGCTTACGAATTATCTATTACTTAAGGAGGCAAGATACTTGCGCGTAGAATTATTTTACCGTTTCTCCGCCTATTTCTTCCCGTTGAAGGTTTTCGGATACCTCTTAAACTACCTATACCTTGTCCACGTTAAAGAGCTAGCAAAGCGGCTTCGCAAAAGGACAAGAAATGGTCAGTAGGCGTGAACAATCGCACCTCCGAATATATGTTTATTTATCATTCCTTATGATTTTGGTTCGTAAGTTGATTTGGCATATTAAATGACCAACTTAATGAAACCATTACATATTCATGATTATTAATTTATTCATCATTATAGAGGACATTCCTTCCAAACGCGCTAGCTGTCGGTTAAAGTTGGCTAAGAATGGAATTAGGTATATTTTAGTTAAGTATTCATATCAGAATATCCTAACAGCCAGAGGTAAGGAAGTTTATTGAAATGGTACGGTAAATAGAAGCATTAACGTTCAGTAAGCTTGTGCCTGTCTTGTAGCCATGTTAATGTCTGTTACTTAATTATTATTTAAAGTTACTTTCATGCTGTTGCCTGCGTTTAGCTGTTAAGGTTGAACTACTCTATGATTCCTTGTCTTCCTTTATACATTAGATTTTTGAAATCTTTTATGTTACTAGATATTGCACTATTACAGTGTAAGAGAATTGATACAAAGGTTTTTGGAAGATTATGAGATGTATTTCTGCTTCAAGGGTTGTGGACGAAGATGATTTCGTTGTTCTCATTGTAAAGTGAAAAGATGTTTATTCGTAAGCCGGTAGATTTTTTAAATTTAAAAGTACTCATGCGGCCTATAAGCTATTTTAAATATCAAAAAACTACCAGCGCTTCCCAAGAGGAGACAACTGCTGCGTGCTAAGAAGCATTGAACGTGAATTTCTTAACGTGATATTTGCTGTAATAATAAAAAGATACCTTAAAGAACCAAAGACTTTCGCCGACTCTCTTTAATTTACTTATAAAAGTAGTGCGATGTCCGGTAATATACTAGAATCTTCTACTATAAGATTCCATTAGTTAAACTATAGACCTCATTGACTGTGATAGTGCATGCACTTAGCGTCCCTCTGCTTTCTCTATGCCTCTGGTTAAGATTGTTTTATTAAAGGCTTTGTTACTTACCTGTAAGCCGCTTAGCTGATCCAATAAAAAAAAACTTGAAAGTTTTAAAATATAAATAAAATATATACATTTGTAAATTTGTAAGGTGTAAATGCGCATTGCATTTAAAGGCACAAATTTTGTATCTAAGTAAATTTTTTGAAGTTTGGTTTATCACACACACTGACATGTAGTTCTGTCTCTTTCTGAAGCAACAAGCAAGAGCGAGACCGATGTTTAGCGGGTGATGTTTTTTGAGCTACATAAATGGTGATACATGTGTGACAGTCAGATAAGTCACAAAACGTCCTAAGCGACGTTGTACTAAAAAAAAATGTTAATTTGTGACAAGGCCCAAGTACTTTTCCAGTGGTCAAAATTGGTGTTTAAAAGGTGTATTTTCTAGAAAAAAAGAGACTCAATACTCATCTTCCCCGTCATCTTAATAAAAACAAACCACTCTTTTTATCAAGGGTTTTGTATCTTGTCTAATAAACATGTGTTTCATTTTGATGGATCAGTCTGAAACTACTCGTATTATAGATGCAAGAAAACCAAAGAAAACAGAAATCAGTCAATAAAATACTTAAATACAATTTAGGTTCAAAATAATATGAAAATTTGCTTCAAAATTTTACCATATTTATGTGATTCAGTTTATTACTTTTAATAAAACGTCATTGCTTTGAAATAAGCTCTTATCTCATGTTTCGTGACGTACGATTTTAAACTTAAACGTGAAGAGAATTAAGTTCAAACTCATATATCTCAAAATATCAGATACGACTTTTGTCCAAAGTAGTGACGATTAGTCCCGATAGCATTTATACATTATGAAATATGTACTTATTAAGTATAAGGATCTGTGAGAATCTTCGTTTTTGTGTTTTGAAAGTTTTAGTTGAGTTTGTTTTTATTGTGAAAGTTTTAAATCAATTATATTATTGTAAAACTCGTGAGTAGCGATCCAACAATGTATCCTATTCTTACTTGTATTAATAAACCATGGAAAAAGGACTTGTCTAATATATGCGACCTAATTTATAAGTGGGAAGGGTATGATTTCTGGCTATCAATGATTGAAGATACGTCCTTTTCACTTAAAAGGACAGTATGAGTGATTTTACTGGAATGGATGACTTGTATGTGAACAAGTTCCTAATTTATTTATTGTACTCTAGGTGTATGGGTTGTTTTAAAGTAATCGTAAAATATCGTTATTGCTTTGAAAAAACCTCTCATCTCATATTTCGTGACGTACGATTTTTAACTTAAACGTGAAAAGAATTAAGTTCAAACTCATACATTTCGAAATATCAGATAAGAGTTTTTTCCAAATAGTGGGAGATCTTAGGTCCCGCACCTTGCATTTTTGAGACAAAGCAAATCCCTTGGACCAGGTGTTCCTGGGGGTGATCTGAGCTGATTTAGGCCGGGTGCCCAGTGGTACCCCCCCGCAGGTGGGCAGGGGAGGGGGGGGAAAAGTGCATCCGGCGCACCTCACTCTAAATTTAATATCTCCATACATCTAGCAAGTATATCAAGTTTGGTGTCTTTTTCTTATAATTCGAGGACGAGGAATTCATTTCTGGAACAAAAATTTTAACCACCCATACAAAAAAAAAGAGAAATTCAAAAATAAAAAAAAAACTTTATATATTTTTTTCCGACAATTTTATTTTTTCTTAAAAGTATGGTGATTTGCGTCACAAAAAAAATACTACTAAATAGCCCAGTTATCGTACTATATAAAAAAAATTACTTGTCATACATTATTTTTCTGAAAACTGTGTTAAAAAAAATATTTTGTGCCGCGCGGCGCACCACGCCCAAATAGGTACACGCTGTTAGATTTAGTATAAGGGACGCATTCAATTTTAAACTTTATTTATTCTACATACACAAGTAGGTAATAAAATAAATACGTCCTGTAATTATAAAAGAAAGGGTAAATAAATTAAAAATTACAATATAACTGAATATGGGATTATTTTATTAGAGATCTTAGGTCCCGATTTCTAAGGGAACCTTGCATTTTTGAGACAAAGCAAATCCCTTGGACCATGTGTTCCTGGGGGTGATCTGAGCTGATTTAGACCGGGTGCCCAGTGGTACCCCCCCGCAGGTGGTCAGGGGAGGGGGGGGGGAGTGCATCCGGCGCACCTCACCTCACCTCACTCTAAGCTTCATATCTGCATACACCTAGCACCTATGTCAAGTTGGGTGTCTTTTTCTTATAATTCGAGGACGAGGAATTCTTTTCTGAAACTAAACTTTTACTATCCCACACAAAAAAAAAACTTCACTTTTTTTTCAAAAATCCTCTCCTTGCTTAAAATTATGGTGATTCTCCTAAGAAAAAAAAAATCCTACTATATAAAAAAATAAACTTGACGTAGGTAATTTTTTTTTAATAATTGTGTTTTAAAAAAAATTGTATCGCGAGGCGGCCCACGGTACGGTCAGCCACACCATGTTGAGACAACTTTTCGTAGGCAGCCCCCTCTCGGCCATATTGCATAAGTATACAGGGTTATAAATTGAAATGTCACAGTACGGGGAGTTCGGAAACTAAAAGTAAGATAATGTTTTAAGGAACCAAAGCCTTGATTTTGGATAGGACGTAATACTTACTGCAATTAAAGATTTCGCCTTGGTATTGGAAAGGGAATCGAACCAAGTACTTTTCCGGAATAAGTATACCTACATCGTTTTATTGCCGTATTTGATGCGTAAAGTGGTAAGCAATGAGTAACATTGGAGCAGCTGTTTCCAAACTGAACAAAATTAAGAGAAATTATGCAAAAAAGGTCAACCGCTGGGTTTGTTTCCCGGTTAGTTACTAACGTACGAGGGCCGGTCCAAAAAAAGTTAGTCAACGGCGTATTATTAATCCTATTGATTTCATTTTATTACAGCTTAAAGGCAAATTTCATTACAAAGTCTTTTGTGTAATGTCACTGACCAGTAACATACAGTTATTTTTTTACAAATTAGAAGAAAAATATGTCTGTTACTTTTTATTCGCAACGATAGAGGTATCGCGGGAAGAATTTTGTGCTATGATATATTACGATTATAAACGAGGGCTAACTTACAAGGATTCTCATGAAAAGTTAACCAGTGCTTTTAGGGCATTATCTCCATCTCTTGCCACTGTCAGTTACTGGTTCCGTGAATTTAAGCATGGGCGGAGCGACGTCAAAGATTATCCTAGACCGGGGCGACCGCCAACGGCAGTCACTCCAGAAAACGTCATCAGGATGGAGTGGCTAATCAAGAAGTCTCGAAATATTACCAAGCGAGAGATTCAGATCGAACTGAAGGTTGGATCCCAGGCAGTTTCAACCATTTTGCATGATCACCTTAAAGTTCGGAAGGTTTCGTTCACACCGGAGCAAAAAGATAGACGTGTCGATTGGTGCAAATTTATGCTAAATAAATTCGAAGGAGGCATATCACAACAAGTGACCTACATTGTGACATCTGACGAATCTTGGATATACAGCTAAGACCCATTTAGAAAACAACAATCGACAGTATGGGTCTTTGAAGAAGATGATTTACCCACTAAAGTAGTTCGCGGACGAAGCGTCAACAAAAAAATGGTTGCTGTTTTTTTTCGAAGAAGTGGGCCTGTAGCCGTAATTCCACTAGAAGATCGGAAAACGGTTACCATTGGCTTGGCCGTGTCGATTGCCAGTACCATGGATTTTTTGAACAAATCGGGAGTGCAACTGCTACCACCGCTCATTCCCGAAATACCAGAATTTTAAAATACCAGATTCTCAATATACATGATTCTCAGAAAATAACATTTAAATTTCGGTATCGTTGATTATGCTTACCTAATATTTCGAAGCTGGTGATTTGGGAATCTGGTAAAGAGAGTAGTCTGGTATTTTAAAATTCTGGTATTTCGGGAATGAGCGGCTACCACCGACCCTCCCTATAGCCCTGACCTGGCTCCATGTTATTTTTTTTATTCCCCACGGTAAAAAAATCATTACGTGGACGAAAATTTTCGACTGCGGATGAAGCAGTGGACGAATTCAGGGGACTTTTTTGACCTTCCGCAAGAACGGTTTTTTTCCTGTTTTGAAAGTTGGTCTACTCGAATGCATAAGTGCATAGATGTAGCAGGGCAATACTTTGAAAAGTTGTAAATAAAGTTTAATTATATTTCTTTAATTTTTGTTTAACTATTAAATTTCGGACCGGACCTCGTAGGTATGTTTTATTATTTAAATCCCTAAATGAAGATTTTGCCTTTTAAGGATTACTTTTCCGAATGGAGACCAACGGGACCATAATATCTACTATGTATGTATTAAGGAAGATTTAGAACAAAAAAAAAATGAGTAAAATAATAAAGAGGTACCCACTCATACACGACACGTTCCATTTCAAGGTTTTTAAATTTTTTACTGTTTCGTAAGAACAGTAAAACATATACTAGCACCAAATTGGGTATGATTATATGACAAACCCTGAAGAAAAACCACCAATACTAAAATATACTCAATTGTGAGTTGGGTCGCGTGGATTCGATTCGAAATTGGAATATAATAATATGTAATGTGCGGCAGTACGGAACCCTCGGTGCGCGAGTCCGACTAGCACGCGACCGGTTTTTTTTACAATAAAGGCCTTGGTTTCTAACAACATAATAATACCCAGTAACTTATCGTTTCCAATTTGTCCATTGACTGACCCATTCTGATTGCTTGTAAAGTAAAAGTTTTACCTATAGCATAGGATAATCCCATATTCAGTTATAATGTAATCTTTAATTTATTTACCCTTTCTTTTATAATTACAGGACGTATTTATTTTATTACCTATTTGTGTATGTAGAACAAAGTTTAAAATTGAATGCGTTTCTTATACTAAATCTGACAGCGTGTACCTATTTGGGCGTGGTCCGCCGCGCGGCACAAAATATTTTTTTTTAACACAGTTTTCAGACAAATAATGTATGACAAGTAATATTTTTTATATAGTAAAATAACTGGGCTATTTAGTAGTATTTTTTTTGTGACGCAAATCACCATACTTTTAAGAAAAAATAAAATTGTCGGAAAAAAATATATAAAGTTTTTTTTTTATTTTTGAATTTCTCTTTTTTTTTGTATGGGTGGGTAAAATTTTTGTTCCAGAAATGAATTCCTCGTCCTCGAATTATAAGAAAAAGACACCAAACTTGATATACTTGCTAGATGTATGGAGATATTAAATTTAGAGTGAGGTGCGCCGGATGCACTTTTCCCCCCCCTCCCCTGCCCACCTGCGGGGGGGTACCACTGGGCACCCGGCCTAAATCAGCTCAGATCACCCCCAGGAACACCTGGTCCAAGGGATTTGCTTTGTCTCAAAAATGCAAGGTTCCCTTAGAAATCGGGACCTAAGATCTCCCACTAAAAGTAGTAACGATATGTGAAATGTTATTTTTATGTAATAAGAAAATACGTACTATTTAGTAAAATCCGCATAAGAGTTATGTACGTATGCATGATTGCATATGCCCTATGGTGTTGATATTGAAATCACTCGATGTAATATTATTTTTGTACAGTTCTGAAACAGGCTAAGTACCTGTATATGCATAGCTCAATTTGTGCTTTAAGCCAAGTATTTTAAAGTCCTGTTTAGGTCAACGTGTATCGGCACTAAAATACAGTTGTCGTACAAGAGGCCATAACGTAATGATGTAACGAAAAAATTGTAATGATGAAATAAATGTAACGGTTTTTTTAATTACCCTTCTTTTTTTCAATTAAAATTAGATCCAGGTTGAACTAAAATTGCTTTTGTTTTAACCTTTTCCATGCCATTGACGGATATAACCGCACCACTGGTTCAACGCTAACGACGGATATATCCGTCATGGTTGACAACGTAAAGAGGACCCGAGTGTCTATGAGGTAAGGTTGACATTAGCTCTGGTGTTTAGCTTACATTGGCGTATGAGTGACGAGTTTTGTTTTCATATAGCATTGAAAAGGTTAAAACATTCTTAAGTTACATATGGGCATTTAGAACCGGATTATGTCCCTATTAAATTCAAAAATATGCTAGTATTATTTTTAATTCGATATTTCTCTTTATATTTTTAATGAAAGGTAATGTTGAAAATTATCTGGCGATTTCGAGTGTCGAGTTGTTGAAACAGATTAATTATATACGGCTTGTAATTGTTATTTAGTAAGAAGCTTGGATTCAAATACTTAACAAACTGTGTTAAAAACTCAGCTTCTAAATGCTTCAATAAAGTGGTTTATTTATTTAATATGTTTTTTTTGTAGTTTCCCGGCTTTAACAATAATTTTAATAAAATTTTAATAAAACCAACTATTAAACGGCATCCATGGATATACACGCAGTGCTAAGTTCGGATATCTCCATTTTTTCACATGGTTAATCGCGAATGATGAGTAAAAGCGCACCCAAAGTTTCAATTATTATTTTTAACCTTTGGTACGCCACATCTCTGGCCGTCAACTGAAAGTCGTGCCACTGACGCCACGACGGGGACACAGCCGTCACAAGTTTAAGATTAAAAGAGACTTAGTTTCGTGGCAAGTAATTGACAAGATTTCATATTTTCAAGACTTTAATTTTATTCGTTTTATAGATACAGTTTGGAAGGAGGAAGACACTAAGGGCCTGTTTCACAATCGACAAGTAAATTTATCTGTCATATAAAGTTGTCTCTCTCCTTGTCTATTTTCAAGTGTACGACAAAGAAAGGGCTAAACTTATCCGTCAAATATCCTTTACTTGTCGATTGTGAAACAGGCGGTAATAGTTTTAAATTTTCTCTAGAATGAATAATTATTTTATTATTAGTTTATTAAGATGTACTTATTCTAAAAGGGCGTAACTTCATTTCTACGACACAATGGACATATTACGTTAGTCCAATCTGTATTATAAAAAAGTATCATGTCAACCGATAATTCTCTAAGGGCCACTTGCACGAAAAGTTTAACCCTGGGTTAAGACACTAACTCGAGTTAAAATGACAGTTTTCGTATGAATCTGACTTCTACTAACTCGAGTTAGTGCCTTAACCCAGGGTTAAATTCTGCGTGCAAATGGCCCTAACTCGAGTTAAAATGACAGTTTTCATACGAATCTGACGTCTACTAACTCGAGTTAGTGCCTTAACCCAGGGTTAAATTCTGCGTGCAAGTGGCCCTAAGTATCTATCCATCTGTCAATAGTGTCAATGTCAAATTTGAAGTATGACAGCTTTTTTTCTCGTGAAAAAGGCAATGTTATTATATCTATTCAGGCATAGTATTGGAAAAACTCGATATTTTTATTAACTTACTTGTAATTTTGTAAATAAAGAAAAATAAATCTAAATAAATATTTTGCCGTGTTCAGGAGGTAAAACCCTTTCGATTCGTATAGTAATTTGCAGGTGTCACCAAAATGAAATGTTGTCAATTGGTGTAATTTGCTTAGCATAGCAAACATGTTTGACGCGCGAGTTACACATTTTGTACTCGGCGTAAGGCGTTGAAACGGTTAAGTTTATATCTAAAAATAAAAACATACTAAGTACAGTTAATATTAAGACTGACACCCACACTAGGTATTGCCTGTTCCGTGTTATTTCGTAACAGACCTAGGAATATACGGGGCAATTGCCTCATGGACCGATTACGTATTCGACTATCTGCAAATTTACCTACATGATTTTTAGGTGAGTTGATGCTGTTGACCACTTGATACTAACCCAATTAAATGACAGCTAGGGATTACCTATATCGATAAATTCAATAAAAATTATAAAAAAAAGGGGTAAATGGGGTCGATAATTGAGTTTATCGATCTATAAGCACTAGGTAGTAGGTAGTATCTATACCGTGTTTTTTTTGATTTACGATAACTTCGGCATATTACTAGGTATATCCATAGAAACTAATTGGTAGATTAGATTTTTAAATATTGCAAAAAAAATATATTTTCTCTGTTTAGAACAAAGTAATTGAATGTTATATCTTTGATCATTCTAAAAGGGCCTTTAGAGTTAACTAATAGTGAGTGTCATATATGTCAATGTTGGCGTGACCATGGAATTAGTAAGTAATAACGTACATCTGGAAGGTGCATTCCACCGATAACGTGAGCCGAAAGAAATGTACCTGTATGACTGACTGCTGAGTTTCTTGCGGCGTTTCTTCTCGGCAGTGGTCTCCTCTTGGGAAGCGCTGGTAGATTCATGACGTGTAAAAGTGCCCGTGCGGCCTACTTACTGAATAAATATCTTTTATCTTTATCTTTATGTGGATCTGGGGATCTGTGTATTCTGTGTGGTCTCCTATAATTCGAAATTGACACTTGAATGACAACTTAATACTAGATTTTGTTTGAAAGCTTTCAATGCTTGTATTTTGTTCTACTTGCTCTTATTAAGAAGTTCAAGACGGCAGCTACTTTTTCTCAGTCTATCCACGGATTCGTTGACAGAGACCACACAGATGCCCAGATATCGATTTTGGAGACAATCAGTTGAATAACTAAAAAGTTCAAGGTGGCGGCTAGTTTTCCTCAATTTGTCTACGGATTAGTTGTCAGATCTACAGATCCACAGATATCGATTTTGAAAACAATCAGTTGAATAAGTAAATATTGTTTCGTTTACTGCCCCACCGGCTTGTAAAATTAATTTGTCCGTAAATTGCAATTCAAATATGGTCACCTTTAGAAAGGGACGCAGTAAGCTTTAGTACATTTCTTTCGGCTCGCGTTATCGGTGTAGTGCACCTTTCAGATGTACGTACTTACTAATTCCATGGACGCGTATACAAATCTAACAATTGGAAACTCTTTACTCATAAGAATTAAAAGAAAATTGTTGTTATCAATTAAGAGCCTTTTATACTAGTTCAGCGTGATTAACTGATTAAATTTTAAAATTAAATATCTTTAAAACCGTAAGAGTTATCATTTGTTTGTCTTTGGGAAATTAACTTTATTTAACCTAAAGAACGTTCCCTTAAAGTTATCGTAAATCAAAAAAAACACGGTGTATAATTCTATACACCTACTGAAATTATTTAATCAAAAATCATTGGAGCCAGTTTCATCGATTGCTCGCCCCGAAAAACCGATTGATAACAGGAACTTCTTCAGGTTCTGATTCTACGTCACAGTTAGTGCTGGCAACACGCGGTTACAAACATAATTACGTCATTCCGACCGCTAGTCCAAAGAGGCAGTAGCAAACACTGATAATATTGAATATTTTTCTTTAAAAATATGAGACTAACCTCTATAGTATGATTTTCATCAGATACCCTTCAATACCTTTAAAACCTGTTCTCAGTTGCAATTTTTGTCTTAAAATCTCTTCGAGCCGAGCGCGTAGTTGGAACCGCTTTCGAGAAAGCATGGTTATATTAGCTCACTCAAATTTGGTAGGTACAAGGAAATGTTTGAAAATGATCTTTATTACATTGTAATTGCACAAAAAGGAAATAAAACTCAAGAAATAACATTCCACAATTTAATTATCATTATTTACAATATTTACATACGGTAATAAAATACCTACATGGAAAAAGGCCAGTCTTGTTGAACACGGTTGTAAGTTAACTATTTCATTTACGAACGATAAAAACAATGGATCATGTTACCAAATTCACGTTCACCGATCATTAACTGAGTTAGGGTAAATGCTCAATTTGTAATAATGGGAACAAAGCAAAATCTGAAATTGTTTATGCAATTAATTTTTTTAATAAAATAAATCTATCTATTAAATACAAAACGATCTGACAGTGTCACAAGTCCAACTGTACATTCAGTAGGGGGATGTGGCCCCATAGTGGAAGGAACTCCTGAAAAAAAGCTTCATGACGCCACATTGGGGGCGGACAGGGAACGTGTTAAAACTGAATGACATCTAAAGCGGCCAATTACAGTCCCGGTTTGATCACCACTCAGCCTCAGTGTATTGGGGATTTAAATATAACATTAAGACTGCGCCGAGCGTACGCCGGATGTACAGTGGCGCCCTCGTTCCTATTATTGTGTTTTCTAATAAAGTAAAGTATTTTCTTGAAATTGGACGGTTGGTTTTTGTACTACAAATGAAAACACAACTTATAGGGTATATCACATAGTTAAATAACAATTCACCTTCGAGTTATCAACTTAACGGAAAAATTGGCCACCTTTTCCCGCTAAGCTGACTACTCAAAGGGCCTTTTCCCGTTAAGCTGACTACTCAAAGGGTAATTGTTTTTAAAGTTTGTTACGTATCCCATAAATTATGTTTTTACTTGCGCTACAAAAACGTATCGTCTGATTGCAAGGAAATTCTTTAGTTAATTAAATGAGGGCGCCACTGGACGCTCGACGTTTGCTCGGTGCAGTCTTAAATTGCTCCATGGTTTCGTAATTTAATAATAATAATAAAAATATTTATTCACAACAACACACTAAAAAAAAAAAAAAAAAACATATAATGAAAAAAAAAAAGGTTATTGTGAAACGGTCCCAACTCAGCATGTGCCAGCTGTTAAGCCAGCGCTGGTCTTCCGTTGAGACCGCTCGGTGGCAGCACGGAAGGTGACACAAACAATTTATAACAACCTAAATAATAGTACATTGTGTATTAAGGGTGGTAAAGAAAGAATTACAAACGAGAGTCTGTTAGAAGCCCGAAGCCGAAGGCTGAGGGCTTTAATGACTCGAGCTTTGTATTTCCTTTACCACCCGTGTAACATACAATGTTTTTCATCACAATTGCGAGGAAATGAAATAAAATCAGACAAAAGATCATATTTTTAACTTATTAGCGGCAGACTACGTCATTGTCTGTGACTTACCACAGATAATGTCAAACGTGTTCGGAGTCCGATTCTAGTGACATATGAGATCAATAGTTTATTATGCGAGATTGTTAGGAAATAGTATTCAACTGACATTTCATCTCGAATGAAACTTCATATCGAATGGCACAAGAATTGGGGTCCTGACGTATTGTGATAGTTCGAGTCCACGTATAATATTTAAAAAAAAAGCTATTACGCACTTAAGTAACGTAATGGTAAAAAAAAAAAAGGCCCGCGGGTATTATTTTGGATTTACGGTCGATTTTTCTAGCATGTTAGGACACTATTTACGAGCAAGTGTGATGAAAAAAACATTACATAATCTGTGGCTTAAAGGACCAGAGTCCAGGACATAAACATTAAAAAAAAATGAAAAAATACTCACTAATCTGTGGTTTAAATAGATATTTTATCTATGGCTATGGCTCTATGCCTAAGGCCCACTAAGGCCTAAGCGCACAACAACATTCAAGTTTTCCAGGCTTGACACTGGCAGAATTGTCCCACTGGACAGTAGCCATTCAACAAAGAATTGAACTTGAAGTTATCCAGACCAAACATTACAAAAGGAATATTTATTACCTACGTTAATAATAAGACGCAGAGACAAAACAACAACATGAAGCCTTTATCGTGGGTGAGCTTTAGTGGAAGGAGGCAATGGAAACACAGATGTCGACAGCAAGAAAGAGCAAAGAACAAAACGAATAATTAAAACGCAAAACAACAAACATTGCAAAGCTCGTGGGACATATCACTAAGGTTTGTATAACATCGGTCATATTCCGCTCGTGTCATGCCTTAATAGTTCCTGACTCGCTTGGTGACCTAACAAATATTTCTTCCTAACAAATATTTTATCTAAACAATGCAAACTTTGCAGGTTCCTTATTGGCGGTGGAATGTTGTTCCAGCATTTAGTAGCTGCGTAGCGGAAACTACCTCGAAAGGCGGCTGAGGCATGACGAGGTGTTAACAATTGTATAGCGCATTGCGGAGTTCCACGCGACCTATTGCAGGACACATGTAGCAACTTTGTAAAAAGATATGCTGGAGCCTGGTGTTTAAGTACTTCAAAAATCTCGTTGTAATCAATTTAAATGAACATGATAATCTGATGAACTATGATCGCTAACATAGATAGACAGTTACAAGTAGAAATGAGTTTTTTGCTAAAATGTAAAATACGGGGTGAATTATAATTCGTGATCATGATGATCACCTCAGTGTTCTACCTACGAATATGAACAACTTACACTATGGGACCAACTTTGAAATCACGAAAAAAAAATCAGCTGCTTCATACATTTTGGTCGAGTACATATTGAACTTTTTTGTGAAAGAGCTGATTTTTTTTCGTGTTTTCAAAGTTGGTCCCATAGTGAAAGTTGTTAATATTCGTGGGTAGAAGTATAGATAGATATTGTCACTACCTTGAAATAATCTAGTATTCAAAAAAAAAAAAAAAATTGTTGTATAATTTTGAAACTTTATATTTTTGAGACGGGGTAGGGTGGTGGAACCAGTAATGGACAAGGCACCAATAATAAACACTTGGTTCTTAATTTACAGAAGATAGGTTATTCATTTGTTTTTGCAGCAATCAATTTAGGACCGTGTGAAATTTGAATTAAGACTGACAGCTAAAAGTGTCCATCAATGGTGCCGGCACCCTATTACAAAAATATTACATACCAAAGGTTTTTTTCCAAGTATCAAAAGCTACCATCCATCCATACATTATTGAACTAGACTCTGATTATTTTAAAATTATGTCTGGAGGCACGGCCAAGATCGAGCTTAAGACTTCCTGTTTTACCAAATACATTACAAAATAAAAGGAAATAGGTACTTACATCCCGTAACATTTACAGAGTACAATAATACCTGGTACTTAACACAATAAAAAATAATCACCAATATACTTTGATCGTCCATACTAAACAAGCGTAGGCAGTCGCTTTTTAAACAGAAATAACTACAGAGCGCCCAGACAAGATGCATTACGCTGACTATCGTTTCTATTCGTTTAGTTTTTAAACCAATCGCGCCACTGGCACATCACGTGACTTTTCGTATCACGTCATCTACCAGTGACGCGATTGGTTTAAAAATTAAACGAAGAGAAACGATAGCTAGCGTAGTGCATCTTGTCTGGGCCCTCAGATATGTGCTTACTTTAAATATTAAATATAAAATCACATGAGGGAAAACCACTTCAAAAAACAGTCCTTATTTATCATTATTTAAGTCTTTTCCACTAAGTAAAAACATTCTTACCAGCGAGTTACAGTCGATCTCTATCATCGAATTTTAAGAGAGCATATTATTATACACCGTGGGCTGCTAAAACCCGACCGATTTTAACCATCGATTTTAGAGCCCAATTGGAGTATATAAAGTAGTATAACATGTAGTCCAATAACGCACGATTCCCGAGATTTTTATTATTTAAAAATCAATTCCATAGTTAATTTAATTTGAACTCTGTCACCTTAACCTAAAGCATTATTTACTAAGAAATCGATTAATTAATTTATGTTGTATGTTGATGATAGTGCTACTTACAACATGAATCTTTCTTAGTAAATAATGCTTTAAGCTAAGGTGACAAGAGTTCAAATTAAATTAACTATGGAATTGATTTTTAAATAATAAAAATCTCGGGAATCGTGCGTTATTGGACTACATGTTATACTACTTTATATACTCCAATTGGGCTCTAAAATCGATGGTTAAAATCGGTCGGGTTTTAGCAGCCCACGGTGTATATTGGGAACTTTCCGCTAGCACTCTCTTTTTTGACTGTATGTATATATTTCTAGTGAATAATGACATTATGTTCTACTATACACAGATAGCAATTTGTTCAATACAGTATACAGGGTGACAGGTAACTCGACCTATTCCTTGAAAGGGGTTATACTAGAGCTAATTTACAATATTTTTGTCCTATTTAGTTTTTAAGTTTTTTTTTAAATATTTATAAATATTTCCATCTTACGATCTAAAACTGATAATTGTGAAATACTTCACTCTGGGAATTAAAATTGTGTTGCAGATTGATTGATCGACATCCGTTCCGACTATAGTCTATACTATTAGGTATTTAAAAAAATATAAACAATCCAAACCACGTGACATTGTTAAGCAGCCAATCAAAACTGTTTTATTGCACTTTGACGTATCAGTGTTCTGCTTCTATTGGCTGACGAACTATATCACGCGGTAGTTTTGTTTACATTTTTTTACATACCTTGAAGTACAGACTATAGACGTTACGCTAAATAACACGAATTATTATTTAGCCTAACATTCAATATCTTTGCTCCGAGTTTTACACTAAGCGTTAAATTTATCAGAGTCATGTGGATAGACGCCACCACCACCTGGAGGCGGTTCGGTTATACGGGAACCTCAAGGGGGAGGTGTGGGGCCGAATGAACCGGGCCTGCCGCAGAATACTGGGGAGTATGGACGAGGTCGAGGCGGCGAAGTCCGAGAGCGAGGAGATCCGCATCCTTATGGCGGATAACAAAAGAATGCGGGAGCAACTCTCTAAATTCGAAGGAACTGAAGGCGCTCCGCATCGCCTTCAGTGAAAGGGAGATCCCGGCCGCCCCTGTCCCTGTGTCTGTTGCCCTCCAATTCGGCACCGCCGAGTTGAGAGGCTATAGAGGTCATGAAGCGTGATCTCTTCCTCAGCCTCGGTCGTATGGTGAATGACCGGATTGAGGAGGTGCCTACCTTGGTCCCGGAGGAGGCCCTGGAGCCCGTAGCCAGGGCCCCCGCTAAGGTTGCCCCCAAGAATCGGCCGCCAAGCCTATCAAGGCTGTCCCAGCTGTCTGAGGAGGCCCCTCGGGCCGAATGCCACCTCCGCCCGCGCAGATGTCGTGGTCGGAGGTGGTTAGGAAGAAGGGGAAGGGTAAGGCCAAGGCCTCCCCCCCTCCCCCAACCAAGAAGGCACACGGGCCCAGGCCCGTAAAGCTGTTCGTCACCAAGACGGTGGCAGTGGTGGTCTCCATAAAGAAGGGGGCCACCATGGCTAGGGCCATTAACGGTCTTAGCCTTAGCAAGGTTGGCCTGCAACATGTGCGGGTTAGGACCTCGATGACGTCCCGGGTCATTGAGGTCCCCGGCGAGGACGGGCACAGGGTGGCAGACACCCTTGCGGCAAAGCTGCAGGGGATAGTGGGCGACGTCGCTGACGTGAGTCGCCCCGTCAAAATGGCCGACATTCAGATTGCCGACCTTGACGAGTCCGCCACCAAGGAATCGGTGGCGCAGGCCGTCGCCGCCGCGGGGTCGTGCCTACCGGGGCAAGTCAGGGTGGGGGCCGTCCGCTCGCTCTACGATGGCACTGGATCAGTGTTGATCCAGTGCCGCGGTGGCCCTGCGGACCGCGGGAAGGATCCTGGTGGGATGGGCCTCCGCCAGGGTCAGAGCTGTGGGGCTGACGCCAATGCGGTGCTTCCGTTGTTACGGCGTCGGCCATTCGAGGGAGCTGTGCCCCTCCAAGATCGACCGGAGCAATGTTTGCTTCCGGTGCAGTCTGCGACCTCCGAGGCGGGATCCGCGCTGTCTGCCGAGGACCAGGTAGACGAGCCTGCCACCGTTTCACCTCCATCGAACATGCCGTTCTGGGGGCCCGATTTCCAGCGACAGAGACCGGGGCGGGGCGTCGGAGCCGGAAGAATACGCACGCCGGCGGTGTCACCGATTCCAGCTGGGCTCCGTCACCGGTGCCGAGGGGAGTGAAGAGGAGGCCGCGAGCGCCTACAACGGGGAGCGACGGCGTGCCCGGAGAGAGGGGCGGAGCGTCTGGAGGCCTTCCGGCCCCACCCAGTGCCCACGCCAAGCATCGAGGTAGGCCAAAGGGTCCCCCACGGGGCAATCAATGCTTGTTCTGTGGGTATTTCACGAGGGATAAACACATGAGGCGCCATTTCCTCAATAAGCACAGGGGTCTGGGATCGGAGATAATGTTGTTAGTTTTTAAGAATTGTTATGTAAACTTTGCCATTTGTATGTAAAGAATTATTCCCTTCACAAAATGTAGTTTTAGTTTTCTAAGTTTATTTTGTATATTGCTTAAGCACTAGACTATAAATACTAGTGGTATTAAAGAGGCGGAGGATGGTCGGAACAAAAAAAAAAACCTCAACCACTCCATCGGGGTAGGCCAAAGGGTCCCCCACGGGGCAATCAATGCTTGTTCTGTGGGTATTTCACGAGGGATAAACACATGAGGCGCCATTTCCTCACTAAGCACAGGAGTCTGGGATCGGAGGCAATGATGGTGTACAGCGCATACGGCACCATCCGAACCCCTGTGCCCCTCGTAAGATGCCCGCGGGAGAAGCGACCACCGGAGGCGTTCTTGGAGCTGGCGGGGAACCTGGACTGTGAGTGGCTGGACGGTGCGGAATGAATTACTTTAAACTTTCTTTTTTTTTGTGTAAATAGTTAATTGTCTATCTTTGTTTACTTGTTAGTTTTTATGGAAAAAAGTGTAAATCCCTGTTTCTAGTGTACTAAGCATAATTTTTGCCATTTGTGTATAAAGAATTATTTCCTTCACAAAATGTAGTTTTAGTTTTCTAAGTTTTCTAAGTTTATTTTGTATATTGCTTAAGCACTAGACTATAAATACTAGTGGTATTAAAGAGGCGGAGGATGGTCGGACCAAAAAAAAAAAAAAGTCAACCACTCCATTGGGGTAGGCCAAAGGGTCCCCCACGGGGCAATCAATGCTTGTTCTCTTGGTATTTTACGAGGGATAAACACATGAGGCGCCATTGGCCTGGGATCGGAGGCAGAGGCAATGATGGTGTACAGCGCATACGGCACCATCCGAACCCCTGTGCCCCTCGTCAGATGCCCGCGGGAGGGGCGACCACCGGAGGCGTTCTTGGAGCTGGCGGGGAACCTGGACTGTGAGTGGCTGGACGGTGCGGATTGAATCGCTTTAAACTTTCTCTTTTTTTTTTTGTATATCTTTGTTACTTGTTAGTTTTTAAGAATTTTTATGTAAACTTTGCCATTTGTATGTAAAGAATTATTTCCTTCTCAAAATGTAGTTTTAGTTTTCTACAGAATGTAAAATAAAAAGTTTATTTGTATATTGTTAAAGCACTAGAGAATAAATACTAGTGATATTAAAGAGGCAGAGGATGGACGGACCAATTAAAAAAAAAACAAAAAGTCAACCACTCCGCCAGAGCACAAGACCTGCTCATGCAGGCTATGGCGGAGTGGTCGATAGACGTTGCGGACGTTGCGGTGTTGGCGGAACCCTACCTCGCCCCTGCCCTGCCCACGGGGGGTCGACTAGGTAGCTGGGGGAGGGGGGGTTTAGAATGGTAGAATCATTAGCAGCCCGTGGCGCCCCTACCAACAACAGCCTAAGAAGAGCAAAGGCCGGGGAGGTTTTTACTTCACTCTGAAGGGGAAGGAGCAACTCAAGTTGTTTTAATTACTTTGCTAGCACTTCAGTACCTCTACAATGCATTATTTCTGAGGTTAGATTTTTCACCAAACTAATTTTCGTTAAAACATCAGCTATTAAAAAAAATATTGCTAGTTCCCAGAGAGAAATATTTTCACAATAAACAGATTTAGATTATGAGACAGTTTATTTTTAAATATGTAATAAAAGACTCGTAAACCAGTAACGTTAACTCGGACAAAAATATTGCAAATCAGCTCTAGTACAACCAATTCCAAGGAATAGATCAAGATACCTGTCACGCTGTATATAAAAATTTAGCTCTTAGCCTTAACTTCAGCCTTTTTAACTGGAATTGGGCACTGGCACCAAGGGGTTACCTTCTCGTCACAAATCAGCTCTATGTTCAGTACGGTGACCGGAAGGGAGTCTATGGTGAGGTTATGGCGGCTCCACACCTTGTATGCCACGTCGTGGAGGCCGGTGCGCGTGTCGCGACGGCGCGTCACTTCTCGCTGGTTGTAACACTTGCGGTGGTCCCGACGACGGTAGGTTTTGTCGTGAATGTGTCTGGAATTCCAGAAGACATATAAAACTGGGCTAGTATAAATATGCTGTGTATACACTCACCAGAAACACATCTTTTAATTATACGATTGCTTAAAAATATAACTTCTTAAACCAGAGAGTAACTTCAAAAATTTTTAAGGTTTTGGCTCTTCCCAAAAGAAACCAAAGAGATTCATAAATTTTAAAGCCATACAATTTACTACAAACAACAATTTGGGTTTGTCCGGAAAGAGCCACATGTTTTAAGAAGAATATTTACATACGTTAAATCACACTTGTTTCCCAGAGGGGTAGACAGAGACCACTTCTTTCCACTTGCTATGATCCTGACAAATCTCTTTCGCTTCTTCCACATTCATAAATCTAGTCATGCGCGCATGTCAGTTTCGGGTACTAAGGACTCTGCCCTTTTCTAGAAGAATATTTATGGCCACCAAATACTAAAGACAACAAAATTGTTTAGGTATTTTTGAAGTTGCTCTCTTATTTAAGAAGTTATGTTTTTAACAAATTGTATGAACAAGACAGGTGGGCAAGTATTTTTGCCGGTGAGTGTATTGTTTATTTTTGCATTGTCTATGCCAGGCCTTTCCCCAGTGGTGCCCCATCTTTTTTGATATTACAAAAAAGATATTAAATATGAAGGAATGATTATATGATAAAAAAAGTAAAGAGAGAAAGAGTACAAACCTCTTGTCTGATAATAGTCTATTAAAGTTAGTTCCTTGATCAAAATACTTACTTAAAAGTATCCTTCGTGCCTGTAGTGATTCCTGGTGGCCGCTGCACCACCAACCCAGCATCTTTCAGCCTCACATGGAACTCATCATCCTCCAACCCCCATCCCCAGTAATTATTCGACATGCCCTTCACCAACTCAAAGTGCTCTTTCTTAATCAACAGAATACCTCCAATAAAAGTAGCATAATGGTAATTTGGATGGGTCTCCGGAGACGATATGTGAACAGGGTTGGATTCCGGATATGTATACTTTAGATTATCATTTAATGGCAATAGATCGACGTCGTGCATTGCTATATAGTCATAATCATTCCTAGTTTGTAAAAATCCTACATTGATTAGCGAGGCTCTGTTGAAGCGATTACTGTCTTTTTGTTGAATGACAAATATATGGAACGGTATCTGCTGCTTGTTTAGAAATTTATACATATGTGGAACAAACTCTAGAAGTTCTTCAAATCGATCTCTGAATGGTACTATTATAGCTAATTTCTTAATCGGACTAGTATTTGTAATTTGACTTTTAGTAGGTTTGGGTAATGCCGGTCGATCTGTGGAACAAAACAACGACTAATAAGGACTTTTCAAGTAATTTTGAAGCGCGTAAAATGTATAAACTTACCGTTCTGTATTGGTAATGATGCTAAATAGCAACCCATGATAAACGTAAGTCCCAAACATATAAAGAGACATCTCGATCCGGTTACACGGTACCCCATTAAACTAATAGTACCTTTATACATTGACTAGCATTTAATAAGAATTAATGGGTAAGAGGCTTGACTTGAGCATAACACTGTCTAAAAAGAAGTACGATTTCATTGAAAAGTTTTTGAAAGAGTTTTTTATTTAGAAATCAAGCTTATCTAGCTAATATTGCTAAAGTGTTTTTAAAAGTTAGACAAAGACGTGTTTGCAATATACTAAAGAGTGCAAAAAATGTCACAATGACTGCTATTTTAGGCTAATTTTTAGTTTATTCCAACTTCTATTAAACGTTGAGTTATATTGGTGCTTTGCAATTTATGGTACTTTTCAGTCATCGTTAAATGAGCAACCAAAATAATAGTAAAATATGTATAATGGAGTCAAGAAATCATCAAAAAATTCGTTGCAGATGGGAAAAACGCCTCTAAAATTTGACATTAGCATTGGCGTTTGCAGAGATAATTTAAAGCCTAAACCTAAACCTGGCAAAAAATACGGACTGATTTTTCAAATTATTTTCATTTTATAGTTTTAGCCAGCGCCTTGTGGAAAATCGTTTATTCCATTATTCTGCATAATGATATCCCGCAAGATTTACACTTAGTAGTTGAATGAAACACTATACTATCACTAGATGGCGCCACACGTATTATATTAGACTTTTTGCGCATCTTTCATCTTCAACGCTTTTGTGCAGGGTAAGTTGAGTTGATGTAATCCAAAGCTCCCCTTATATACTCGTACCTATTTTTATGTATACAATTTATTTGATTGCTTGTAATTATTTTAAGTTCAAGTCATGAAAAACTGTTTGAACCAACCGTTGTTGGAATGGGCTGAAAGTGAGTAGGTACCTACTTAGTATTTATTATAGAAAATAATAACACATACATACATAAACTTACGCCTTTATTCCCAGAGTGGGGTAGGCAGAGCCACAGATTATAGGATATGTCTAAGGCAGAGCTACAGAATTACCCACAACTCTAAAAACTTGTTGATTATTCTGTAACCATATTTTGCACACTTAGGCAAATATGTTTACCAGTGTATTAGTGATGGGTTGCAAGCCCATCGCCTAACAGTTACTACACGCCTTTATTCCCTTAGTCGGCTTTTACAACATCCACGGGAAGATACGGAGCGGCACTATTCCAAACCGGGCAACACGGGCCTTTAATGACCACTTTTAGTATTTGTGGTTTTTCTTCAGTCTTTGTAGGTACGAGGGGAGGTCGAAAAGTTCGCGGAATGAAGCAGAAAGAGATAAAATTATACAAAACCTTTTCTCTTATCTTGTTAAAGAACTCTTTAGAAAAAAGAAGTTTAATGTCAATCTAAAACCGATCGCCTTTCAAATAAATTATTTCGGAATTTATCGCGCGACTATGAAAAAATAAAAATATCGTGCTGTTATCTACTGTAATCATACCAAATGGGTTACTTGTTTCAGTTACTTCAACGAAATGACAGTAAATCCGACGCAATAAATAAATAACACATTCTGAAGAAATAAAAGTCCGCTATATAGTTAGCTTGACGGCAGGATGGACGGATGGACAGTGTAGGCATGTTATTATAGGGGACCCTAATATTCGGCTACGAAACCTTAAAATCGACCCCCATGAGTGCTTCGCTAGATGGCAGCACAAGTACTCAATTAAACCTTTTCCAACCGTTTGATTCAGATTTAGATAGAAGATGTTTGTGGGGCTCGACATCATGATGGTGATGATGAGAGGCTTAGGGAACAATAGAGTGAGCTTATCACAACTATCATAAGAACATTTAGGGAGGTTCCCATAATTTTCTTGCATTTTCTCGCTCATTTAAGTAACTAAATGCACACAGGGCTATTAAAAAAAACGGTACTTAGTCAGGTAGGTATCTAAGTAATTAAGAAAATAGTATAACTACTTTGACAATTAAAGATTAAATTGAATCATAATTATGAATAATGTATGCATAGATAATTCCGATATTGTCCCAAAAAGAAAGTGAATACAATAGAATAGAAAACATTTATTTCGCTCAAATCGCTATAAATAGTATAAAGACCACAGATAAATACGCTTGAGTTTCTCAGATAATCCTTAGATATAAAAAAAAGAGTTAAAAATGTTAAAATACACTTTTTTGTGAATTACGCCTACGCCATATCTATCTATAATACTAATATAGCTGTTGCCCGCAACACCGTCCGCGCAGAAAAAGAAAACATAGCCTTTGTTCATCAGGGATGATGTAGGATTCAAATTGTGACTAAAAAAAACAAATCGATCCACTAGTTTCGGAGCTTATTCAATTCAATCAAACAAACAATCAAATCTTTCCACTTCATAATATTAGTGTAGACGAATAGCTTGGCAAAAAACAGGAGACCTAGCTATTAACGTTCTTCTTTTATGTCGCTCAAAATTTATAGAATGACATTCTCATGGTTTACGATAAAGCACGTGGTCAAATGGCATCCCATACATTTTGAGCGATAGAAAAGAAAAAGGTTAGATGTGTTTGCATCATTCTGGACGTGGTGACACGCCCTTAGAGCTTTAATATTCGTAAGTTGAAACCACAATATTAATCAGTACTTTATAAACAAGTGCCTTTAATTTTTAGCACTTAACACTCATTTTTATCAAGCGCGGAAATGCTTGTCGAAATTATCGACTTTACAAAACACATGGGCACATCACTAGCAAAATGGCGGGAAACATTCCCATTAGGCCAAACGCCACGAACCAAATACCTCGACTTCCGAAATCTTCTGTCTGTCTCTTTCTTATACCTAAATCATGACGGCAGAGTGAGAAAGAATGTTCATTCAAAGTTTCGAATTTATTGTTTAGTAACCTGCTAGGCTAGGAAGACATTAATTACTGGGCGATCGGCTCGGTCCTTGTTATTAGCTAAATTTGTTTGAATAGCTAATTAATCGCCCAGAATGGTCGTGTAGCACGCCATGGGCCGGCTTAAGCCGCCATTGTTGTTATGTTGTGTCAAATAATTGAGCGTCGTCCTTAGTACCTATTGTTCGTTTTTTAAAACATGAAATTTAAAAAGTTATTTTTAAGCTAGAATTTTTTAGATTTTGAATTTGGAATTGATAACAGATACTCATCGTTGTGGAGTGTAATATATAGAAAGGAGGAAAGAGGTTTAATTTCACACGTAACATAATAATCGTAATTTAATCTACGGGTGACAACAACACAACAAAAGACTCAATTATAGTGACGTTGCGATAAAGAAATGCGACTTGTTGAAGATAAAATAACTTGACAATTTATGTACTCGCTAAACTAACCCCGAGTCTATATTTAACAGTTTTTATTAAACGATTAAGTAGAAACTGACTCATCATATATTCAATTATGTTGCCAATGTCGCTACCTGCATTCCAATCAGCTGCTAAACTATTAATTACTAATTCAATAAAACGAACAAGTTATCCGTTTATTGGTACCATTTCCAGTCACCTGTTATATGCTTAATACTTATCGCAATTACTTAAACCGAGTCTTATTAACAACGTTAAAACCCCAGCCGTTAATATATAGGTTATATCGTACTCGTTAAAAATGGAGTCCGCAGGCAATTCATAAATAAACATCCCTGTTTGTTAATTCCGAGCTCGAAACCCTCAATTATAGTTCGGAAAATAAACAAACAAATGCCACAGTACGAGCTCTAACTCCATTCTTAATTGCTTTAAACTGAGACGTAACTCTACCATGAAAGTAGGTATTTAGTGGACTTATCTTGAAAGTCAGGACGTTGATGTATTGGTGGGTGAAACGGAACGCATTTGTTTTTTTTAAATGCCGCCGGCTCGGACCTCGTACAGCCAAAGCATGTAATTAGGTGATTATAAAAAGTTTAGGTAATTAATTGTGTTGCATTGTGTTCACAGATAAGTTGTTTAAATTAATATTTATTGTTGACATTTGGTGCCGTGAGCCACGCTCATATTTAATTGTTGTTAATTTTTATTCATTGCCTTTTTAAGTTTTGTGGAACGTGATTTAGGATGTGGAATTTGGTTTGCAATTAGCTTTGCGGGTTGGAACGGTATCTCGTGCTTTCATCTTTATTGTTTACTAGCTTCTGTACGTGACTGCATTTGCTTTAAAGTCTTGAAACTCGTTTTCTGCTACAGCTCTACACATTTAAGGAAATAAAAATCTCATACTAGCAGCAACACAGTTAGCTGGCCATTTGTGAATCTTGTCACCTTAGTATAAGGCTCACTATAGTAAACTTATTTTTAAAAATTACTGATACCAATGAATATGGTTAATTTGAAAAGCATTTAGACGAATATCTTTGACAGTTAATTGTGAAGCTTCAATTAACTACCAGCAAAACTTCTTGATTTTCTGGAATAAAAAGGGTCGTTATGTTAATGTACTTATGATACTATAGGCACTTTAAAATGAGGCTTTTCCGATGCTATAATATGGGGCTTTCCAAAAAGGGTATAATTTAAATTTATTCGAGGTGATGCAAATATCTTTAGGCGGAGGTGACCACGACCCATCAGGTGGGCCGTCTGCATGTTTGTCTGTAGATGGCAATAAAAAATATGACGTAGTGCCAAAGTTGCTAAGGTTTATACTCAACTACTTACACTCACACTTGAGGAAATGGTCATTAAAAACCTGATCGCTACTTTTTTTGATTTTTTCACAAGAAACAGCTTGCAGATAACCGGATGGCGACGGGAATTTTACCCTGAAAGCAATAAACGTATACAAAGTAATAACTCGTATACTTATTAAAATAATATTCAATAAGAACTCCCCTCTTGTTTTAATAGAGTCTTATTAATTTTTGTCTTCGCGACGATTGGTAATGACGTCTATAGTAAGCTGTCAACTAGTCTTGATATTTGATTTGTAAAGTCCATATTATTCGTTCAATCACTAAATCATCACTACATATTATAAAACAAAGTCGCTTCCCGCTGTCTGTCCCTATGTATGCTTAGATCTTTAAAACTACGCAACGGATTTTGATGCGGTTTTTTTTATAGATAGAGTGATTCAAGAGGAAGGTTTTCATGTATAATAAACTTTGTTTTATGTACGGGTGTTACCGAAAACTCACATAAACCGAAGCGAAGCGAGGGCGGGTCGCTAGTAAATAATAAAACAAAGTCCCTCACTGCGTCTGACTGTTTGTATGTTCGCGATGATCTCAAATACTAGGTACTAAACGGATTTTCCGTTTTCAACCATCAGTTAAGTAGATAATTTTTCACGGAAGGTTTTTATATATAATTACATTATGGTTTGTACGGGTGTTAATAAAAACTTACATAAACCAAAGCAAAGCGAGGGCGGGTCGCTATTTAATTTTAATATTGAGGATAGTATTTTTATTGGATTTTTTTCAAATAGGTATCTCTAAAGCCAGAAAGAAAGAAAGAGATACAAATATAGCTATTTATTTTGCTGAATAATCACAAACTGGGGTCCTAGTGAAAAATGGTACAAGTCGACTTAACTCGTAATAAAAAAAGGGTATATACGTGAACGGAGTATACGAGGCTTAAACCATTTTTCACTTGATCTTCAGAAGACTAAAGTGTCACTTCAAATGGACCCTGAAGTAGAAATTCCACCCTATTTATGTCGAAACCAATCATTTTGTTTGTAATGATAGAGGCAGCTAGTTATTTATTAGAAATATAAATAATAATAATTAGGTTTACGAAGTGACTTTTAATACACACGCGTTGAAAAAAGAAACAATAATATTAAAGCTAACCTTTTGTGCAAAATTATAATGACTGTCTATGTATATTTTATTGCTTTTCAACACCTTTTACACCAAGGGCTTTGAATATTAATCAAGGAGCCAAATTTAATACGTACTTACACGTTAGTACTTCTACTTATTACTTTATGTCACAATAATAGTGTTGCTAAATGAGTCACGTAGTAATCACGTGATTATATTTTATGGTTCAATAGTTTATTAGTAACAACGCAAGTTATTAAATTTGTATGCATTATGCTTCTACCCTTTTCTAACAGCGTAGTTAAAGCCTGACAAAAGTGAGATAGATGGTTTAGGTTTAAAGCTATTGTGCCACAGATTAGATAAGTTATAAAATGGGCTATGGTCTCCGTTGCCAATCAGCCTACTTTGTTCATCACTGGTTTGCCCAATAATAATGTTATCAGCGTACACTTAACACAGCATCTAAAACACAATCAAAACAACACCATTAAAAGTAAACGGAAGTGAAAACAGAAATTACTAATATTAAATTAATCCGATCATTAAAGCGCTAGCGGCGCTCGTAAACGCCGTGTTTACAAAATGGCGGCGGGTTACTTTTTAAAATCAAATCGATATGTGTTAGTTCTATAGTTTTGTTAACTTTAATCGACATCGACATTCTTAAGATCATACGGATTAATCTGAAGCATTTCCTTGCTTTTATGAAGTTGTGTCTCGTTACTTATGAACAATTGCAACCTCAATTTAATTTAATTTTAATTTTTATGCAATCGAGAGTAAAGGCTACGTAGCTTCCATTTTTGGGAGATTCAACCTCTTTGTTTTTTAAATGTCTTAACTGTACGCATTTCAATCATTATATGGATGATGCAAATTGAACGAAATCGTGAATTTAAATAATTTAGAATTTTATTTTCGATTGAAGACCTCTATTGGTACTGCTCACAGATCAAACCAATAAACCATAAAATAAAACACTTTTAGTAATAAAAATATGGAATTAACTTAAAATTGCTAGCAAAACAGCTTAAAAATACATACATTCATACCGTCAAGCCTTAATCCTAGAGTGGGGTAGGCAGAGCTACAGAGTTACCAACAACTCTTGTTGTTAACTCTATAACCACATTTTAACCAGCTTAAACAAATCAGGTTTAAAATAACGTGTAAAGATTTTGCAAGTATTTTGGTTCTCTCTATATTTTTCATCGATAGCGTCACATCACTACCGTCTATGGTAATGTTTTTTTTAATTACGCCAAAGCACGAGCGATGAAGCTATAGTTCTTGTGGCGTCGCCCCTAATTACAGCTTGAACAAAGGTTAATACTGTCTGCGCCCCTCGGGCTAGATAAGAGATTTGACCGCGTTTTTTTATTGACGCAGTTACGGGTAAAATTTAGGGGTTCTGTCACCATCTACTACAAATTTAAGTTCTAAACCGCCGTGACACTAAACCTTTTTAAGTTAAAAGAGGTTATAGTACTCTTTCTCACTTTCTGTCAAATTCAAATGTCACAATGACAGATAAGGGGTATACTTAGTCTAAGATAAGGACAAATAAAATTTTTGCAGCACACTTTGTCTATTGCGTGTTTATGAATAATAGGGTTAGAGTCAATTAAATTTGTATGTTTGTACGTCGCGTGAAAACAATACACATAGTCAGCCAAATAAGACAAGTCTTCTTTCAACTTTCTATGAATTGTTTTTTTTTTAAATAGTCTCCAAAAAAAAAAACTTGAATTCAATTCAACTTTGGGGTGGCAGACCCCATTTCTGACCAAATTTTCCTATTCTACTGCAAAATAACAATAAGAACTTCATAATTAATTATTTTATTTGACAGCCAAAACATATGGGCATGAATTAGGTAAATATTTATTTTTAATTTAGAAAATTGTTATTAGACTTGGAAAATTGCTAATTCCAGGCTTCTATTAATGCTCTCGTAACCAGGAACACCTTACACCATAACAAACAAAACATTGTTGCCTGAAAAATCAGTTCCCAGTCGTTTAACAACAGTAGTGACGTACCCGTATCGATAGTTAATTAATTAGCAATCGCACCGACCGCCCGCGTGGCCCACCCGCAGCCATTGTTCAGCGACACTTTTATGATTGATTCCGCTAGGGAGGGGCGGCATCGATATCGAGGTCGATGAAATGGGCGGATGTTGAGGTGTAAGTTTTTAGGGATTTTATTAGATGTCGTAATTATGCTCGTATAGATAATGATATTATATAATGACAAAACTATAACAAAATGTTGGATTGCAAATATAATTTTGTCCACGACGATACGACGTAGTAGAATATAGATAATGTAATGACATACTTAAACTCTCTTATGAACCCGTTCATGCGTCTATAATAAACTTTAATGACGACTCAGTTAGCCCTGTCCATATCGTTGATTGAATACAAAACGGACACAATCCAAAATGAGTCAGTGCTGCATTTGACGACGCGCTGGCCTAGTGGGTAGTGACACTGCCTACGAAGCTAGCGGTCCTGCATGGGTTCGAATCCCGGTAAGGGCAGATATTTGTGTGATGAGCGCGAATATTTGTTCCTGAGTCATGGATGTTTTCTAATGTATTTAAGTATATATTTCTCTATATAAGTATTTATATCGTTGTCTAGTACCCATAGTACAAGCCTAGAGCTTAGTTTGGGACTAGGTCAATTGGTGTGACATTGTCCCCTTATATTTATTTTAAAATTAGAAGCGGTTGGAATACGATTTTTAATGGAAGAGCTAATTATTTTGGAATGTGTCCGTTTTGTATTCAATGAGCGATATAGTGACCATGCCTACGGTGCTAGTGGGGTTCGATTTTCGGTAAGGGATTTTTTTTGTGTGTTGAGCGTGAGTAATTGTTCCTTAGTCTTGGATTTTTTATAAGTACAAGTAGTAAGATGTTACCTCTAGTCCAAGCCGTGATACTTATTCATTATTTTAACCTTATTATGTATTATGCTCTCAGTTCCTCTCCAAGGAACGTTGATAAAGTGTCCTCTCTTCACCGGAACTTTGGTCTATCCTGTGGGAGGACTTATCGCTATTGTATAACAAGGGTTGACACATTGCTCCAAGGCTGATTAAAAGACTAGGAAAACATTCGAATATACATATTAACAAATTCTCTTCAACATTGAAATTTTTATTAATTATTGTAGGAAATTACCAGTTTACTTAATAATCAATATAAAGAATGATACTTTCGGTGCGCGGAAAAAAAAGACAAAACACATGTTTCAAAAATGTTTTCAAATCTGTGGACGATACAACTAAGGCGTAAAAAACGTACATAACGTTTAATGCCACCCAGCCACTTTCTTTCAGCAAATTTTATCGATAACCCCGAACTTTTCGACTCGTTTCCCATCCCTCGAGCTATTAATTCCCGCTCTTTTGGCCGTAATGCTGTGTTTTTGAGTTCATTACGACGTGCGCTGGGTGGAATGAACCAGGTCACGCGTTGATGTAATTTCGCGCTGTTTTTGATTTTAGGCCGTATAGCGATGTGCATCAATCAAGAGGCTTGATATAGGCCGTACTATCCATAGGCCGCAGGGGCGTATCAATGATGTAATCTTGAGTAAGATGCGCGACTCAAGATGTAGTGTCTCAATTGACGTCCGACGTGACGACCCATCATTTCATCGATTGTAGTATTTCATCAAACGCTATTTTCTGCTAAAGCTATGTTACTTTCAAGATATCTTAAATATTAATTTTGTAGGTTAGGTTAGGTTAGGTTAAATTAGGTAAAATGTTGTTTTTTTATTAAAAAAATGGTTAGTCCGGGTCGACGTACGGAAGAAAAATTTACATATTACCTACTACGTAGGTGATTTTTGAAATGTGATTTTTATTCATAGTTTGTTGAGGGTATGCCTGGTAATTTTATTTAGGGTTCCGTACCCAAGGGGTGCCAAACGGTGCTATTAATAAGCACTAAGCTTACGCTGTCTGTCCGTTTATCTGTACCTCCAAAGATCTGTATCTTTTGAACCGTATAATAGAAAACTGGTTTCTTAATGCGGATTCCTTAAAAATCAAAGCAAAGTACAGCAAAGTAATATAGTTATTAAGGGGGATCGCTATATGTAGGAAACGTCTTTTAAACGTTTTTTAAAAATTCTTGTATATTTACACACAAACATACATACATACACACTTATTTTAAACTTGGTGTGATAATATTGCAAACGCTAAAAATTTAAACAACAAATAGGTACTAAATGTGAGTCGGGCGTTACAAAACACTCAGAGCGCGAGTTCGACTAGCACTTGATCCTTTTTTCAGGGTTCCGTAGTCAAACTAGGAACCCTTATAGTTTCGCCATCTCCGTCTGTCCGTTCGTCCGCAGCTTAGCTCAGAAACGCTTAGTTCTAGACAGCTGAGATTTGGCATGAATATACATATTAGTCAAAAAAAAATTTAGTGTGCCTCCCCTACACGTGACGTGGGGGTGGTTTTTTTTATTTCTTGTCTACCGTATCATGTAGGGTTTCTATGTTTGAAAGGGGGTTTGTTAAAATTAAGATTTACCTAAAGTGCTAATTTACGTTAGAGTCAAGTGTCCTACAGCTAAAACTAGAAATAGGTACAAAAAATCTGCAAAACGTAATGAAAGCACAATGAATTTTTAAGGAAAACTATCACAACTAAGTAGACTTAATTGGTTCCTGAGATACAGGCGACTAAAGTGTTTACTAAAATCTAAGACAGCACCAAATAACTTTAAATTAGTTCATACCTACCTACATACTAATAGTTGTTGTGTAGTCGTTACTACGGAACCCTACGCTGAGCATGTTCAAACATGCTCCTGCCCGGTTTTTTTAGTCAGGTATTTTTCGCTCATCTTCTAGTCATAATATAATGAATACATTAAAATAAGCATATAACTTCTCGTAAACAATGCCTCATTTAAGAACGCGTATTGTGTATAAATATGTCGATTTGGGAGAAGTTACACTGTGAATAAATAATCTGGGTATTTTTACACAGAGCCCTGTAGATGCCACTTTAGTAGGTACTTAAGCTCACCAGGGTTAGAATATGTACCTACTGACAAGGAAAGATAGGTATTTATGTACTACCGTGGTACAGGCGACGTAATAAATAAATATTAGAGGACATACATACATACATTTTTAAGGGCACAATCTCACACCAATTGACCTAGACCCAAACTAAGCTCTAGGCTTGTACTATGGGTACCAGACAACGATATAAATACTAATATAGAGAAATATATACTTAAATACATTATAAAACATCCATGACTCAAATATTCGCGTTCATCACACAAATATCTGCCCTTACCGGGATTCGAACCCAGGACCGCTAGCTTCGTAGGCAGGGTCACTCTACCCACTAGGCCAGCGCGTCGTCCAAATCACGCCTACAATACATTAAATCACGCCTGTTTCCCAGAGGGGTAAGCAGAGACCACTTCTTTCCACTTGCTACGATCTTGACAAATTTCTTTCGCTTCTTCCACATTCATACATCGAGTCATGCACGCACGTCGGTTTAATATAATATTATATGTTATCAGGGGACCATCTTGCACAAATTCACCTAGACCCAAACTAAGTCCCGGGTTCAAATCCCGGTAAGGGCAGATGTTTGTGTGATGAGTGCGAGTATTCCTGAGTCTTCGATGGTTTCTATGTATTTCTTTATATAAGTAAGTTTATCGTTGTCAAAAAACTATTTATTTATTTGTAACACAAACAGTCATTTACATGGATCTTATAAGATTAAAAGGAAAATGGTTCATTCCCCGCGTGGTTGCCGGGTAAGAATAATAGTGCCACTCCATGTCCTCCCGTGGATGTCGTAAGAGACGACTAAGGGCTGATTTTTCAATCTCCAGATAACACTATCTGTCAGGTAAATTGTAGCTCTGTCCTTATCTTTCTTAGGACAAAGAAAAGGATAGAGCTACAATTTACCTGACAGATAGTGTTGTCTGGAGATTGAAAAATCAGCCCTAAGGGAATAAAGGCGTGTGGCGTGTGGCGTGTGGCGTGTGGCTGTTAGGCGATGGGCTTGCAACCTGTCACTAATACACCGGTAAACATCTTAGCCTAACTGAGCAAAATGTGGTTACAAAATTATTAACAAGTTTTTAGAGTTGTTAGTAATTCTGTAGCTCTGCCTACCCCACTCTGGGAATAAAGGCGTGAGCTTATGTATGTATGTATGTATGTATGTATGTGGTTCATTGACAAACAGTGTTCACAAGTGGAATAAAAAATATAAAACAATCAGTACCCAGGTACAAGCCTAGAGCTTAGTTCGGGAGTAGGCAAACTACTATTAGACTAAAACCATTAAGATAATATGTCAAAAGCAATAGTGTTTTACCGAGTCGAATAGATTTATATTTAATCATAGGATATTATATACTATTTATTTATTTAAACTTTATTGCACAATAAAACAAAGGGACAAATGGCGGACTTAATGCCTTAAGGGGCTTAAGGCATTGTCTACCAGTCAACCAACTGGCCAAACAGAAACAAGACAAAGGTTGGTGCTTACTTTATGAAATCAGCTAAATATAAATGAAAGTTGTATAATTCTATAATATAGAATATCTACTATCTCTTATACACTATCAAATACAAGCTGTGACTATTGATAAAGATTTTAAGCCCTACTATATTATGAAAAATGAAATAAGTAGTGACCGAGAATGCTTGTTCTGGGGACACAGAATAATAATCCCTAATAAGTTATATAATAATGTGCTGTCAGAGCTTCATATAAGCCATTTTGGTGGTAATCGTATGAAACTTATGGCCCAATCATACTTCTGGTGGCCAAAGCTTAATGAAGCTATTGAGGATAAGTTGAACTCATGTAGGATTTGCTTAGCAAATAGGACAAATCCTTCAAAAACTAAATTACACTGCTGGCCGGTACCTCCTACAGCTTGGTACAGAATTCATGCAGATTTCCTTGGCCCATTTCAGGGCAAGATGATATTAATTGTTATAGATAGCTATAGTAAATGGCCAGAAGCATTTGAAATGGCAAACATTGGTTCCAATTTAACAATACAAAAGTTTAAAGAATTGTATGTACGCTTCGGGTTCCCTGTGCATCTGGTGACAGATAATGGTGCAACGTTCACAAGTATGGAATTTCAGAAATTTTGTTCATCCACAGGGGTTCGGCATACCTTTACACCACCTTATAGCCCAGCAACTAATGGGGCGGCAGAACGATTTGTGGCCACATTTAAAGCTCATATTAAGAAAATTATAGAAAGTGGTCAAACATTTAAGTATGCTTTAAATCTGTTCCTATTTGACTACCGCACAACAGTTCACAAATGCACAGGGGCAACGCCGGCAAAACTAATGTTTGGTAGAGAAATAAGAACAAGGTTTTCCCTATTGAGGCCTTCACCCATAACAGATAATCTGATTAGACGGCAGGAGTCAACAAAAAAATTTCATAGTGGTAAAAGAAAGACAGAATTTGAAGTCGGTCAAAAGGTTATGGTGAGGGATTACCGTAAAGGATATAAACCTTGGATCTTAGGCATTATATTAAGTGAATCTTATCCAGGCGTCACATATTATGTTGATGTAGGAGGATTACAGTGGAAGAGGCACAAGAACCAAATGCAGACTTGTAGTCAAGCATTGGAACTACAAGTAGATTAAGAATGTTATGTAACTAGAGTTAAGTAATTAATGTAAGTTAAGGGTACATACATACGCAAGTGTAAATTTACAAAAGTAAGATGGGAAGAGTGTTAGAGCTGGTATTAGTGTTGTGAGGCTGGTATTGTGGTTAGGCTGGCAATATCGCTCTCTTCTCCTTGCGTCAGTCTATGCGTAACATAAGGTAACAGAACTTAATAAATAAAGTCAGTGTTAAACGTTATCAATTTGTGTTTAATTAATCTCAAGTTATAACAGAAATCACAAACAGTGTCGGTAGGTTACAAAGTCTGAAACGGAAACGGTTAATCATTGAACATCAACATGGCCGTCAACTAAACAAAAATGGCATGATACGTGTAGGTATTTTAGCATGTCTTTGGCTATTTTAAAGACTATTTTTTGACACTGTTATTGAATAAGTATTATTCGGTAAATATTCGCTATAACAGAGGAAAAAAATAAAAATTAAAAAACACCCGTCTCTAAACAGTCTGTAAAAAAACCCTCTAAAAAGTATAAATAATACGTATTGGCCCTATAAAGTTAAATAAAATATGTACCTATTCATATTTTGATTCAAGCGTCGAAACGTCGGGGGACCAGTAAGTAGCTGGGGTATTTCATATTGTTTAATTTACTTAGCGGTCCCACGACTTTTCGACGTTCTCAAGACTCCAATATTACGATGGCATCTGCACATAAATATAGTACCATCGATTTGGGTTTTTTCAATGTCGCAAAATATGCTTACAGAGTCTAGTGGTGGTTGGCAGTTTGTAATTTTTCCTTTGTCAGTTTAATGTTAGTAAGCAAATTCAAAAACTTAGAGCAGCGGTCAATAATGTTTTTTCATACCATTTTCATACCAAGAAGTAATGTAGGGAGCCGTCATGTCTTCATTTCGTGACATTAACGCATACATTTCCGAACATGTTGGAGATATAGATATTTTTTTCATTCCATTTCATTTCACAACTTTAAACCACTAGGGTGTGTTCTAAAACCGTCAAACCCAATAGACAAACAATCGACAAAATCGTTCACAATGCATAAATTCAATTTTATCTTAGCTATGCCAAATGCAACTTAACACACCTAAATTTAAGATGTAATTTAAATAACTCAGAATACGCTACGTGTTACCTTTACAATTTTGTTTGTAGTCTATTATCACGCTTTCGAAATCGAATGCAGTCGTGACCAAATTTGCATTCCTAAGGAGATGCTGCTTCCATTACGACCTAGTTTGGGCTGTTGTTGTAGCGGCTATCTAATTATGGTGGGTTTTATCACCTAGGATAGGCTAGTGGCCTAAAGAGCCTCGTAGACCAAGAGGGCACCGTGGGTAATGCTACCTAATCGAAAAAGAGCACAAAAGTGGTGGTAGGGTCTTAGGGTCTTGTGCAAGGTCCTTCTGGATCGCGACCACCATCTCATACTTTAATCTACCGTATAGCATTGTTGTGTTCCGGGGTGGAGATGACCGGTGAAATTACTAGATATTCCATGTTAGTCCTCAGGGTTGACAACGCATTTTAATCAAAGTAATGAGGACAAAAATAATAATGACATTACAAAAATAACATTATGTTGACGATAATATCAAAAAAAGGCTGCGGGTGTGTTTTAAAGCTTGCTTTCCATTAAATAGTTATTGCCGTCCTGTCTTAATGCGTTGTCCTAACCCAGTCATTTCAAGGTTAGCCGGAAGAAACTTCTTAAAAGGATAAGTTCGCCTTTATACATACCTTTAATTTAATATATGTAAGAAATTTTTATAAAACGATTTATTTTTGTAAGAGTTTACTTACTTACAAGACTGCGAACACAACAATGCGAACACTGCTGCTTAGCGATAGGCTAAAGGATAAGATGGTAATAGTGATCCAAACGGATCCAAGGTCTTACCATCACTAGACTCTACATCTCGTGACGTATGTTGATGATGTTAGCTAACTTGCCACGGTCCCCCTAGGTATATTTACTTAAAATCTTTGAAAAAAAGTAACATTTTGTCTTACTCAGCATAGTATCTGTATTTTGATGGTACACGATCAGTTAGGGTCACGGACAGTGCGCTTTGGGTTTATAGGAAATGACTGGTTGAGCTACCTGAGCTCTGGGAGCCGGTTGAGTTGGAATTTGACGGTAAAATACATTGTTACGTATGGAACCAGTAGGCAACTTCACAGTTTCCAGTTTACACTCCAGTTTCTTGCGGCGCTTCTCCGCAATGATGGTCTTGTCCGAAGCGCTAGTAGATTCACTCCATCACCGACATGTAAAAGAGCCCTCTTGTGGCCAATTTACTGAATATATATTTTAAATTTGAATTTGTGTATTTTCAAATACCACCAATGGCCTAGTCAAATTGCATAACGTTAAGTTAACAAAAATTTATGACAATCGAGTAAAATGTATAGTTCTTATATCTTTAAATCATATTTTGACCCTTTCGGATACAAACACGACCCTATGCAATATTTTGTGAATGTACCTACTTATAATTTCTTCAGACAATGGTGTTCTTTTTTACGCGTTTTATATTGTGTTTATTGACAAGAATATAATAAAAAATCATTTATTGAACTTCAATAGGTGTGTCCAAATATTAACCACATAAACATTTGAGAACATGATAATGCCCTGTGTAAAAAAATGCTATTTTTGGCCTTTTTGCTCTATTTTTTTTTTTTGGATTTTACTCTGAAAGTTACTAGTGAAGCTTTTTCGTTATATACTTGAACACCGGAAAAATACATAGATACCTATGGTTAAATAAATACACCATGTTATATTTAACCAGTTAAAAATTATCAAAGGCACCTAAAACAATAAACCGACCGGAGATTTGCCTAAATTCTCAAATAATAATGACCACTATAAAAAGAACACCCCCTCAAACAGGTCCGCTCGCGGCATGGTCCCATTATGACACTGGCTGCATTACCTCTCTGGATAGCTAGCTCAATCCTTTAAATACGTTTAGTTTTAATCTTCATTGTATTATTTTTGTTTTGATTTAGATAGGTATGTTAGAAAACATACCTGCCCAAACTTTTCTGGGTAGAGTACCTACTACCTACCTACCTAAAATGAGAGTTAACAAAAAGTGATGTTCTTTTCTTCGAATTCAAACATTTGCCTTGGATAAATAAGATGTTTTCTACTGTATCAAATGAAATAGGTAATAGGTAGGTAGGTAGTAGTTATATCAACCAAAGCTTATAGTTAAACCATCAAGTTTGAACAATTGTGTTGTGCAACATCTTAGTTGATGCATCTAACGTCATGTTAGACTCATATGGAAAACTGGTAGGTACCTACACCAATCACAATGTTGTAAGAATAAACCAATATTTTGTGCACCGTTAAATTTAATGTTTCTTTTATAACATTATACATACATACATACCTTTACGCCTCCTAATACCAAGTATCTCTAATAATAATCTAAAAACGTATTGATAATTCTGTAACCACATTTTGCACAATTAGGCCAAGATGTTTACCAGCGTATAGTGACAGGTTGCAAGCCCATCGCCTAACAGTACTACAACTTGTTTTGTTTTCCTTTAGTTGCCTCTTACGACATCCACGGGAAGACATGGAGTGGCACTATTCTAACCCGGCAACCACAAGGGGCCGGCAACCACACGGGGCTATAATATTATATGATGTTAAAATCAAAGTTTGATGATATTCTGATCAGAAGTTCCAGTTACAGTTACAACATACTTACATGTTTCCCACATAAAATCTATATTAGTACCTAATTGTAAATTAAAATGGTTGAAACTTGACTTTGATTTGTAATTTAACAGTTTCGTTAAAGGCTAAAGTATATTCTACTTAATATGTTATTTGGTATAATTATGCAAACTGATAACTGTCAATGTTACAATGTTACAGGATATGGTTCAAGAAGTACATGTTATACGAGTAGTACCTAAATCCAAAATAAAAAAATAAAAAAGGTGAATATCTTTGATTCAATCTAACAATCAGATCATTTTCAAGTTTCAATGTTACAAATAATGAAACAAATGAAGATAAGCTAAAATTGAAAAAAAAATAAACTAATGAGTTCTGATTTAAGTTAAGTACTTACCTACCTACCTAAATAAAAATGTCCTCGCGATATAACGTTAAAACAATCCTATGAATGTCAAGCCATCGACGATATTTTTTATATTATTACTTACCTATAGAGTAATAAAGTTGAAAATGAATAAAACACTAAAGAAAACGTTCGATTTATTTCAGTAGGTTTTCTAATAACGATAAGAATTCGTTTTATAATCACGCGCAGGTCTACAAATTGATGAAACAAATGTTTTCTAAACAACGACTAATCGCGCCCGCCACGGGGCAGTAAAAGCGAAACAATTTTAATTAAAAAATCAAACTATTTACCAAACACTCTTTAGTTTATAATGGCGTAAAATTTGCGTGAAATTCAAACCTTATCGAGTTTCATTCAAATTTAATTTAACATTATAAGAAAAGTATGAACAATAATACCGATAAAAATAATTAGAAATGCCAAAAGCGTCGGTTCGAGCGGTGCAGTCGAAACTAATTGTTTACTAACCGAGAAATCGCAGAAAATACTTTATCTCGGGACATTAAGTTAATAAAGTATGGGAGTTAATTAAGGAGTATTATTTCGAATGCGGACTCCGAAACGAGCGGGAGACCCAATCCGGGCCCTAATTGTGTCCTACCCGGCCAAAGAGAAGAGACTACCCGCCGCTGTCGCCGGCCTCGCAGCGACTGACGCTTTCAACCGGCAGGCTTACACGCAAGCTCCTGACTCCAACCGCCCACCGCGAAAGCGTTCCAAATTCAAACACAACCTCCCCGTTACACTCCACCAATCGCGGCGCACCAATTGAAATTTCAAACTCAGTTCCACAATCTGTCAACACCCATTGGAAGTGAGCAGCCAATCAGCGCGCAGGTATCCATGTTCGTTATTTTTTCCCGCGCCGGGCGTCGGGCGAGGTAGTCATTCGGCCGCGCGCCGCCTTGGCGTTCGTATCGCGCGTCACCATGGATTGTGCCCTGTGACAGTGCTGTGTTTGTGATTGACTCGTGAAAGCATGATGCCTCTCGCACCGACCCCTGTTGCGGCGGTGCCATCGAAGCCGAAGATCGGTTTCAGCATAGACAGTATAGTTGGTGGTCCGCCGAAGCACGCCTCGCCGCCGCTGGCGAGTCCTGGTTCCCCGTCTCCGATTGCGTCGCCTAGAAGTCCGTCTCCTCGCCCGCTGCTGCGGCCGAGCGCTCTGCCAGCTGTGTTTCCGTCTCCTGAGTTGAAGAGACTACCTTACCTCGATGCTCAGAGCCACCACCACCAGTTCTTGGCGCACTTCCAAGGCGCAGCGTTGGCGGCGGCTCTTGCTCATCAGCAGCAAGGGTTTGGAGGTCCGCTGCCGCCCCACCCGCCCCCGCACCCCGCCGCCCCCGTGCCACGAGAGTCCTACCAGCTATATCCCTGGCTCATCAATAGACATGGAAGGATATTCCCGCATAGGTTTCCGGGAGGTAAGTGAAGACAGATTAAGTTTAAATTTAAACTTTGCCAGAAAATTAAGTGTTGATTTATGGGCTGTGTTACATGGTGGAACGTATTATGGTGTGATAAGATACGAAGTAATTGTATGATTTGGAATAAATAAATGTTTTTTTCGCAAACAGTTTACGACACTGTTCGTCGACGAGCAAACAAAACTAAAACAATTAAAAATTATACATTTAATACATAAATTAGATCTAAGTCTTTTATTTCTTGATAACTATAAAAAAATAGTTAACGATCATTAAATAACTAACGAGTTTCTATTACCTCGAAACGTTAAACATAAAAACGAGTGCCAAGAACAATAGCTAATAGCTTAATTACACCATATCAAACATAATTATCCAAAGTCGGTTAAAACTATCTGACAGCTCAAAGCAATCCTGTCTACATTACTGTCAAACACCTAAATGCCAACCGCAGCACCTGCATCTTGATTTCTAGTTAATTGCCTTAAACGTCCATTCAGGACCTGACATTTTGACATGTCATTAAGTGGCATTAGTGATGTGCCAATATCGTACGATAAAGTAGCTATTGGACATTTTAAGTTCATATTTTATAGTTAAAAGTTTCCGAGTTTCTAAAGTTACCGCCGGAAGGATGTAACATCAGTTGCCGCCGGTACCAATTTAATCCTGGATTTATCGCGTTTAAGTGATATAGGTATTTTGTTTATTTAGGACCGCTGTAGTGTTTAGACTAGATTGTTCCTAAGTTATCTGTTTTGTCATTTCCATCTTGAGCTGAGACATGTACTTTCATATCTTCTTTTTCTTCGAATTCCTCTCCACTACTGCAGATTGATAGTAAATTCCGCACCATCATCTTATCTCTTGCAAAATAAGACAGTGGCGATGGCAGTTTTTAAACCATCAACTTCAGTCTGCCAACTTTTGTAAATATAGTCCTTACCTACTTGTATATTTTTTTCGTAATGCTGGATTTTGCCGTCGGTCTCGTTAAAAACTGGAATCTTTCAACTATTGATAATCCGTACAGTCACATGATATGTTTGGGTAGGTAATTTTAAGTGGCAGTAGGTACATTACATACATACATACATTAAATCACGCCTGTTTCCCAGAGGGGTAGGCAGAGACCACTTCTTTCCACTTGCTACGATCTTGACAAATTTCTTTCGCTTCTTCCAAAAAGCGGAAAGGTACATTTGGTGTGTATAAACTGGTAAACTGTAAATTAATGGAACGGAGTTTTTCAGTATAAGATAGTAATACATAGGTTATCTTATTCAAGATGCCTACCTACATCTCTCAACAGCTATTTCTGAATTTGTATTTATTTATTTAATAAAAACAAAGAGTATTTTTTTCTGACAATCTAGGTAGGTACGTATAATGAACTCGTATCTAGAAAGAGTTGCATTAACACTATAACTTTTATCATTTTACAGTCTATGATTCAAATGTTTCTATTGATATCTAGAGATCATAAATTCATCATTATCATCAATATGAATCATCCACTTTCGGAGATGAACTCCCATGAGACCTTTTGCAGTTAAAACGTAAGAAAAAAAATGAATCGACTTCAACATAATTAGGCGCCTTACAATATTAAGCTAAACGCCGACCTAAGTAAATGATATAATTTGAAAATGTGTAATTTTTGTACGTTTTGAGAGTCTGTTATATTAATCGTATTTAAAAAAAAATATGTTACAAAATATTTTGGCAATCAATAAAGTTTATCGGCATTACAAATTAATATTTAGGCATTCATCACTATTAAGCGAAAATTCATTTTGTGAAAGTTGTTAAAAATGGTTGCTGATAGTTCACATTAATTTTATGTGATTGAAATTGTTAACAATGACGCGCGCTTATATTTTTAATGTTAATGAGCATTGCTTCTCTTGCATATAATATTTAGTAAGTACCTAGTTATCTACCTACAGATAAATGTGCCTCTGATTATATTGGTAAGATATTTACTACTAAAATATAATTAAAAAATGTAGTACTTAAATTAAAGTCGATAAATGTAGTGCCCATGCCTATCATTTAAAAAGGTTTGACAAGCATTGCTGTTACATTCTCTAGCTTTTACGTTGATGTGATGGCAAAAAAAACACATAAATTAAAACCGTTGATGGAAAACTTCAAGAATATGTAATAAATTGCAGTAACATAACTTTTTGCCTTTAAACTTTGCACAAGGGTTATTAACTTAATTCCCACATTTCTTCCTAATGCTAAATATGGACTGCGATTTTGTAGATATGGGACAAAAATTAAAGGTAAAAAAAACCCACTAAATACTTACCTAGTCATTCTTCTCATCTCTGGCTACCTTTTCTAACCTTTTTTGTCCATCCTTATGAATCAACAAATTAGTCAGTCGCTTCCCATCGAGCTTCACAGGAAGTCTTATTTAAAAATTCAAATATTATCATAGAGAAGTTGTTTGTCCGTTCGTCCCCAATCACTATACCCACTAAACAAACAGGCTGTAGCTACTTCGGATTCTTTACACTAAAATGATCTATACTAATAAAAAAAAAGACTGTGAAGTTAGCTTTTGAATGCCAAGTAAAACTGGATAAGTGAAAACATGCGTTAAAGTTTCGACCGCATTCCGTTGACCATCTCTCTCTTAACCGTTGACCATGGTCTTCCATATTTGAAAACCGCGAAAGAATTTGTAACAACACTAATTAATTTAATTAGCTGGCTCAGACACAGTTAAAATCTTTACTGTTAAACAAAATTAAATACCGAAAAGGCTTATTTATCTCAAACTGTTAATCCATGAATCCTTCAACGGCTAACAAACTGATTTTTTGCTCAAAAAAGTAGCTTATCTCAAAACACCAGCATTTACGATAAAACTCCGTTATCTGTGGTCTGTCGGCGCTTGTTTTTAAAAATAAAAGCTAATCCTTCGGGAACGTTTGAATTACGAATGCCTCGTTCCTTTTTCAAAAACGAAACAAAGTGTCATTTTGTTTGTATCGTTGCGGTTTTTGAAATAAGTTAATTAGCTTTTCTTCGATGTTTTTTTATTTAAACCGGTTAGTTTTGTATTAGTGGGGATTTAGTAATGACTTTAAATGATTTTGGGCGTCTTTAACGGGATACGGGGGATTAGGCAACCCTTTCACTATTTATACCCGACTTACCTCCCTTAACTTTTTCAAAGTGCTTGTCGGTGGTGAGTCTAATCATTTTGTTGCTTTACGTAAGTTATTTACGATAAAGAGGAAAGTTTGTTTAAAAAAATCTAAAGACCGTAAATCAAACGAGATAACAGCAATAAAAATGTTATTCAGTATGGTGACATTTGATCCTATTATCCTATTAGAGATGCTTATTTCATAACGTGGTAGATAACCTCAATATAACCTATAACAATGTAACTATCGTTCCATTAGCCGTAATTATGCCACAGATAAGTAATTGTATTCATAATTAGCAACAGTTGAGTAAATTATTATTTTCTGCAGTCTTAATTACCAGAGTTACGACTGTGATTTTGAGGTTATGAAAAGACGTTGTGTTGCCAAGGCATTAGAAACGGCCATTCAGCCAGATAAAAAACTTTTTTCGAAATGTAACAATTGATCAAATTAGCAATGTAACTAAGTTATTTATAAAACTGGTTATACAGCTACCAGTAGCAATAAAAATCAAATTATACGCACCCCTCACGGCGGCATTATGTGTCAACAAAAAACTCCCTCCAAACGCGCGACCTATCAAATATTATTTGGCAAATAACGACACTATTCAAACCCACCCCACTATAACAATATTATTTTTATGAACTGGCTGGGTTCATTTTAATTAAACTGGCTTAACGCTTCCCGTGTCAAAAAACGTTTTAAAAAGTTAGCTTTGACAAAGGTCCTTTGTGATGGAGCGGGAACCTAACGCCCGCGATTACCGACCGACGCCATTGTTGTCCAAATTTGATTATTCCGTAGAGCTGGCCTGATATCGATATTAGGCCGGCCTTACACTCATAACTTTTACTTAGGTAATTAGGAACACGGCTATCTGTTAGAATGAGAAAAAAATATTTCTATCTTGTTCTAACAAATAGATGCGTCCCTACTTACGTAAGTAAACTTACCAAATGTGAGGCTGGCCTTAGGATTTCGGTTTAATACATTCATTATTAAGTTATATTTCTACCGTTTTAAAAATGATGCCAATTACATGTAGTTCATTGTTATGCCGTAAAAGGAATATAATTACTAAAAAGAAAATTTAACTAGTTATCATTAGTTATTCGCCGAGTAGGATTCAATACGAATAACTCTTTTGTTTCATCACTGACCCAACTCTAAAATAGAGTCTTGATCACCTATTGTGACCACAGTGACACGCCAATTAACCGTCAAAATAATGAACCGTAATCCACCGTGTGTCTCGCAATCATAATTAAATATTCCATCATATAATTTACGCATAAATTATGAGGGGTCATAAAACTTTATAACCTCAAAGTGCCAATTGTGGCCATCGATATCGATGGCGTCACGGCACTCACGGCGCATCACTGGCTCGTTAACCAAGTAGCAAACGTCGTACAGTTTCTTAATTACGCGATTGTGACCGTTTTACAATATTCGTCTAAAAGGCTTGAATGGTATATAATTGGATGTAATATGAGACTACTTTGTTGAGTGGAGAACCGATTAAGTTGAGGGCGATTTATGTTTGTAATCTTGTTTGAGTAGCAGCCATCTTGGTTTAAGATCGGTAGTTGGTTCGTAATGATTTATAACGAAAACTGGTTGATAATTGTGATTAATTAATCGTACGTAGAGCATTATTATTTTAGGATGTGGCTTATAATTAGGATGCAATTAAAATGGTTTCGTAGTTTTTTGAGGATGCGTTTTTTTTTCTGACCCGCGGCTTGAGCTGCCAACGTTTGTTGTAATTATAAGACTATTTTAAATGGTTTTTAATTGATTCAGGTGAAATATAAATTTGTACGCGTTGATAAAAACCTGAAGGATCAATTTTTTTTTTAAGTAAACGAGTAACCAAACTGTTTTAGAAAAGTTTTAAAACAATGAAATTTTTGGTGGCACAAACCTAACTTTTTTTTTTATACAGTATCTACCTTTTTTCTTGACTCAAAGTTATTATTGACTAGCAATTTTCCTAAGCGATACTTTTAAAACGTTTCTACATAACCGCCCGGGTACTAGACAACAACAAACTTAATTATATAGATAAATAAATACTTTAATGCAAAGAAAACATCGAAAACCCATGAAATACCACAAATATATGCCCATACAGGTAATCAAAACTTTATTATACGAACATAGCCTCAAGGAATCGAACTAGCGACTACCTGGCCTATCGTCAGTCCAAGTAGGCTAATACTATCAAAAAAGGGAGTATGTCACATCAAACTACGTATGTATAAGTAACCTTATTTCCTTAGCTCTAAATTTGCTTTGACTATCAAACGGCGCATGCGTCCTTTTTATTTTCAAGAACAGAATACACTTAACGATAAATGACGTTGCTAAGTATATTTTGACATAGCTTCCGCTTGAGAGCTACTTCCAATGGCTACTAAACTACACGATGTTAATAGATCCACGATAAATTGATTCTTGTTCATTATTTACTATAAACATTTACTTATGTAAGTTTTTATACGATATCGCGTGGCCTTCTTAACAACATTGTTGCATGAATGCTGGTTAATCACAGAGCTATGCTATAACAAGCGATATTTTTACTATTTCTTGAAGAAATACATACATAAATACATGCATAAGCTCACGCCTTTATTCCCAGAGTGGGGTAGGCAGAGCTACAGAATTACCAACAACTCTAAAAACTTGTTAATAAAAAGAATAAATATATTTTGCAAACGCTGTTCGACCGTTCGACCTTCCTCGGAATTTCATTTATTGCCTTTGACATGCTACCGTATATTTTATAAAGTATATAAGAGCTATCGTAACGTTGACAATACGATAACATGTCAAAAGCAATATTGATTTACCCGGTAAAATAAAGGCCTTGAAAGATGAAAATAAATTAAGTGATGTGTTTTAAAATGAAACTGATAAACGGTGTTTATAGTAGTTTCCAATCTTTCCATCATTGGTATGAAAACATAAGTAGACGCAAAAAAAAAATAACTCTCGGTTCTTAGGCGTATATAAGTCGTTGTGAAAAACTCTTCAACTAATAGTTGATAGCTAATAGATTGCAAGCTCAGGGTAGTGATTCTGTAAACAACGCCGGTCGTGCGGACTGTCGAGTGATATCCAAGCGGCGAGATTAAGTAGTCCCGTCAGTGCGAACAAAACACATTGTAGCGCGTGCATTTTCAATTTAGCAGCACGATGGGTAGAACGTATAAGGCTTAGACGCAATGTTGTTGCGATTTCCACGCAGATGAAGTCGCGGGCACTACTAGTTTTTAAATAAAACAGTTTTAAGCAGTTAAGTACCTTTTGATTTCATACTATAAAAGCTCTGTCAAAAAAAGTTATTCGCGCGAACTTTATACCATTGACATTTCCGTTTTTATTTTTAAACTTTTATTGCCGTGTAACAACAGCCGGAGGTGTATCACATGCTTTATGATGTTTACGAAATTCGACTTTAATGGTTACTAAATTATATTATTATCGCTACAGTAAGAATTTAAGCGTAATTAAGAAAACAACATTTGAACTTATGTGACATAAGACTGGCCATAGATAAGATTTTGATGAAACAAAATGCCCTAAATCACGGCAAAGTTTTTTTATATTAAACGAGGATACAGACCACCTACTCCCTATTCATTTGACAGGTGACATTTCAGTGTACAAGGCGCTTGCCAACTTTGCAATGTATACCGCATTCTCACCTGTCACCTGTCATTGTCACGATGGTTAATTAGGAAGCTGATGGTTAGGTAGGCTCGGCGAACCATAGACATTTGCATTCTCAAAACTATAATCCTAAGACGCAAATGCTTTGCCAAAACTGAAGTCTATTAAAAGGGACACAAGATTCTATGCTAGTAATTTCACCGATTGTCTTATGCCTACCCCAGAACACTATGTGAATACTGCTTGGTGGTAGGTAGGATAAATAAGATAGTGGTAGCGATCTGGACAGATACTGCTCAACACGGGTGGTAGGACCTTGTGCAGAGTCCGTCCGGATCGCTACCACCATCTTATCCATTAACCTACCGCCAAACAGCAGTGTTCGCATTGTTGTGTTCCAGTTTGGGGATAAGACAGCCGGTGAAATGACTAGCATAGAGGCATTCCTTCTTAGTCCTCAGGGTTGGCAACGCATTTGCAGTCTTAGGATTGCATTGCAGTCTTGTCAATGGGTCACAGTTTCCACTTACCATCAGGTGGCCTGTGTGGTCGTTTGTTCTTCTCTATGCCATAAAAAAAACCTACCACCATAAAAAAAAGGAATTTTAATCTCTACACGTAGAGTGCACGTTGAAATACTACTTAGTCGCAGACACGTCTTAAAATATATATTTTTTTCACTTTCCTCACCTATGTACCTCAGGTATTTTAATTACGTACTATCACCGACTTTAAATAATAATCCACCATAGAACCTTGTCATAACGAGAGCGTCAAGTGACGAGATAGAAATTACATAGGAATTAATCGTTGCGGATCTATGCGACAAGGTTCTATAGTGGATCAACAATTTAAGTCCGTGACCGTACGAAATAAAACTGTTTCTAATTTTCAAATTTACTAAAGTGACTAGACATGTTCTTTCCACGTACCCTTTAATTATGAGTAGTTCGTTTTTTTAACGTTAAATATGTTTAATATTTAAATAACTGTTTAAATCACTATTATATTAGGTTAGTTGTCATGATAAGAGTGTATTTATGTTCTCCCTGACACTTAAACACAAATGGGGTTATCGCAACTAATGGATGAAGATCACATGATTCTCAGTAACATTATCTATTACCGATTGAATTTCGAAAAGACTAATAGAAACAACCGAAGACCACATTGATATATAACGAAATGCTGCCAGTAACAAAATTCAAAATTCAAAATATTAATTCAGTTAATTGGCCTTGGCTTTTGCACGTTAGTAATATGGAGTGTATTCACTAGCACTTCGGACAAGACCATCATTTGCGGAGAAGCGCCGCATTTTTTTTAGCAGAAGATAGTTTTCCGAGTAAAATTTTTTGATTAACGGATCCGATTATGAAATTTTAACTATCTCGACTAATTATAATTAATTAGTTCCACAGATACAGGCGCCTAAAGTTTTTGTACCTACTCTAAATCATCTAAGCACCATATAACTGTAAATTAGAAAATTAGTTTTTTGTGTTTGTCGTAACGGCTTTGGAACCCTTCACTGAGCAAGGTCCGACATATTCTTTCCCGGTTTTTTTCAGTTTTAAAACACAGTAATAGTTACCCGTACTAAAAAATAATACATCTGTGATACTTTGCCACGGGGCCCTAGTTGACTTTTAAACATATCTTTGTTAAAGTATTCATTGTCCTTTTCTGTCCAATCCAAAGTTCATAATGACAGATAAGGACAGAGCATATTTCAAGTTCTGTTCAGCTATTGCATGTTTATGAATTAAATTGAATTTTAAAAATGATATGTAACAGAAGCGCGTGGAGCTAACGCCTTGTGCTTTTGTTAAGTCCAAAAGAGTAAATCATTTTTAACTGAACAATTGTCCTCAAATTCAAGTTCAATTCTTTTTTAAATGGCTACTGTCCTGTCTGCCTGTGTCAAACAATTATCCGCACGTCCTCTAATAACTCTATGGAGAAATACACCTCTTCGTAATTATTTACATAATCGTACCCAGTTTATAGAAATTACTAAAATTAATCCGACAAATATAATAACTAAGCATAGGTCAACTACTAAAGTAAATGGTCTAGGGGTGCCACAGGGTAGCATTCTGGGTCCATTATTGTTTTTGATATATATCAATGATCTCCCAGACGCAACTACCCTTGACTGTACGTTGTTTGCGGATGACTTATCAGTTATTATACCTGGTCAAGATTTAAACACATACAATGCGGATATAAACGATAATATAAATAAAATAGTTACATGGTTAGTTAAAAATAATTTAAGTGTTAATATAGATAAAACTACGTTTGTACAGTTCATTAATAAAAATGCAAAAAAACAGACATTAACAGTAAAGTTATTAGACGACAATGTCAGGGAATCGACCGAAACCACATTTCTTGGTATTACCCTTGATGATAGATGCTCCTGGGAGGGTCACATAAACAAAGTGTGCAGTAAGATAAATTCTTTTGCTTACGCATTATGGCGGCTTGCAAGAACTTGCACTAAAGATGCTGCTATTCAGGCGTATCACGGCTATGTGTCCTCTTTGCTCAGATATGGTATTCTTCTTTGGGGAAATTCGCACCATGTCAAACGAGTTCTAATATCGCAAAAGCAGTGTATCAGAGCAATATGTAACGTAAATGCAATGTGTTCATGTCGTCCGTTATTCATAGAATTGTGCTTGCTAACTGCTCCAGCCATGTATTTGTATGAATTATTACTCTTCGTTAAATGTCATCCAGACTACTTCAAAACTTGTAAAGATACTTGTAGCTATCGCACTAGGTATCCGGACCGTCTAGTAATACCCGCCAAACATACTAAGTTATATAGTAAGAGCACATACTGTATGGCCGTAACTGTATATAACAAGTTACCTGAAACACTAAAAAAACTGCCTCTAAATAAATTTAAACGGGATCTCAAAATTTGGCTTGTAAAGAAATGCTTTTATTCGGTGGATGAGTATTTAAACGACGGTCACAATGATTATTGAAATGTATTGGACATGAACATGACTTTGAAACTACCCTCTATACTCGTATTATGTAATTACATTTGAACTTAGGTTGACATGCTTTTAATTGTTATTAGTTTTAGGAAAATCTGTATTTCCATTATTTTTTAATTGACATTTAATTAATAAAATCTGTTTATGACATAAATTCTCACAATATGACATAACATAAATATTGAACACTTTTATAAAATTTTACATGCTGCTTTGGCGGCAAAACATGTGATACGAAACTATTAATCTTAAGACCTGTATGTAACTATACACCATGTTTTATGTAAAATAAATGTTTTGATTTGATTTGATTTGATTTAACAGGAGCGAAATCGACTATTTAAAATTAGAATACGAATTTTAAAAAGTTAAAAGTTAAAACATATTCAGCCAGCTACTCGTAGTCATAAAAAGTGGTGAAAACAAGGCGAACTATGTTTAAGGCTCCGGAGTTGGTACATACAAGAAAACCAAAAAGTTAACCAATGAAGTTTACTTAGTTGTGATAGTTTTACTATTAAATTAGTTTTTTTTATGGCATGGAGTAAGGCAAAAGAGCACATAAGGCACGGTCTTGACAAGAGTGTCTTTGACATGACACAGCCTGACAGACTGACAACTTAGTGATGCTATAAGGGTTTTCTTTTTATTGTCAAGGTACAGAAACCTAACAAAATATAATAATATACATATTTTTTTAATAACTATCCAAGTAATACCTTACATACAGAAGATTTAAAAAAAACATTGTCGCTCTACATTCTACGGGAGGGAGGAAGATTTATAGTTTTTGAAAAAAGTAACTGTGACAGACAGACGGATAAGGGTTCCTATTTTGGCTACAGAACCCTAATAAGTAAATAATTAATTTGTGTAATACCAGTGTCTACTCTACTAAGAATCAAAACCTCGACCTTTCCGTATACAAACTAAAACCACAAACAAAGCAAAATCATTTATTTTTACATAAACCTTGTTCCTATAAAGTCAGTAAAAACTTGGTACCTATATTCACTATATAAAACACGCCAACCTTCTGTCTGTCAGTCAAACTAGTAATTACTTAAGCCCGTTTCTCAAATTAACGTTATTAACGGTTAATTATCGTTTTACATTCGATAAGGATTAACTGCACGCTATAGGAATAATACTGGTGATATAATGGTGGTATTTGAGGGCGAGTTACTGCTGGCTGGCGACTTAGGCCTTAAAAGAGAACCTATTATAGCGCTATCAAGCAAATGCTTAGTTGTTCGTGGCGCCATCTTTGTTTTGCATAGTACGAACTACAATGTCATAGTATAGTCACATATCAAAGAATACAAGTAGTACCTATAGGTTGCGGTCGGGATTTAAAATCACAACGAGAATAAGTAAAGAAGATGGGAATCAAACAATCGTAAATCATATTTTCCGTTTTGTCAGTTTTATATTTTCTGACCTTTTTCTGACTATGTATACTGGGCACTACAGTCGTATTTTATATCTTATAATGCACGGTAATGTCAACGTACGTAATATTCATTAGTGGGGCGCGACTTGGTAGTTATAAAAACTATAGTTATCGCTGGAAAACGCTATACCAACCAACTGACAGTTTGTCACGGAATGGATAAATTATATTTTCACAGCTATGTTTGTGAGGGAGGATCACGTTCTCAAAAACGGTTCTAAAGATTTCGATAAAATTTGCAATATATGGGTTTATGAGGGCGAAAAATCGATCTGTCAAGTTTTTTTTAATTTCGGAACTTTTATTTTCAACCCTCGGTCTTCCAGGTACTTATAAAATTTAAAAGGAACGTCTGTTATACAATTTCCAATAAGATATTTCCTATGGGAACCTGTAGCAGATGTATAAACCACCATAAAAGAGCTTAACACCACTTAATGATATTTAAACCGCACAAACTTTATATTACAATCATTAATACACATTTACCGGTTATTAAAGAGCATTAAGAGTAATCTGGCGGTATAACGCTTGTATAATAGTCACATAATAGCTCTATAACGATGTTTTAATAGCCAGGATTGTCAACGCAAATGCGCGTTTCGCGTGATGCGAATTTCACCGTAATTAGTTTTCACACCTTTATAGAAGTGTTGTTAATGTTATAATAAGCGAGGATTTAAGTGATATCGTTTTATATTTGGTTCTATAAATAACTCTAATGTATTATTTTAAATACTTAATATTAGATTTATACTCGTAAACCTAAGTGAATTGTCACTGACAAGAGACTAAGGCCCTGTTGTTTGATCAGTAGTTAAACTAACTAATTGTTAAAATTTGAAAAAGGAATCGAAAATTTGAAGTAATCTCAAGGAAATGTGTCAAATTTTCAATCCCTTTTTCAAAATTTAACAATTCGTTAGTTTAACTACTGATGAAACAACAGGCCCTAATTGAGTTTTCCAAATCGTTATGTCACGAGTCCTACTTACCGTAAAAATTACATTAAAATTTGTGTTTTAACTTCTTTTTATAGGGTTCAGATTTCAGAGGTGCTGGGCTTCTTTTTCGATCTGTACTGATTTGTTATGGTATTCGTAAAAAAACATTGCTTGAGAGAGAGGCGATACAAAGAGATTCTAATTTCTTTAATAATATAGTAGTATTGGTAGTTCAATTGGTATGGCTGGGGTTTTGTGGCAGGGGGTGTTTATGAATAGTAAGTAAAGCCAACACAAAAATGATTTAGAACAAAATTAACGCGCATGCGTCACGGTGCTCGTCTCTCTACTTATTATTACTTATAATATGCCGTATGCAAAACTAAAGCTAAGCTTAGGTGCAGTCTTGAGATTGTCATCGTAAGATTTAAAATGTCTATGTGGCATGTGTGCACGTTTGGCTTCGCCATGCCATTAAAAATTAGCTGTATATCCGAGTTTAAATTCTATGCAAAATAAGCAAAAAACACTCAATTACCGCCTAATTGTTTTTAGTTCTAGCAAAATTTTGTAATAGCCAAGTAAGAACTCGCTTATACGGTTTTCAGCGACTAGTTATGTTAGTAATTACGTAAAAAAATGAATAAAAACCATAATGTTTCGAGTAAATTACCCGATAATTGTGCATTAAAACAGGAGGTTTTAGCCGATTATGCGTCCAATTTATGGGCTGGAATTAAATTAAGGTTTTTACATGAGTTACGCGTTTCACGTGTTTAAAGTATAATTTTAATAAGCAACATTTACAATTTATTCACAAAAAAAAGGTTTATATTTAGATGTAAAATGCTTAGGTTAGGTATAACACAAGAAAAGTACCTATAGTATTTTACTTTCCCGTTGATTATGGTTTAATTGTACCAATTAAGTTCAAAACTTAACTGTTGCTCACTCACTGCATTTTCCTAAAGAAAACAGACGGACACAAAAGTTTCCACATAATGGCTTCCATTTCACCATTTTGGTACGGAACCTTATAATATAACAACCAGGACAACAAGCAAATAAATATGAATGATTTTTATTCAAACGACACTTTTTCCAAATTATTCTTTTATGCATTTTAATTAACAATTAACACGCTTTGCTAATGCAATAAAGCCTCACTAAACTTCTAACCAGAGATGTCATTCCTTAAGATATTGTTACCAATAGTTTCGAACGTGGATTAAAACGCATCTTTCAAATAAAATGCTTTACATGAGTTGATAGCTTGTGTCAAGAATAATTGACTTAAAGTAGTTAGAGTGTGACTATAACTACTTTAATGTTTTTACAAAATGGCAAAGTTATGACGTTTATAATGTTCTCCATTCATTAATCCAATAAATAAAACATGAGATAATATCTCAATTTAACGACACACAACGTAAGTAATTGATAATACGGCTAGCGAACATAGAGCTGTTAAAACAAGCTTAGCCGTATAAAAGTGCTATAGAGGTGTAGAAAGGAAAGTCTTGTAATAGTGGTCGAGTTCGCAATTATAACGTCATTAGTTAAAATGTCAGGACGTCGATTCGAGGTCACTGCATGCGGAACGCATACCGAAGACTTAAGCCCACACAAAGTTTATCCCTTCATAAGGAAAACGCAACTTTGTTAATGTGTATTTCGGTTTAAAATGGATTGGTCTTTATTGAATTTACACATATTAAGATATGATATTGTGATGACATTTAATAATACATAATTGCAGTGTTGCCCGACTGTAAAGTGATTGCTTTTATTAATGTGTGCGAATCCTTACACAAAGTTGTTGGGAGTTTAACGATCGTCGTTTGTTCAGTGGGCTAATTATAGGAGTTGGTTTTCGGAAAGGCTTAAGGCTTTTGTTCGACCTAATTTGGTGTTTTAAAGGTGGAATGTTATAATGTTTTTAGGGTTACGTGTTTCTGGCTTTAAAGCCGTGTCTCTTGAACGAACTAGAACGTGAAAAATACACTGTAATATTTACCTATGTAAGAACAAAAATCAGCATGGTATTGACGGAATTTAATTGAGTCCCATATAAATAACTAACAATTAATGTGTTATGTTTCATAACTATGTATAAAAAAAGTTTAGAATAACAAATAATTTTGACAGTGACAAGCAAACATTATTAAGTTACATGATAGCCATATGAACTAGCCACTAACATCAAACATGAAATAAGACCTACGATTTGTAAACTCACTCGGTATTTCATTACCTCGTATATCAGAGTCAGTAAACATATTGCAGATGGGCTAAGGTTAAAGGTACTGGGTAATTTCTCTGATTGAAATTTAATAGTTTGCACGCCGTAACGAAGTTACATCGTGCGGATTTAATGTCAAAGTTTAGTTAGACATAGTATAGTGATTTTCATTAAATATGTGACTGGAAATTTAAGTATTTCATCTTTTTTAATTATATGTAGAAATATATGTGTATATGTAGAAATAGAAATTAAGGCATACATTTGACGACGACGCGGTCCTGGGTTCGAATCCCGTTAAGTGCAGATATTTGTGTCATGAGCGCGAATGATTCCTGATTCATATTAGTATTTGGGTCAATCAACATTTCTTTGTAGCTCGTTGCCATGGTAACGTCTCCTCAGTCACTCATTAAAACTGTGATTTCAAATGATATAAGTCCACTAAAAATCAGTTTTATTGGCAACTACAAACCCATTATTTTATGGCCTTTCTCCTGAGTGTGCTAGAAGTATATACTATAGCATTTTATCTAAGAAACTCTATCACTGTTGTCTCCTGGCTTACAGGACAGAATAACAACAACAAAAAGTTGATCCATCCATTTATATCGTTGTACCCATAATAGTACAAGCGTAGAGCATAGTTTGGGACCATGAAACCCATAAATGGTCCATTAACTTCCACATGATCAGATTCCCTCATTACTCCAATTTCTCCCCAGGTCCCGACATCCCAGGCTTCCTGCTGCAGCCGTTCCGCAAGCCCAAGCGCATCAGAACAGCCTTCAGTCCCTCGCAGCTGCTCAAGCTGGAGCACGCCTTCGAGAAGAACCACTACGTGGTGGGCGCGGAGAGGAAGCAGCTGGCCCAGACCCTCAGCCTCACGGAGACGCAGGTTAGTCCAGATCTATTAAACCCTCGATGCAATAAGGATGTGTATTATACTTAGTTTGTTTTCGGTACTTAAGACTGCGCCGAGCGTACGCCGGATGTACAGTGGCGCCCTCATTACTATTATTGTGTTCTTAAAATTGGTCGGTAGGTTTTTGTACTACAAATAAAAACACAACTTATACAGTATATCATATAGTTTTATAACAATTCACCTTTGAGTTATCAATTTAACGGAAAAAGTGGCCACCTTTTCCCGTTAAGCTGACTACTCAAAGGGTAATTGTTATCAAAATTTGTTACGTATCCCATAAATTGTGTTTTTACTTGCGCTACAAAACCGTATCGTCTGATTGCAAAGAAATTCTTTAGTTAATTAGAAAACACAATAAAAGTAATGAGGGCGCCACTGGACGCTCGATGTTTGCTCGGTGCAGTCTTATAAAAGTAAACAATCCGAACCACGTGGCATTGTTAAACAGTAAATCAAAACTGTTTTATCGCACTTTGACATAGGTATTAGTACCCATACCATGAGTTACAATTAAAGTACTCACTAGCGAGTTGAGCTCTGTCCCTTGCAGACCTCTCAAGTATTCTTATAGAGTGCAAGGGACAGAGCATTCGACTCGCTAGCGAGTACGGTAATTGTAGCTCATGGTAAGGGTTCAATGTTCTGCCTCTATTGGCTGACGAACTATATCACGTGGTTGTTTTGTTTTAATTTTTTTAACTACCTAAACCAACGGAGTATAGGGTGGTCCAAAATAATTAGTAACTATTTTTCATACACGAGTTTGAAAAAAGTACGAGTTGATTGTCTCTAAGATGTCCCTGTTTTTTTTGGCATTGCCATTTAGCCAAAGGGTTTTACTAGACCCATATAAGGCTGTTTGGATATTCCAACCACTCGTATTATACAGCTTGATTGTGAATCTCTAAATACAGGACAGGTGCGAAATATAGAGCAGTATGAAAACAATATAGCTATCTTTGACGCGTTACTCATTGCAGTAGGCAGTTTGCAGAAAAAAAGGCAACAAAAAATATACGTATGTTTGAAGCCATCAAGGATGGATTTCAGGATGCAGGCATAAAGATTTAAACGCCCTATAATACGTAGTGTATGTCAGGAAAAACCGCTTAAGTCAAAATCACGAAATATCTTGTCGGTATGAAGTCCATCTTTTCTATAATTGAATAAAATTTCTGTCGCATCAATCACATTAGACTCAAACTAGGCCTTAATTTACTCATGTTTCAAGCGACAAAATAGTGCTCAGATCGCCACGAAACCGGGCTCAAACGACGCAGAAAAATCTGGCGATTCCAAATATGTATATAACTCAATATCGGCCAGAATTTCGCTTAATACAAATAGCCCGTGAACCCTCGATATTAAATCGAAATTCGAGTTAACAAATATCAGGAGCTGTCTTCAGCTGGGGTTAGTAGCTCACGCACGTCCGAGACTTTGCTATTATTATTTTTTTATGGCATCGAGTTGACAAACGAGCACACAGGCCACCTGATGGTAAGTGGAAACTGTGACCCATAGACATTCGCAATCACAAGACTGCAATGCAATCCTAAGACTGCAAATGCGTTGCCAACCCTGAGGCTAAGATGGAATGCCTCTATGCTAGTCATTTCACCGGCTGTCTTATCCCCAAACCGGAACACAACAATGCGAACACTGCTGTTTGGCGGTAGGTTAATGGATAAGATGGTGGTAGCGATCCGGACGGACCCTGCACAAGGTCCTACCACCCGCAATTGGTGGTAATTAAGTTTTTAATATATAATAATTAACAGGATATTTCTCCCACGCCAGCATTGAAACTAATTTAAAAACAATTGATTTCTTATTCATTTATTGTTTATAATGATATCGAGACCTATTAAATCTATTAATAAAACAGTTATAAGCAACGATTATAATAATGGTGGCATATGAATAAACATTTTTTTGTTATTAAGGCCGAGTTTTTAGGGTCCCGTAGTCAAAAATGAACCCTTATAGTTTCATAATACCCTTCTGTTCGTTCGTCCATAGGTACATCTGCGATTTAACTCAGAGATTCATGATACTGCAAAGTTGTAATAAAAAATAAAAATTGAAGCTGAGTGACAGGCGACTCAAAGGTTTAAGTGTACCTTCCAAAAATCATCTTAAATAGCATCAAATAATAGAAAATTAACACATACTTGTGGTTTTTGGAGTATTTTTTTAGTAACCGCGCCGGAACCCTTTACTGAGCATAGTCCAACATGCTCTTACCCGGTTTTTACCCAACTTTGTCATTTATAAGCCAGTGTTTACGTCGCTCATCGTTCAGGCAATTCAATTAGTTCTTGACTTAATGTCCTAGACATATGCCTGTTATGGTGTCTGGAGTCTAGACTTGAAACCATCTAGGGTGCTACGCAGACATCGCTATATGGGGTGTCCCTTGGAATCTCTAAAAACTTTTGTTCTTAGATGGATCAAACTTTTCCAAAAATACCTGCTGTTAGGGGGGGGGGGGGGGGTGTTGGTTAGGGTTGTTGTTGTGTAACAACAATAAAAAAAAAGCGCACATGGTATTAGGATAAACGAAAATTCGGACTTTATTCATAATTATTCTGGAGTATTTTCCAATACTAGGAGCACCTACATATAAAAAAAAACATACTGTATCGCAGCTGGACATTTCCAATGGGAATTCAATTCAAATAGGTACAAAAAAACACAGTGTTACTCTAAATGCCATGGACCTTGTCAATCATAGATCTATAAGTACGTACAGTCAAGGAAATTAATTCCTAAACCATGTCAAACTATGTCAAAGTGACACTGTGAATAAAATCATAAGAAGTCTTTAAGTTTTGATTGACTACGTCACTTTGACATACTGGCTTAGGAATCAATCTTCCTAATCTTCCCTCGCTGACCCAACTAGCAAGTTTGGTCCTTGACTTCTAACTGTTGTCTTAATACACATGTAGACCTCTAATACAATTCATAATAATACTTTTCATCCTTAGATGAACGTACAACTTGTTACTGTCAATCACTAGTACTTAAAGGGCAATACTTAAAATTCTTCAATCTAAAAAGCCGGAGCACAGCAAACCCGACACATACCGTACAATAACAACAACAATTGCGCCCTTTTTGCAGAAGCAAAAAAAATGGCCGCCGGGCACGTTATAATGACTTCATAGGGCAGATACAGTCAACGAGATATGGTACACCAATTAAAGTTATATCAAGTGTAATGTCTGACCTTTGTTAATGATATTATTAACTTAAAAACTTTACCAAATAATCACCTAAGGGCTTGGTTGGTAGAACAAGGAATGTAACCATTTTACATTTATTTAAACGTAAAAAATACCTTTGAAAAACAAACGCAATATATTATTTTATAAAGTTAGAATAATTCAATATTAAGTATTAACCGATTATAAAAATCCGACTCGCTGGCAAAAAACAACCTCTTGCAATTTTTTTTTTATAAGATTTGGTTAAACCTGTATATAAAAATAATCATTCGTATACATGGTGTAGAAAGAAGATAAAAATATTTTAAATTAGTTCCAAACAGTCAGTGTCGGGAAAGTGTAAATATCAATTAATCCGTCAGTAAACCAACATCTTACCTACAAACCGTCAAACCTTGTTTCGATTTCTAACGAGCCATAATTAATGTGTAGGAAGAGTGTACGAAATCGCTAAATGTATCAGCCGAGGCTAATTCACTGTAACTGAGGAAAAAATGATTTAATTAGCCGACCATTACGCGTTGCATGATCGCGTATGGCCTGCAGAATCACCAGATTTGATTATGTACAGTATGGTTGAATTGGTTGAAATTATTGTTGATTTTTGTTGCTTGCAATTTGAGAGCGTTATACTTGGATGATGAATGTATTTACCCGACTGCCGAAGAAAGAGGCTTATGTGTTATCAGCCTATGTATATATGGGCCGATTTTGATAATTCGAAGGTCAATTGATTTGTCTTTAACTTGTGAGTGCCACTAAAGATATGATAGTCATCAGAATTCTATATGGCGGCAACCAAAGAAAAAATAAAATAAAATAAGTTAAAAGTGGGGTATCATGAAATTGAAAAAAAAAACAATTGAATTTTAGGATTTATAATGAATTACTTAAAGTTGGTTAGCAACAGTTGGATTTTTTAAAGGTTAAATAAATGCAAAGAGGAATACGTCACTTTTACACTAAAACAAATGATGTACTACAGAATCAAATTAGCAGCAGACCCGATTGTTGTTCTAAAGCCAGAAGATTTTTTTTATGGGCTACAAGAGCCTTAGGGTATTGATAATACTGGGTAGTGAAAAAGGATATAAGTCTTTTGAAGATCAAGTGAAAAAGGGTATAAGTCTAGTATACTCCGTTTATGTATACACCCTTTTTTATTAACCTCCGACGTAAAAACAGGGTGTTATAAGTTTGACCGCTATGTGTATGTTTGTCTGTGGAACCGTAGCTCTTAAAAGAGTGAACCGATTACAATGCAGTTTTTTTTTATTGAAAACAGGTTTTATTGCGGTAGAGGTTTCATGAAAATCGATGAGCCTTTTAAGAGATATCAGCTTTGAAAGAAGGGGTCACCTATATCGGGGGTTTTATCTGTCTAATTAAGAGTTAAGTCGCCTTATACCTTTTTAATGACAACGTTTTTTGACGACGCGTTGGCCTAGTTAGCGGTTCTGGGTTTGAATTGAATACCGGTAAGGTTATTCCTGAGTCATGGAGGTTTTCTATGTATTTAAGTGTATATTTCTCTATATAAGTATTTATATCGTTGTCTAGTACATGCTTAGAGCTTAGTTTGGGACTAGGTCAATAGGTGTGACATAGTCTCCTGATATGTATTTATTTTATTTAAGTTAGGTGGTCGTACTTGTGCTATAGATATTATTTGTATGTCAGTCTGTTCTGCTGGCGGTACTTATGTCGGAATGAGCTAATGCCAGTCGGGTGTGGTCGCTAATAATGCGTGACCTGGTTTATAAGACGGTACGTTTCTAACACTAATGTACTCACGTTCGGTGCCGACAACTCCTAAAAGGGTCCAGTTTCAAAGGAGATTGAAAAGCCTGGATTTTGTCTCTCGAGTTCACCAGCGTTTGAGAGCTTCGTTTTCTAATAAAATATAAGACTAGGGGTCAAATCTTAATTGGATTTTATAAAGTCTTATAAATTCTCATAGCACAACGCAACTTTCTACAGAGTGTGTTTAGGAATCTATACTAATATTATAAAGCTGAAGAGTTTATTTGTTTGTATGTTTGCTTGAACGCGCTAATCTCAGGAACTACTGGTTCGATTAGAAAAATTATTTCAGTGTTAGTTAGCCCATTTATCGAGAAAGGCTATAGGCTATTCATACTCACATAAACCGAAGCGACGCGAGGGCGGGTCGCTAGTTCTGGATAAAACAAAAAAAAACAAAAGCAAAATAAGGCCTATGTAAAGTTATTAAGCAGTATTGAATTAAACCAAATTGTTATAGAAAAATATTTGCATACGATATGCTCATAAAAAAATAAAATGTTTACTATGTTAGCCAAAGAAAAAATATATACCTAAGGGTTTGTGTATATACAAACATTTTTCTAAAAAGATAGGACTAAAAATTTCAATTACTAAACCCGTTATAGCCAAAAATTAAAATATACCAGTGCATACATACATACATACATGCAGTGTAGTACATAGCAGTGTTCGCATTGTTGTGTTCCGGTTTGGGGATAAGACAGCCGGTGAAATTACTAGCATAGAGGCATTCCATCTTAGCCTCAGGGTTGGCAACGCATTTGCAGTCTTAGGATTGCATTGCAGTCTTGTGATTGCGAATGTCTATGGGTCACAGTTTCCACTTACCATCAGGTGGCCTGTGAGCTCGTTTGTCTACTCGATGCCATAAAAAAAATTAAAAAAAAATACGTTTATAAACAAGAGAGAATAAATTAAAACAAAAAACGTTATTATACGAGTACAATGCATTTTAAAATTCAACACATACGTATATAGGTCACATCACGCAATGCCACGGGCTAAGCAAGTGTTATAAGTTATAATAAGTTATATTATTGGGTTAATACAACGACAGGCAAATGTCGTCGAGGGCCTACGGCGCTAATTTCAATGCAATTTGCAATAATTATGCCTAATTATGTTAAATTATGTCATTATCATAATTTCCGTTGTCCATTTTACTTGTTTCATATAACAATGCAGCCGGGACGTAATAACATTTCTATTTGTTCGCACAATTATAAATTATTATTGGAGCAGTTGCTTAAACAATATGGTTGATTGTTATGAATTTTATAACAAACGTCAAGTATATCAATTTTATTTAGGGGACAATGACAGTGAATTATTTTTTAAATGTCGTTAAGAACGCAAACAAGCACTGGCACCTGGTGGTAATTGGGATCTGAGTCCCATAGATACTTTGCAATCTCAAGATTGCAATCCTAAGACTGCAAATGGAATGCCAAACTGGTCTATGATCAAGTTGGTGATGGTGCTGTGGTTGAGATTGATTAAATACTTTCTATTTTTATTTTATATGCTACTAATTTAATCGGTTATCTTATGTCCACATCGGAACACCACAATGCCAATATTGCTACTTGGGGGCCACTTACTTGGACATGTTCGTCACATTCATTGTTTACTTTAGCAAACCAAAATTGACAGTCGGTAAAAAAAAACAACCTATATATAAACTACTAGCGACCCGCCCTCGCTTCGCTTCGGTTTATATGAGTTTTCTGTAACACCCGTTCATAAAAAAATCATTTATTATACATGTAAACCTTCCTTTTGAATCCCTCTATCTATTAAAAAAAACCGCATCAAAATCCGTTGCGTAGTTTTAAAGATCTAAGCATACATAGGGACAGACAGCGGAAAGCGACTTTGTTTTATACTATGTAGTGATACATACAGCAATCGCTCTTTAATATCAGGAAAAAATAAAGTGGGATTTCGTATGAACGATTTTAAAACAAATTAACATAAAACACTGAAAACGGTACATAATTAGAATGCGCTTATTAGGTAAATATAAAAAGTTATATACCAAATCCCGGATGTTTCATAGGCGTTAAGTGTCTGACGCACTAAACGTGTTGTCTGTACGTATATGCCTGCAATATCATACATATTGCATATTTGCCTGATTAAGGACACAACACGCCCATATCGCGTATTCATTAGATGCAGTTCTACTTTTTAATACGTTTCAGAGTCGCAATGGACACGAGATAGTTTCAATTTGCCTTTTGTATTAGTCTGTAACTTGTGTCAGATTTGTTTAATAAGATAACTTTATCTAATGTTTGCTTTCTCAAGACAATACTTCTGCGATCAGTGTTAGAAGTTAAATAAAAGAAAAAAACAAATTAAAATTTGTAATAAGTAAATTGATTTCAAATTTGCAAACACCCTGTAATTTTTTTATGAAATTACCATTTTAATCAAAATGTTAGTTAAAAGACAACTCATAGGTAATTGTGTTCATATTTTTATTAAAACATAAAAAAACTCTGAACACAAAATGGGATTTAATGCTACAATGCATTACCATCTCTTAATACACAACTCTCTACTCAACCTTTGGTTTAACTTAACAAGCCAGTCAATCAAGTCGTTCCAACGTTCTTTTTTCCCAAGCAAATGCATACTTTATACGTGTTACATACTTTTTACCAAGCTGTAAGATAATGGGACCATAGACTAATAGACTTGTTTGGTTTTTCATCGACGGCTAAAACGCAAGAATCCAAACGCTAACTGCTCATTAATAAACAATAGCGCATTAGCGCAAAATTGTTCCCGCCATGCCACTTGAATGTGTTTTTTTGCGAGCAAAATGACGTATGGGTGTAATGGTAATTGGAACAGTAGGTTTGAAGTAAGTTTATACTAGCCTTGACCCGCGACTTTGCCCCGCATAGCTCATGTTTATCTTATTCCCCGGGAAAGTTTTTTTTTTTACCTTACAATGCATCCAGTGACACATAATATCACAGCTAAGTAACCTAAGTTATTAAATAAAAAAACGCGGCGACATCTGTTTATTTTAAACAGTTCATTTTTACAAAAAAAACATCAGGCGCCATTGCTGTCAAGAAAATAAGGGCTAGGATAGAGATATAGTAGTTATATTCCTCTGTCCTTTTCTCTCAGAGTGAACTGAAATGTGAGTCGCCCCTGTAGTCTCTTCAGTCTACATGTTGGAGAGGTCTTAAAAATGTTTCGGGTTCAAATAAAGTCAGCTACAATCGTATAAGTGCCTAATTGCCTATGATACGAATGAGAGAGAGGTACAAAAGTCCTTCTTAAAAACTGTACCTACATCACAGCTTACTACATCATTGCTACATCAGAAATTTATTGTTTTTAAATACTCTTCAATTTAACGTATAATAACATTTTTAAAATAGGTATAACGATCATACTAAAAAATAATTATTTATAGCAACGAAATGTTATGACAAATGATACAAATGTGACTTAAAATTAACAAAAGCACTCTGTACCCACTTTTGAATTATAATTATCCATTTTATATCATAATTTAAATTAAGCAATCATTAAATAGTTCAAACTCTAGCCTGCTTAGCTATAGTTATGCTATAGCTATATTATTCGAATCAATTTAACGTGTATTTCCTGCTGTGCGCCTTTCGCAAGCGAAGTGCGCAAGCGTTAACCGCTAATGTGTCCGATCTGAGGCATTACTCACTAATGAGCCGTGAATCCCGATCGCCTTCGTTAGTCAAATTAATAATACGCCATTCATAGTTAACAGTCAATCTTTAAAAAGTTGGACTACCGGTGAAATTACATACATACATACATAAACTCACGCCTTTATTCCCAGAGCGGGGTAGGCAGAGCTACAGAATTACCAACAACTCTAAAAACTTGTTGATAATTCTGTAACCACATTTTGCACTCTTAGGCTAAGATGTTTACCAGTGTATTAGTGACAGGTTGCAAGCCCATCGCCTAACAGTACTATACGCCTTTATTCCCTTAGTCGTCTCTTACGACATCCACGGGAAGATATGGAGTGGCACTATTCTAACCCGGCAACCACACGGGTACTACGGGGGGGGTGAAATTACTACCATAAATAAAACTAAAGTCCTAGAAGTAACTATCCTGAAGACCAAGTGATAAAGGGTTTAATTGGGATTGACCAAAAAAAATAACTCACGGTTTTTACTTTCTCATTCGAAAGAAGAGGAAATTTTAGGACACGTATTTCATTAATTTTGTATTTGACCCCATAGTTTTGTTTAAATATCTTCATTTATTTAGCAAACATTTTATGGATGACATGACTATTTTAAATTTAGGATGGCATTTTCTAAAAAATTACAACAATTAAATGATATCCAATTAAAAAAAGTGATTGTAATAGTGTATTAAAACATACTATTTAAAACTGTTTTCGCCTATCCCGTGAGATACACCTAAGAAGGCATTAAGCCGAAAACGAAAGTCAAACAAAGGTTAAATTATACTTTTGTCGAAATATCCAAAATAGATGACGAGCTGGCCTAGTGGGTAGTGACCCTGCCTACGAAGCTAGTGGTCCTGGGTTCGAATCCCGGTAAGGGCAGATATTTGTGTGATGAGCGCGAATATTTATTCCTGAGCCATGGATGTTTTTTATGTATTTAAGTATATATTTCTGTATATAAGTATTTATATCGTTGTCTAGTACCCATAGTACAAGCCTAGAGCTTAGTTTGGGACTAGTTCAATTGGTGTGAGATTGTCCCCTTATATTTATTATTATTATTATTATTAAAAACACGGCTCTTGTTCAAAAACAACTATGTCTAATTAGGGTCTAAGATTGGCACAACCTGAAAAATCAACAGAATATAAGTACCTAATAGTGACTTTCACCATGTTTTGTCTTTGTCTGGTCATGCCAAAAAAAGAGATGAAATAAAGGGACCTAAAATACAGATACCGGTCGTTCTTAATATTGTTTTGACATTGTCATTGTGACATGATACTTCTGATATAATCCAAAGCCGACCTGAACATATTTTCCAAAATCATAGTACGACTGTACTATTAGGTATACACAGAGTAAATTTCGAATAATTGACCTTTTTATTAGAAAAGACATACATAAATATTACCCAGGTAATGATATCCATAGCAATCCATACATCAAAAACGACCATAATAACATATCTTTACAACTCAGCACACGATCTACCCTTTTTAAACCAAAGGACGTAACTGCACGAACATAACTAAAGCCATTCATTCTTAAATTACTGGTTATAAAGTTGATAATGCAACCGGATAGAAATGTAGTTACGTTAGTTAATCGATACGAAGACTTTTAATCTATTTTGTATGATGTATGAGAGCTGGTTCCCATCCGTAATTTCGTATGATTAAGTAAATTACATGCAGCTGCTTCAGTCGATTAAGATAAAATGTTTACGTACTTAATTCGATTATTGGGAGGCGAGTTTTTTAATCGATTATATTTGAACTATATTAATATTTCAAGCACAGTTTGGTGTTAATTGCTTGAAATTTATAGGATAAAATGACGGTATACTTTTTAGAATCAACAAAGTTTTCTTTTGTCTAACTTTTATTTTATTTTTCGTGTAACATTAGCGGCTTATATTATGAGATATTGTATAATTAAACAAGAAGTAGGATTATTAATTTTGAGTACTTATTGTAACATTATCTCTAAGAACGAAAGACAACTACTTATTTTGTCGAACAAAGATCTGTCTCAGTTTCCATTTACCATCAGTGGCTGTATTCTGCTAGGTAAAACCTAATTGCTTTTGAGATGTTATCGTATAGTTTTAAACTTATATGAACTACTATCATAATGTTGTCAGTACGATATATAACCATAAAAAAATTTACGACTTGGCTCAAATTTACTTCTATTTAGTTTTCTAAATTACTTACTTATAATGTATGAGGGTTAATTATATTTATTTCAACATCATGAATATCACGATACTTAGTAGTAACATTCATGGCGAGTCGTAGATATTGTTACCCTTGAATATCGAAACCCATTTCATAGAACGTTGAATTTTCATTTCACATACATACATACATACATACATATATACATACATAAACTCACGCCTTTATTCCTAGAGTGGGGTGGCAGAGCTACAGAATTTCAAACAACTCTAAAAACTTGTTGATAATTCTGTAACCACATTTTGCACACTTAGGCTAACACGTTTACCAGTGTATTAGTGACAGGTTGCAAGCCCATCCCTTAACAGTACTACACGCCTTTATTCCCGTAGTCGGTTTTTACGACATCCACGGGAAGACGTGGAGTGGCACTATTCTAACCCTAATTTCTACGGGTATTTTTTTTTTGTTGTCACAAGTCTAACCTAACCTACGTAACGAATGCTTGTGATAACTTGAAAACTATAAGGTTTCAGCAGAATTTAGCTTTCGATGAAATTAAATTCGGTGAAGTGGCACATAATTATGATGAATAAAATTGTTAGTCGATATTTTGGGATTCCAGATTTTTATAACTCTGTTAATGATTTCCTTACATATTATATTAATAATGACAAGTTAAAAAGAATATTAGTAACTTATTTATTTATTTTATTAAATTTGTAAAAATTGTACCAACTTTGGGCTTAGATGTCCTTACTCAAGACATATTGAACTAGTACAGACTGGTACATATATACGTATTACAAAAACACTTATGTAAATATAATATGTATGTACCTATGTGTATATCCTGTTATCCGAGTTCTAAATAAAGACATATTACTTTTAAGGTCAATCGTATCAATAATAGTAATTTTATATATTTCCTTCAATTTACCATTTATGTATGGACTGCGCCTAATTCGGTATAAATGTATGGTTGTATGGGAATGTATTCGCATGTCTACATAATTGTTAGAAAAAATTGGAAATAAGGTTGATTATGTCAATAATTTCAATGACAGGTATCTTTTTAAGGTTATAATACTTTACAAAGAAGGGTAGGAAACATTAGGAAGCTAGTAAAGATTTTTTGTACAGTTATAGGCTATAGCACTTATACGCTTTATTTTAGCCTTTTTTTTACATCATTTGTGTGATGTTGTGATGTGTGAAGTGTATTTTTTTTCTTTCTTTCTTTCTTATAGCTAGTTTTGTCATTTGGTTTATTGTCCTTTATATACGTAACTAGCGACCCGCCCTCGCTTCGCTTCGGTTTATGTGAGTTTTCTGTAACACCTGTACATAATACAGAAAATACTGAATTTACCTCCAAAAAAATATCTAACAGATGATGGTGAGAACCTCATGAAAATCCGTTCGGGAAAAACGGGAACATACAGGCAGACAAACAGACACGGCGGGGGACTTTGTTTTATAATATGTTTGTTTATTTTATGTATATTGATGTGGAGATATAACTCACAACAATCGGAAAGAAAGCTTGAGATGTAAATTTAACAAATAATTTTTTTTATTTTTTTCTTCAAGGCCGAATACAAGTAAAAAAAAATAGGCAAATTTTCGCAAATTGCCTTTTTTTTCGGTACTTGATCTAAAATAACCGCCCCCCAACTATTAAGAAAGCCTTAAACACTTAAAAAAATTACATAATCGAACTCTATAACATTTATTTCGAGATTTTTGCTTATAACCTAGACTTCAATTTATACAGCATTTCCTGCATGACCTTTCCTTTTGGAGAAGATTTCTTTAAAAATTCTTTAATACCTAAGGGTTGGTCTATAGCACTTCTTATCTCGTAAAAATTGGTTTGGTAGTTTGGAGGAAATAGTGATAAACCACATCTAGTAAGTATGTACTCTTTATTCCAAATGAAAAAAAATATTTGCAATATTTGCTTCGATATAGTAAATGTACATAAATGACTTATCCAATATCCCATACGGGATCTCTTACAAGTGTACATAAAACTGAAGCAATTTGTTATATCCTGAAACAAAATAACGCTAATTTCATCTCACTCGCTCTAATCCGTTACCTACTCCATTCGCGCATGCGTCAGTGGGGAGGGGTAAATCACACCCCAGCGATTTATAGCCAGGGGTGGGCTCAGCGGGTGGGAGGGGTGAGATGTGTCGTAATGATCATACCTACTGTTCTCATGGTGTGAGGAACGGCGGGGGGGACAAGAGGGGGTATTAGTACTAAAATTTGAGCTAGACAAGAGTATTTTTTTGTTAATGGACTTAATTTGAATGAAAAAGCTATTAGTTATTAAATACAAACAGCAGTGTTCGCATTGTTGTGTTCCGGTTTGGGGATAAGACAGCCGGTGAAATGACTAGCATGGAGGCATTCCATCTTAGCCTCAGGGTTGGCAACGCATTTGCAGTCTTAGGATTGCATTGCAGTCTTTTGATTGCGAATGTCTATGGGTCACAGTTTCCACTTAACATCAGGTGGCCTGTGTGCCCGTTTGTCTATTCGATGCCATAAAAAAAAAATTTTTTTTTACTAAATGTGGAAGAAACGACTAATTTTATTTTGACGTTAGGACCAAGATCTGTCCGATGCGCTACCACCTCCTTTAACCTACCGCTAAACAGCAGTGTTCGCATTGTTATGTTCCGGTGTAGAGATAAGATAACCAGTGAAATTACTAGCATATAGGCATTCCAGTCTCCGTCCTTTCTTAGGATTGCAGTCTTTAGATTGTAGTCGTGAGAATGCAAATGTATATGGGTCACAGATTCCACTTACGACTAGGTAGCGTGTGTCTATGCATGTGTGGTTGTTCGCCTTTATTATGTTATTAAAAAAAAAGTCGATGTACTTATCTAACCTCTAGTTAGGCTCGTATAGAATCAAAATACATTATTCATGCTCATGTCCGTTTAAATATGTCAATAATAATAATACGTACATGTAATTAAAAAAAACAGGTGATATAATTTGGTGGTACAGATGTATTGAATAATCCTTTCCCATCGTTTTTTGTCGGATAAGTTCGTATTTATCTTGCTTCCTCAGTTGGCTTATCGACGGGTACTAAAGTTAATTGAGAAAGCAAGATAAATACGAACTTACCGGACAAAAAACGATGGGAAAGGATTATTCACTACATCTGTACTGAGTGTACCTACGCATTTTTTTTTAAGCAAGGCTGTAACCGAAAAACAAATAGAGAACTGAAATTCGGTGAAATTAGTTATTTAATCGTATGGTAGGCAGTTGGACTTTTACGTACAAGTATTTTCTTACCTACAAATTCGATATCCAACGTCTTTTATGATTTTTTGTTGGTAATTCAAACAGTTCCTGGGTTCCTAGGCTTTAGAAATTAAAATCGGTATCAAGGTCTGTAGTGTAATTGCGTAAATACAAGATGGTCAGGAAAAACGAGGGGATTACAACCAGCATTATGGGTACCGTTCCCGGTGGCAGAGGCCTAGGGGACATTATACACATTATAGTTAATTAGAATAACTTAATTTATAATAGTATCTGGTTTAAGTTGTATTTATTACTAGCGACCCGCCCTCGCTTCGCTTCGGTTTATGTGAGTTTTCTGTAACCCCCGTACATAAAACAGAGATTTATTATGCATAAAAACCTTCCTCTTGAGTCACTCTATCTATTACAAAAATCATCTAAATCCGTTGCGTAGTTTTAAAGATCTAAGCATACATAGGGACAGACAGCGGGAAGCGACTTTGTTTTATACTATGTAGTGATTAATCTACATGAAAAAAGGACGTCAGCGGTAAAATAAAGAATAAATTAAAAGTTTAGTTCGCGTAGAATTACTTTCCCTCTATTTCCCCTACTTTACCCCCTTAGGGGAAAGAATATCCCCTCCTTTCAAGTTCTTAGGTCCAGCGTTTATGGCTGTGCGTACATCGATCTGCCAGACAGTTTATTCTTTTATATTACTTACTAGCGACCAACCCCGCTTCGCTTCGGTTTAAAAAAAAAAATGGGCTATAGATAGCCCATTTCTTTACTATACACTGAAATAATTTTTCAAATCGGACCAGTAGTTCCTGAGATTAGCGCGTTCAAGCAAACCAACAAACTCTTCAGTTGTATAATATTAGAATAGATAGATAAGTCAAATCAATCAAATTAAGTGGTAGGAAAAAACCTCAAAACCGCCGAGATCCGTCAAAGAAAATAACAAAATATTCCAATAACGCTAGCTTTTACATGCCTAAGTAAGTTTTTGTGACGGTTTTTTCTTCTAAAAAATAACCAACATAACCAACCGGAACAATCGTCGACCGAAACACATTAAAAATTCGAATTAACAAATGAAGTAATTAAAATCGTAAAGCATTCATCAGTATCGGGAAAGCGAAATCATTTGAAATGATTTCGTCTATGAATAATGTTTCCTAAAGTATTCATTAGGATACAATCAAGACACGTTAATTTAAAAAAATATTATGACAATTATAATCACGAATGCATATAACTGTTTTTTATTGAAGAGTTGATTGACCCGTAAATAACCGTCGATAATCGCGTAATAAAGTACTTCCTCCGGAAACGGATTGATTAGAAGCAATCAAAATCATCGAAAAAGGGCTAGCATTTTTAGGCACGGGGACCGTATAGCGTTAGTAATAATTAATAACTGTAGTGTATTTATTTTTTAAACAGAAAAATCTACGGTTTTTTTTGCTCCGGGGTTATTGCAGATTATCCCAGATCAAATTAATTTTTTTTATTTAGTAAATTGGCCACATGTGCGCTCTTTTGCATGTCGGTAATACTATGGACTGAATCTACTAGCGCTTCAGACAAGACCATCATTGCGGAGAAGAAGCGCCGCAAGAAACTCCAGCAGAAATTATCAAGTTTATCGTATCCTAACTATTAAACATATAATATTTGTGTATATATTTGACTTTAATGAAATTTGCCATAAGTATAAGCTTTTACTTAGGGGTGAGAAAAATCGATCTGTCAAGTTGTCATCTCCGGTAAAATTCATTTTCAGTCTTCCAAGTCCTTTGTCCAACTAAAATCAGCCTCCGGTTTTGTTTGTATTTACATCAGAACTCGCCGGTCGTTATCATATTTCTTCCAATATTTTGAAATCAACAATACTTGTTCTGGAAGAAGTTCTGGCTTGACTCTATCTCCTAAATATCAATTATCCTCTAGATACGTAAAATGTAGTTTATGTATATATATTTAACTATTAATATGTATATTTCTATATCTATTTATGTAGGTATTTGAATGTAGTTTTATTTTAAATTTAATTATAAAAGTTTTATTGGTCTTCTTCTTGTACACTTGTTTACTTGTTGCACAACCGTTCACTCATCTCAATCTCTCAAGGGTTAGCTGGAAGAGATCCCTTGAAGGGATAAGTTCGCCTTTGTACATATTTTTATATTAATTGCATTGTTATGGTTTTTCTTTTGTACAATAAAGTGTTTACATACATACATACATACTTGTGTAATATGAGATCCCTTGAAGGGATAAGTTCGCCTTTGTACATATTTTTATATTAATTGTATTGTTATGGTTTTTCTTTTGTACAATAAAGTGTTTACGTACATACATACATACATACTTGTGTAATATGAAATTATTCTTATCTATTCATACACAAAGCTAGTGATTTTAAATTTTAACAGTAAGTACAGTCGATGGAATTTTAACAGTAAGTACAGACAACAATTCCAGAAGTTAGTAGCCGACCTTCACTAGTTGGAGAGGCACTTGAAGAAGAAGACAGTCGATGGATTTGATTGTTTACCAGTTTGACTTAATACGTCAATTTGCCGGGTTATACATTTTCAATGTGTCATTCATCAATTGTGTCGCACCTCGAAATTTATTACAGGGCAAATTTATGTGTTACATTAAACTGCTAAACAATGAATTTCCTTGACTATATATTTTTTTATTAGCCTATTTGGGTCTACCATTCGTTTCGATTGAGTGCATGCTCCCGCCATTCGCTTTGAAACGCGTCTAAGTCATCCCGCCATCTCCTTTTTTATATTATAGCCTTGACTATAATGTTCTTTAAAAAAAAACGTAATTTTCTTTAACAATGAAATACTTTCGAAAGGTTTAAAATATCGCTAGAGTGGGGTGCCTACGCTCAAATGCGATCCGGAAATAGTTGAGCGTCCGGTTTTCCTTCACCGGAAATGGACTCGAAGCTACATTGTATTTTCTTGGCCGGAAGCGCTTTATGGTCTGCGTTTGGCGATTATTGATTATCAATTATGTCATTTTACAGTGGGGTTATGATGCTATTGTCTTTGGTAAACCATAGACTGTACGTTTATCTTTTATAAAATGTTTATTACTGTAATGAAATACGATTACATTACAGCACGTAAAAGAATCTTGGGGTTTGTACTTCTATCTCACTCGGTCACATTAACGCTTATGACACGAAAAAAAAAGTTTAGATCTCTGGCACTGTTTCTTACTTAAACCATTTTTTTAACGTTTGAGTACCTAATAAAGTTTTCACACACGTTTCCTCAAATAATGATGGTAATAGTAAAACAAAGTGTTTATTAAATTCTGCCTAAAAGCCTGAGCCAAACGATTTTATGCGAAATGATTCAATATGCGAAAAAAAAATGCATTTCACAGAGGTCCGGTTTTCTATGTATCATCATCATCAACATCATAATCATCATTCTCCTGCCCTTATCCCAACTTAATTGGGGTCGGCGCAACATGTTTTTTTCTTCCATATTAGTCGTCACCTCGGTAGTCACTCCCTTTCTAGCCATATCATCTTTCACACAGTTCTTCCACATTCATACTCAAAACTTTCCTGACGATATTTTCCTCATCCCTCCGCATCACATGCCATTTATTTCTCTATATACCTAAGTAAATAATTTATGTTTATCGTTACCTAGTACCCATAGTTTAAAGTAGAGCTTAGTTTGACTAGGTTAATTTGTGTAAGACTGTCCCCCAATGATAATGTGAGATGTAGTTTATCGCTGCTCACTCGGAAACTGTCCAATTTTCCGGAATAAAACTATCCTCTGTCCTATTCCAGGACATAACCCATATGTGTGCCAAGTTTCATCCCGATCCGTTCAGTAGTTGAACCGTGATTGAGTAACAAACAATCTAAACTCTCATTTGTAATATTAGTAAGAAGTAAGATAAGATAAGAAGTAAGACTACATCTATTATCGCCGTTATACAGTTAAGCTTACCTCAAGTGCTTGTTGTTTAGTACTAAATCACTCCAGTCACTGTACTAGTCAGTATCTCTACATTCTACATTAATCCAGACCATAGATAACCTAGAGGCGGTGGTAACGCGAACCGGAAACGCGGTAAACGCCGCGCTTTCCACGTCCGGTTGCTCTATGGTATCGCTGCACGTCATTAATTAGGTAATTTTATTGAATTTTGTACCGTAAGATCGAGAAACGCGTGGAAAGGTTGTGTAAGCGGTTTTGGCGTTATTAGGTTGGCTATTATGACCTTTCGGAGTTTACGATTGTTTGCAAAATAACGTTTGTGATCACAGGTTTCAACATGAGAACACCTTAAAATTCCGAATTACTTTTATCCGAATGTTCATTTTTACGAATTTTATTTTTTCCGAAAGCTATGTTATGTGGAGTAATTTTAGATTAAATGCATAATTTAATTGTCATTCGTAGGTTAGGTTAGGTTTTATTTATAAGAAATAACAAAACGTTAAGTAAACTTTTTTGCGGGTGGGAAGGACCTTGTGCAGGGTCCGTCTGGATCGCTGCTACCACCTTATCCATTAACCTACCGCCAAACAGCAGTGTTCGCATTGTTGTGTTCCGGTTTGGGTATAAGACAGCCAGTGAAATGACTAGCATAGAGGCATTCCATCTTAGTCCTCAGGGTTGGCAACGCATTTGCAGTCTTAGGATTGCATTGCAGTCTTGTGAATGCGAATGTGTATGGGTCACAGTTTCCACAATTACCAGGTGGCCTGTGCGCTCGTTAGTCTTCTCTATGCCATAAAAAAACCCTCTGTCAAAATTATGAAAAATCGGAATTTTGATCAATTCTGACGATGCTGTTACCAGCTTTGTTGGTAGTTGGTAGGTTCGATGCCCTAATAATTTGTCCTTACTCTCGGATGTTTTCGATGTAAATTATGATTGTCGTTGTACATACATACACACATATATAAACTCACGCCCTTATTCCCAGAGTGGGGTAGGCAGAGCTACAGAATTACCAACAACTCTAAAAACTTGTTGATAATTCTGTAACCACATTTTGCACACTTAGGCTAAGATGTTTACCAGTGTGTTAACCCTTAATACAACCTTAAGTCGAGACTAGGTAGGGACTAGGTTATTATTACATACATCATACATACATACGAGTACGCCTGTAACCCCAGAGTGGGGTAGGCAGAGCTACACAATTACCAACAACTCTAAAAACTTGTTGATAATTCTGTTACCACATTTTGCACACTTAGGCTAAGATGTTTACCAGTGTGTTAACCCTTAATACAGCCTTAAGTCGAGACTAGGTAGTGACTAGGTTATTATTACATACATCATACATACATACGCCTGTAACCCCAGAGTGGGGTAGGCAGAGCTACAGGATTACCTACAACTCTAAAAACTTGTTGATAATTCTGTAAGCCACATTTTGCACAAAAAGGCTAAGATGTTTACCAGCGTATTAAGACTGCGCCGAGCGTACGCCAGATGTACAGTGAGGCCCTCATTACTATTATTGTGTTTTCTAATTAACTAAAGAATTTCCTTGGAATCAGACGAAACGTTTTTGCAGTCCAAGAAAAACACAATTTATGGGATACGTAACAAACTTTAATAACAATTACCCTTTGAGTAGTCAGCTTAACGGGAAAAGGTGGCCACTTTTTACCATTAAGTTAATAGCTCAAAGGTGAATTGTTATTAAACTATATGATATACCCTATAAGTTGTGTTTTCATTTGTAGTACAAAAAAATATCGTCCTATTTCAAATACTTTAGTTTATTGGAAAACACAATAAAAGTAATGTGGGCGCCACTGTACGCCAGTCTTAAAGACAGGTTGCAAGCCCATCGCCTAACAGTACTACAAACCTTTATTCCCTTAGTCGCCTCTTACGACATCCACGGGAAGACATAGAGTGACACTATTCCAAACCGGCAACCACGCAGGGAACTATTATTTTAATCATTTAATCATCCTTTTTATTCAGCTTGGCATTTGAATTACGAAAATACCGTTTGATAATGTTGCAACACGTAAAAATAGATGCGCTTCATGTTATTAAATAATCAATTGAGAATGTGACGTAACTCGGTAGCAACGTTATTTCTTACAATGAGAACCAATCTGTCATAACGTCCAAACTAAATTAGCCGCCACAGAACCATCTTCTACAATAACCTAATCAACGTCAACGGGAACACAATTAAAAATTACAAAATGGCTACCAGTTACATTCATCAAACTTGCCTAACTACATCACAAAGACATTATTGCCAACCAATTGATCTCCACTCTCTTTCTAACTCGCACAACCCCTATTCCCATCGCGATTGCAAATGGGGTTGTTACAATTTGTCGCATAATCTGTATCGCCGTCCCTTTCCCCCTTTAATGGATCGACAATAAAGTAATATACAGATAAATAGCTTTCCGTTTAAATTTCGCTCCAAATTCACGCTACTTAATTGTGTGTCTCCCTCTTTGCAGCTGTCACGTTCGCGCTAGTACGTTTTGTATCGCGTTCTCTTTCGGTAATCCGTAGGGGAGTATAAGCACATAAGTACTTAATCGTATTTCGGGGTTTGAATAGCTACCCTTTATTTATTCTGTCCTCGATATTATGACGCGGAATTCGCTCCCTTTTCCTATTAACATTTGTTTGCGTAGACTTAAGCAGCGACCAGAACAGAGACCTCACTCTCAGTACATTTTGGGGGCAAGTTGGGACTTTGCCCCTAGCGGTTGGTAGGGGCAGATGCGTTCTTTATGGGGAACTCAATTTAAGTTATTGTCGGACGACGGTTTGGAGCATTAAATTTGCATCAAATAGCTATAATTGTTTTACGGTTGTTTAAATTAGTTTTGTTGAGCTTTTGTGGGGGTTGATAAAGTGTCGCTTTAAGTAAATGATTGCGGTGCCGTTGTTATTTAAATTATTCAAAGTTAATTATGTGACACAATACAGTTGAATGTTTAGTTTTGTTATTGTAATGGATATAGAACCTCATATTACATTAGCATAGGATGAGAGAAATTAAAAAGATGTCAAGTTGCCTCAACGTTGCTTTCTTTCTTATGAATTTCGGTACGGTATGAATATCTTGTAAACTCAGGATTTTTAAATTAATGATATTGAGTATTAGGAATTTGTACTAATTTACAACATATTTTATAATTCTATGTTTTTTTAATGTCAATTGTCATAAACGTAATTCCCGATTTTGCAACACGCCGTACCCCCAGTTACCTCATATTATATTAACAAACGGTCCCAGAACGCAAATACCCCATTTTTACATGGTCATAAATACAAAAACCAGAACCTATCAGCCAGGCTATTACAGGCTGGTCCCGTAGGTCCGTTTGCCCCGCATCCATCACCCGTCCTTGGGGAATAACGAACATTGGGGGAAGTTGCCTACCATGAGTGTGATTTTGAATGTAGGGTTATGATTTTACTTAACTTTTATCATGATTATCGGTTACTAAGAGTAACCATAAAAAAATATAATATTCAAATACAATTTAGCCGTCATTACCTGTACTTTCATAGCAATAGACGAGAATTCTATATTTGTTAATTTCTTCAACCAATATATTACTACTAATTTAAAATTTAGATTACATGTATGGTACCTACAATTTATTTACTTTGATTTAGTTACCCATCTTGCTTTGATGTCGTAATACTGTTAACATAACAAGTCGATAAGTAATGACAGGTCGTTCTGTCGTCATAACATCATGAATATCAAAGCGAGATAGACTTATCAACCAAAGGAAAATGGCTAGTCATACTTATAATAAATTCAACATCTTTAGTTTTACTGCTTGTTAAAATTAAAAACAATCTTAGCGTTAAATATTCTTCATACCAACACAAAAACCTTGCGAGAAAACCTGACTCTATGGTACTTCAGTTTTACGTCTGCTAACTTTTTTTGCGTGTGGCGTGGTGGTTTTTCTCGTTTTATTGGAGAGAGTTGAGGGAAAGTGGCGCCATGTTTGACTGCAAAGCTAATTTTGCCGCGTTAAACATTTTAGTGTTGCCAGCTTTCAAATCACAGTGACAATGTTTACGTCCTATGTTTAAATTTACGAGTTGTTTCATCCCAAGTATGTTATTTGGTTTAATGTCCAATAATTTTGTCTAAAGACAAAACTTGGTAATAACTTGCAATAACATACAGAGTTTAAAAAAGGAGTAATAATGGGAATAAATATTTCATTTGTTATTTCAAGTTGTCGTTTTTTAAAGGAAATAATATTTGTAAACGCTGTTCTCACCAGGTTTGGTTATTACCATTGCAGTTATAGAGAAAATATTTTTCAAATCCAATACTGTCAATTTTATTCTCTTCTCTAACCCTGCGATTAAGCAGCAGTGTACAGTATACTGCACGGACGGTTGTGTTCTGCTGCATCGCAAAGTGATAGCTCAATGCATACTATCTTAGTCCTCAGAGTTGGAAACGCATTAACAGTTTTGTGTTCGCAAGTATCCATAGGCCACTGCCACAGCCCAACTACCATCATTCCCTTTTTCATCAAAAAGTTCGCATCGATATGTACCTAAATATTTTTTGAGCCTGGCAACATTGTCGCTCATTTCATACAGTTCATCACGTAAAGGGCCCGCATTTGACCCATTTATATGTATCCGCGCATCATTACCCCCGGGGTAAACACCCCGATGGATATTTGATGTCGATACGCTGAGCTAATGTAGCGTGGCAGCTAGGGACGAACCCTTGCTAGTGATGTGGAAACATCGACAATTTATCTAATTTTTTAATTGATTTTGATTGAGTGTGAAGCGTGTCATGTTTTGGTAAGTAAATGGAATCTATATGGAAGGCTAGTCGAGCGAGTGCATTATTGTAGTATATTTATATTTGTATTTCTAATAGAATAGTACTCTTCGCACCTGTTACAAATGCCCTCCGTTAAAAAGAGCCGTCTATATATGAATTTCAAAAGTGTACCACTTTGTGTGACTCTGCATTAGTGTGCGTAAGTTTGCAGTCAGTGATGTGCGCTTTATCAATAACTAGCGACCCGCCCTCGCTTCGCTTCGGTTTATCCAGAATCTATTATACACATAAACCTTCCTCTTGAATCACTCTATCTATTAAAAAAACCCGCATCAAAATCCGTTGCATTGTTTTAAAGATCTAAGCATACATAGGGACAGACAGCGAGAAGCGACTTTGTTTTATACTATGTAGTGATATTGGATAGAAGTTGTGTTGTACACAGAAGGAAAAGGTGGTATGCTTGAAATTTGGCTACACGGGCATCTATGTTTTCCTACATCTATGCAACTGACGTTCAATTTCGCGTAAAAACCGTTACGTTTAGATGTTAGGTATTCGAGTTCTGTTTTATTGTTAGGTTGGCATTACCACCACATGCAAATCCATCTCCATCAAGTTACCTATGTGTACTAAAGTTTAAAACGAACACATAAAAACCATTACTTTTATATGTGTTCCAGTCAATCGAGTTTTAATCGAAACTCCTTTGTGAAATGATACGATTTGCAACCAAATTGTAGGTATACAATCTAGCAATAACCACAGAATGATTTCTACGCTTATCTTATCGATAAATCACTCAAATATTGCAATAATAATAAGTTATTAAAATTTCCATTATGTTTATTGGCGATATTGGCGTCGAAACAGCAATTCCAAATGTCAGTAAAACATAATTTACCAGAAGATTGGCGTGAAATTGGGCGCAAAATGTTACGGCAGAAACAACCTACCTACGAACAAGTTATAAAATTATTATTTACCTACAGTTGATAACAGAGTTAAATCGGAAATTACAGTGTTATTTTTGCTACTTTCGAACAATCTGGATAAATCGGTTTAGGATTAAGTGCACATTGGAGTGCTTACGTGCTTTTGTAGTTATATTTTATAGCAATAACCAACACGATTCGCCAAAGGATTTGGTAAACTCGGATGACATAAGCGCTAGTCTGACGCACCGTTACGTTGCCAAATTATAAGAATATTTTAACTGTAGGGAATATTATCGCGATAATGTCAGTCATTAAGCACGGACGTGCTAAAGATAAGCAGGAAATAACTGAAATAAACATATTTCTTGGACATATCAATTTGCTAACCCAATTTGAATGAACACGAAATCTCTTAGTGATAGAGCGAAACATAAAAAGATGGCGGCTTTGTTTATAATTTCGGCCATGCTCATAAATACTTGTCACGGTATAAGTAGACGTGAATGAAAGCTAGAAACCTTATTAATGATCAGTTTACAATGGTTGCAATGGTTTTCAGCTGAAATTGATATTACGTTGATGACATTATGTTCCGTTCTTAAATTATAAAACATTCGTTAAAAAACGATAGTTTTTTTTGTTTCACATTTATAAAATGGAGTAGAAGTTGTTTGGAATTGAGTAACCTTCAAGTTAAAAATATTATTCAGTCGAGTGACAGGTGACAACGACCATATTGACTACCTACCAAAAATACAAACTCCTTTCGCGTGATAAATTTCTCAAACGCGACACTGGCTGGAAGCAACATGAATAGATTTCGCGCGCCATTAAACATGACAAATTGTTTTACAAAATGGCTGCCAGATTTTTACGCGGGAAATCTATTCTCCGTTCCGCGCAGTTTCGATGGCGGATTTTCTTTCAATAGCGTATGAAATACGATTAGGGTGTCACAATAGTTATTTGGTTCGACAATCCTTTGTGCGAATAGTTAATAAATTATTGTATTGTTACTAGTAATGGTTCTTCAGGCTATCCTTTCACCCTTTTTTTTTTAAATGGTCGCTTAATTTAACTGGCCATTTATAATAATACTTATATCGTTTTACTTTTGTCATTGTGGTAATAATATTTGTGTGCTGAGTTTCATTTTTACAATTTTTACAATACTTACTTACAATATTTGGATTTTTGATCTTTAACCTCTACGGGCACAACGTTGCCGTATTGCTTGTATATAGGTGTTTTTTTTTCAAGATGGATAATAACGTGTATTTTCTTTGTCAACAGGTAAAAGTGTGGTTCCAAAACAGAAGAACGAAACACAAACGCATGCAGCAGGAAGAAGAAGCAAAGACTGGCACAAAATCATCGTCCTCCAACAAACCAGACGACAATCATTTCAATAATTCCTATGAAGAGGACGAAGAACTAATTGATATGGATATGGATGAACTAAGTGAGAGTGAAAACGAGACGTAATTCCAAAAGACTATGTGAACTTATTTTAAAAGAAAGACTACGAATGAGTGGACGTGTAAATATCTATCAATAGATTTTATTTATTTATTATAGTTTTGTAAATAACTTAGTGGTAAGTGAATATTTATTAGGGTAATAGCTATGCCAATGAATAGATGTTACTTAATAACAAACAGTGATCAGTTAAAAAAGTGTGTCAAATATTGTTTTTAAACTAACTAGTATGGCAAACATTTGGTTTAAGAATTACGGCTTCCAAAGACTCGTTTCTAATCATAACCAAATGAAGTTCTAACAATCGTTCTCGGCTCATAAATCATCATATAAAGCAGCCATTATAATTAAATGAAGGAAACCCAAATTTAAAAACGGCTCCAAAACGCCTTGTTAGCTCCACGAGTTATTACATAACATAATTGGTCCCATTATAATAGTTTTGGGACTAAATTAATTAAAAATGCCTCTTTGATGCGTGCTCCAGTGATGTGGGTATAATTAGAAGGTTAGATTTTAAATGCTGATACGACTGTTCCTAAACGAAAGCTGTCAATGATAGAAAAGGAAATATTACGAGCTGGGAGGTGTTAGAGCGGGATAGGTACACGACTGTGATGACGGCTGCGATTAGCGCTGGTTTGTGGGTCTATTATTAAGAGATGCGTTCAGAAACATATCTTGGGTCCGAATCGCGTTTCGTAATTGCTTGCGACGCGCCCAAATTGTTTTTAAACTGTTGACGATTGTTCTCTACGGCTATTTGTCTATGGTTTGGAATTTCAGATACGATCTCTTAAGATTGGCTTGTTAGTGCTTTCACGCGTCAGTTTTGAAGTGGAACACCTGCCCTTATTTAATAAATTGAAGATTACTGACGTGTTACAATTTTAATTATAAAAAAAAGGTTTTGCCGTGGAATGCTCCATTCCTTTTCGTCCATGTCTAAAAGAGATTTAAAAAGACATGTGTAATATAATTACCAAGCTATTTATTGATTCAATTAATTGGAACGAATCGGTTAACGTTTTCTTATTGAATTATTGTTTTTCCGATAAACGATTTGACTTCTTGCCCTTTAGCCATTAAACAAGTCACAACACTCCCGAGGCAAAAGCTCAATGGAAAATACAGCTCAGCTGTTCTAATTCCCGCTCACAAAATGCAGAAACAATTAAAAGCCCGATAACCAGGATTGTTAATGAATCGTTTAATTCAATACCAGCGGCGCGGAGGACCGTTGCCGTAAACCCAGCTCGCATTGTTCGCGTGCAATTAAAAAAAAACTTAATTGGCCGAAAGAACAAGCGTGCGAGGTGACCACGTTGGTCTATTCATAATATTAAAAAAAGTAACCTTTTCTAAATACAAACCCGCTCTAAATTCAACTTATCGGTCTCTTGTCATATCTGTCTATGTTTATTCTAAATACTTCTATGTTTATTTTTAAAATTAGTCTCATTTGATAAGTTTACAGGACAACACGTGAACCATTAAAATAAAATATTTCTTTGTCACATGGGATTTATAAAACCTTCATTTTATGATCTAGCAGTAATAGATTAACATAAATTAAAAAAAAAAGGCCTAAAGCCTAACCCGTATTATCAACAGGCCAAAATAATTACCGTATTACATCTTTACCATATTTAAATATTACTGTCTTGTAAAGTTCTTAAAGTGCTTCTCTAAGCTATTTTGTGCTGTTATTGAAGAAACGTTATAGAGATCCTTCATTATACGCCAATATACCATCAAAACAAAGGCTTAAATCATGTGTAAATCAAATAAATTACGTGTTTTAAAATCATAACCTCCAACCTTACCATTTGGCCACCGCCATATTGCCCGATTATAAGGTTAATTTGTATTTTGCCTTTCCGTCTTTTGTTCCATTGATTTACGATCCAGTGTCGGATTCTTACTGAATCGATTTATTCGATCGGTAAAATCGTATTAAAACACCAGTATTTAGTTATTCGCCTGGTAACACCGTGTTTAAAAAGGTTTGTACGGGGCTAATGAACGAGGTTTTACAGCCGAAAATGTTTTACTACTGGCCGGTTGGACGGTTCGCTTTTTGTTTCGTAATTTACGTTACGTTTAAAATGGCGGTTTAAAGGGTGTTGTTTTATGAAAAAGCGTATGTTTTTAAAAACAACGAAGTTTGTTGCTCAGATTACACATTCAAAAGAAACAGCATTGTAAAATAAGACTTGAGGTGTTTTAGCAACGATTTCAATCAATAGATATGTGCAATCTCTCGAAGTGTGTCATAGAAACTTGGCAATAATTAATCAATCAGTAATTAAAGAAGCTAAGAACTTTTTAATGACTACGCCATTTTGATTCAAATCAACATTCCATTTTCAACTCAATTAACCGTTAGTCGATTTTAATTATCGATTTTCTTCATTAGTGCTTCCGATTAGCGACCATGTCGATTTTATACGATTCTGCCATTTTTAATTACTCGAGCCTTGATTGCCTCTAATTCAGTAATTATGGCGACATTATTAGCTGGCACGCACATGAACCATGAACGCACCAATATAACCTGTACAAAATCCACTGTCGAATTTGACAGCTGTCACCTCAGTAGAAAAGAGGCTAAAACTTAAAAGGCCCGTAAAACGTACTCGTTTTAAAGTACAATGAAATATTAATAAAGTCGCTTATGATTAATCGCCTTGATCATGCTTCAATGTATTACAAAACAGGTCAGGCAGTAATATTGCAAGCCTAATTTGCACCTACTGAAAGATTGTATGGTCTACTTATATTCTGTCTGAATACGCTAAATCAATGTGTGAGGACAAATGTAACTAGGAACAGTAATTAAAAATAAAATGGCCGAACGCGGTTAGAACTTCCAACGATTAACATGTAGTCTTAAAGGGGTCTTATTTTCTTTTATTCATTTTGAACAGAAATACTACGTAGTAAAAGGGACAAAGCTGTATTACTTATTACTCTCTCTCTCTCTCTAGCCTGACACTCCAACTTGTTTCAGTAACGTTTATTCATTGGCCTCCTAATATCTGTAATTATCAAAAATGGCTTGCAATTTCTTTGGGATAATTGAAATTAACGAGTTAGATTAAATCCGCAGCTCAATAATGTAACTAGCATTAAGACAGTTCCTTTAGCATAAATATAAAATGGAAATAAATAATCTTTAATTTAAAACACCCAGTATTACTTGAATGTACCTACTTATTAAAAGGATAATTGATAATTGATTCTTCCCGAGTTTTGAATCCCCCTCTACATTTATGGCGTCTTAATTATTTTATCTACATATGGAAATGTAATGTCATAGATCGTTTTACAGGGTGTTCAGTTTATATGAAAGGTTTTATTAAAAGTCTAGAAGGCTCTAGACAGTGAATTTATATTCATATGACCTTTACTCGTAGAGTCGCAACTAAAGCGCCGCAAACATGTACCTACGATGTTTTTAATGACTGAATAAATAATATTGTTCAATGATGCATTGAGCTGTTACGTGCCCATATGACTTACGCACTGGGTAGTGATTCTCTCAACAACGACGGTCGGACGGACGAACGAGTGTATGTCCAAGCGGCGAGTTTAAGTAGTTCCGTCAGTGCGAACAAAACATATTTTAGCGCGTGCATTTTCATTTTAGCGCATGGTTGCTGCCGATGGATCGAACGTATAAGGCTGTTTAATTGAAAATGCACGCGCTAAAATGTGTTTTGTTCGCTTTGACCGTCCGTTGTTTTTGAGAGAATAACACCCCTGAGGGTGTCCCATTTCTTTTAGGTTAAATTTGTGAAGATCGGTCGGTTTTATAAAACAAATACATTTTTAAAGTAGCTGCATATTTTATTTCTCAATTTTTAAAGGTAGTTACAATATAATGAAATATGAATTGATACACATAGAAGCCAAATCACTGATATTGTAATTGGATCAGAAATAAATAAGATAAATAAATATTCAAATTATTATCTTTAAGCTGACACATTTTTTTACGCCAACGTTTAATTTTAACTACACATTTTTATTAATGGTTTCCCTTTTAAAAAACTGCAGGAACATATAGAATGAAAAATTGCAAATGTTATTGTCATTAAATGATGCAACACCAGTTTTAATTATGAATATTTCTTTTATTTCTTACAATTGTTATTTTGCACAAACATTTCTGATTTTAATACTGTTTCCTGCTGTATACGTGTAACTATTTATTTCTTACTTCGTACTTAATATTAGTGTAGCATACATAAGTAGGTATTGTACATTTCCTAATACAACTCAAAAATCGTTCCTTCTCATGGGTTATGCCATAAATATGTAAATAAATAGAAATAAAATTGTAAATTTTAATTTAATATCGTTAGTGACTGTACATATGTGTGTTAGTTTAATGTTTCTATATAGCCTAGGAACTTATAAGTATGTGTGTATATTCGGCTAACACTTTTCCCCACAACTGTCCCAGTTTCTGTTGAACACTGTACGAGAGTGTACCTAATTTAAAAGACGAGTGATATAAAATATATGTTTTTACTCATTTAATTTGTTTTTTTGTTACCTAAAACCATTCACAACATTTCAGTTTTAACGTAATAATATTGTTGATGATACAGTAACTCTTACCGACAAGTAAATAAGAGCTATCATAACATAAACAATATGTTTACGATAATGAAGCAGAATACAAATACAAAGTAGAATACAGGCTCTTCTGACCCAGTTAACCAGAGGATAGGTACGTCGGTTCGAATCGGACTCGAAAATCTCGAAATTTACACTTGTTTTAGATACAGCACGTATTTTTAGATTTGACATCTTCGAAAGAATACCGAGTAGGTATGTTGATATTTTCGCTAAAGATCAAATAAATCATGTCAAGGCGAAAGGTTTATTTTTGATAACAAATGATCAAATATATCATTTTGCCTGTCAAAGGCAAGATAACATTTGAGCAGATAAATGACCAAATTGCAGTGACGCTGCATTTCTGGAATGACGGGACAAATATATTAAAAAAAAATGACTGGGCCACAAACGTACAGAAAACGTTATAGGTTTACTTTTGTACAGAAAGTCGCCCTTTTATCAAAACATACAGGGTGTTTAAAAATATCTGTACTCAACTCTATTATTAAAGGTGTGTCCAGATATTTTGGAGCACCTTGTATGCCCCAGTGTATCGAATGGCACTTTTACTCGTTTTAAAATGTCGCTAGGCTGTTCAAACCAAGAACACTGTACAATTCTGAATTTGTTTCTGAGATATCAACATTTAATATACCTATAGTGCCGGTATATCTTAGTTGATTTTAATCGATTGAATGAATCTATGTGGTTTCTTAGTAACCTTTTGTAGTCTAAACGGCTTAATGGAAGTCGAGCTGAGTATAACGAAGTTTCAAGGAATATTCTTTCCAAATTCAAATCTTTATTCAAGATGTGCATGGTCCGTCAGCCAGTCAGTCAGTCACAACATAATCATACAACAAAATAAACGAATGCCTTTATCACATAAGCCAAATAAGTATGAAAAAAACGTACACTTAAAACTTAAGGGGGATACTAAGACCACACAGTGCAATGACGTCATCGTATGCAACGCTATGCGAATGCAGAATATCGACGTGACTCGACTAAAGATCGATGCCTTTGCAATACAAAATGGCGCAAGTGCATTTTCATAAGCCACCAATTCTACTTTAAATTCATTATTATAAGGTCGCATTTAAAACGGAAAGTATGAACAGATGCGCGTTTTTAAAAAGGGCAGATCGATTATCGATTAATCGATAAGATTTGGCAGTCGTTTTGTTTAATGTTGTTTGGACATCGTGCGACTTGTAAATAGTTATTTAATAATACAGACATACATTCTGCGCCGTGGCTCAAATATTCATACAAATGTTTAGTTTTTGGCATAGACTGTGTTTTTTTTTATGGCATAGAGAAGACATACGAGCACACAGGCCACCTGATGGTAAGTGGAAACTGTGACCCATAGACATTCGCATTCACAAGACTGCAATGCAATCCTAAGACTGCAAATGCGTTGCCAACCCTGAGGACTAAGATGGAATGCCTCTATGCTAGTGATTTCACCGGCTGTCTTATCCCCAAACCGGAACACAACAGTGCGAACACTGCTGTTTGGCGGTAGGTTAATGGATAAGATGGTGGTAGCGATCCGAACGGACCCTGCACAAGGTCCTACCTTTCGCAAATCTTGGTACTTTGGTACCGAAGCATATTGCCAACGTCAAGAAGTCAATCATTTACTTTATAGCGTGAAGTAGGTAGGCAAACGAGCACACAGTCCACCTGATCGTAAGTGGGATCTGTGACCCATAGACATTTGAATTCTGAAGACTACAATCTTGAGACTGCAAACCTTAGACCACAACTGCATTGCAGATCCTGAGGAAAAAGACAAAATGCCTCTATGCTAGTAATTTCACTGGTTGTCTTATCCCCACACAGGAACACAACACTGCAAACGCTGCTGTTTGGCGGTAAAGGATAAGATAAGATGGAGAAGATAAACGAAAATACAGGCCACACGAGCCCCTACTTTGAAAATCGAAGTTCGAAGTTACGTTAGTTTCATTCCTTTCTCTTGATTTAGTCTCGAATGATGAGAGCCAATGTAATGGCCTACTTGAAAATCGTAGTTCGAAGTTAACTACGATTTTCAAGTAGGCCTCTGATAGTAAAACCACAGACTAATTGTCCGTTGGCCGATACTGTTCTATTAGGTCAATTTAGGCCCGGTTTTATAAAGGCCTGTTAGTAAATATGTCAGATCAAATTTTAGTAACTTCATACAAGTTTTGACATTCCTGACCGAAATTTGATCAAACGGATCTTTATAAAACCCAGCCTTATAAGATCAATGTAACAGTACAAATCAAATCAAATCAAATCAAATCAAATTTATTCACTTGAGAAGCGGTTACAATGTGACGATTGCAAATACGTTGCCATCTTTGGACCAAGACTTCGTTTCAACAAGTAAATGGGTAAGTTTTTTTTTAGCTCCATCACTACATAGTATAAAACAAAGTCGCTTCCCGCTGTCTGTCCCTATGTATGCTTAGATCTTTAAAACTACCCAACGGATTTTGATGCGGTTTTTGTTAATAGATAGAGTGATTCAAGAGGAAGGTTTATATGTATAATATTTTTTTATTTTATGTACTGGTGTTACAGAAAACTCATATAAACCGAAGCGAAGCGAGGGCGGGTCGCTAGTTTTAAATAATTTTGTAGTCATTTTTAAATTTACAGAGTATTTAGACGTTTTTACATCTACTCGGAATGATTTAAGCTTTTTTACGAAAAATAACCGCTTAAAACCTGATCAAAGTAAAACTTACATACATACACGTTCCTTCACGCCTGTAATCCGAGAGTGGGTTAGGCAGAGATACAGAATTACCTACAACTTTAAAAACTGAATAATAACTACAACCAAGGAATGTTTATCTATTTTTAGCAATATAGCAAGATTTTTCGTTCAGGTATGTATTTGGATATAGGATGTCCTGCATTTAATATTCTAGTGTCAACGTGTATATAGAAGAGCCATGGCCCTATCTACAGCCCAAAATAGGTTTAGTTACATTTTAAACTTACATACAGCTCATATTTTTTTTGACCATTATACTGTTTGATTTTGAACATAAATAAATTAATAAATAACCGTCCCGATAAAACTAGCCTTATTTAAAAAAAAAGTGTTCAAATCGGTTTATACGTTTGGGAGGTACGATACCACAAACAGACAAACAAATACTCAAATACTCACGTAAGATACACATGTAAAACTCACCCATACCCTCACACCCTCTGTTTTTAATCGGGGCTTAATGAAAAAGCCTTTAAAAAAAGTAAAACAAGAGGTGATCAATTTATTTCTATCTAGAGGACCCTAACATTGATATTAAAGCAATGTTATGTAAGGCAGGATGGAGTCAAGGCGGGTATATATAATAGGATGATCTTGAACCGGTGTGTATAGTAGATCCCATCAAAAACATAAATGTGAAAATGCAAGCCAAGTTCAATGTTAAGAATATGCAATGCGTGTTTATCGACTTCACTGACAAAAAAAATGAGATCTAGATGGGTGCCAAGTTCCGTAGATAATCCTGATATTTATTTATTAAGAACATACCTACAACATTCTAAAATAAATTAAAAACACAATTTCTTATTTTTTCTGCTAAAACAATATTTGCTATTAAGTATAACTTCTTATATTTCAACACCCAAATTATTTACACAAAGCAAATAACTTAGGATAAACTGAAGCTCAAAATCTGACTTGGCTAGTTTTTTACCAGCAAGTCAATTATTTCGAAGAGTAAAATATGACCATACAATATAAAAATACAGTAACTTGCGTATAACAAATATGAAAACTACCAAATTTCATGTTTTTATGTTAAGTAGATTTGGAGTTATTGAGGGGTCAAAAGTGGCTCCAAACGGTTCGTGTAAATAACACACGGCTGCGCTCGCCAGTTCCTTTTTCTTGAACTTGGCTGGACACGCTGCCGCGTGTCTAGATAGTAACATGTCACATGCTCTACAAAAACCCCTACATGTCTACGTACAGGTTGATGCTGAATCGGTATTTACAGTATGCTGTATAAGAGTAACGTAACATGTTATACCTTCTGTACAAAAGTCCCAAAGATGTATGACTGTCACCGTCGATAACTCAAGGAGACGTTTAGTAGCTATAAACATAAACAAAAACATGCAGATTCTAAACTTACAAATTCAAGTTTGGAATTCTAAGCATGTGTGTAGAACTTTAGGATTAAAATGTCTAAAAAAAACGCTGCAACGTTTTAAATTATATGCGCGACTGAACAAAAAAAACTGTTTCCACTAAACCACAAATATCAGCCATGCGCGAAAAGTCAAATGGTTAAAAGGATTACCTTAAGACCAGCAGGTAGTAGGTTCGGTTCCCAGATGCGGTTCTAAGAAGCGACGCGGGTGGCACTTAACGATATTAAAAGATTTCACAAACAAATATTCAGATAACGAGTGAGAAATTGGTTAATGTTTTTTTATATCGATTCGACAACCCTAGAAAGTAGGAGCTATTTAATGAAATTTTGACCTTGCGTTGTATAAAATATGAATTAGTTTTGTTTGACACAAAATTTACAGGGATGCCCAACCTTTTACACTTTTTTTTTTAAGTGCAAGTACTTTTGTCATTGAAAGGTGTTTGTTAAGAGATTATAATGTTTTTGTATACATTATAATACGCGGTATCTTTAAGGGTTTAGAGTTAAACTGGCGATTAATTTGCAGTTAAGTGACTAAAAGAGCCGAGCGCGCCGAATAGGATAAAACAGGATTGTTCATTACCTACCTATTAAGATTAACTTAGTGGTTAACTAGATTTAAAAATTAACTGACGTTGAATAATTGGTTTTGCTAAACGTGGGATGGGTATTTAAACTAACTGATTGCTTTTTAATGATTATGTACCTTTAAAAGTTCTTGTGGCTATATTGCCAAAATCAATATGGTAATTATACAGTGTGTCCCTGGATAAAGTGCACAAACGAATAGGGATGAAACTAGACACAATTTTATCGACAAAAAAAAAAATAAAAAAAAATTACCACCTTTATTTATTTTTTTATGATTTTTTAAAAAAAGTCATAGTACGCAAAGGACCTCATCGGAACAAATCAAGATATTTTGGCTCCTGTGGGCTCTATTGATTTGAAACAAACGGAATTATAATCACAAAAGTTTATTTGTGTCAATGAAAATAGAAAAAAATGAGAAAAAATGACATAAACCCTAAAAATAATGACTTTTCCTATGAATTTTGTGTTTTTTTTTCTCGAATTTTTAGTATTTACTCGATTTACTCAAAATTATGCCCATCTTACCTCATGTTATTTTTACCAGTAATGGTTGTGTATCTCATTGCCTTTTATTTAAAAAAATAACCAAGTGTCTCGCACAATTACAAGATCCTTAATGAGCGGCCAAACAAAGACATTGCGTTTACACTTAATTAGGTAGCCGCTCAGGTTGAAACCCTTAATGGAGGATTAGGATTACATTTTGGGTATGGGATTATAAAATCAAACGAATTATGGAATTTCATAATTACTTATTTAATGTAATAACTGTTCAAAATGCCCACCCCGCTCTCGCAAACACAATCCTGCACGTACTGCTATTTGTTGTTGCTCGACGTATCATTTCCGGGTTATTTTTTATGTAATTTACACAATGGACAATTCTGCCACGCAATTCCTCTTCTGTGTTGATAGGGACGCTGTATACCCTCTGTTTCATTGTGCCCCAAAGGAAATAATCCAGTGGTGTCATGTCTGGTGAGCGTGCTGGCCACGCCACTGGCCCTTGTCGGCCAATCCAACGATTAGCATAAGAGGCGTTGAGAAATCCCCTTACGTCAAGTGCGTAATGGGCCGGGCATCCATCCATTTGTAAATACATTGTTCTTCTAGTCTCCAAGGGCACATCCTCCAATTCAAGGGGCAGATCTTCTCTCAAAAGTTCTAAAAATCTGGGACCGTTCAAAGTTCTGGGGAGAAAAATAGGGCCAATGAACATGTCACCAATTAGTCCAGCCCACAGATTTATCGAAAACTGCACTTGAAATTTTGACGACCTTTTGAGGTGAGGATTTTCTCCCTTGGGGTTCCATTCATGTAGATTCCTGCAGTTTGTGATCCCATGTCGTGTAAACTGACTCTCATCCATCCACAGAATTTTTTGGGTGAATTCAGGATCGTTCCTGATCTGCCGTTGAATCCAAGAAGACAGCACACATCTTGGTACCCTGTCTACGTCGTCGTGTAGATGTTGAACTCGTTGGTAGTGGTATGGGTGAAGACCTTCTTTTTTAAAAATCCGCCAAACCGATGATTTTGAAACTCCATGCTGCAAGGCCAACCGCCGAATACTGGTCGTCGGATCAGCAAATAAACTTCTTAGTATGGCTTCCTCAACAGCTCCATCAATCACTACTCCTGCTTGTTCTCGGCGATCTCGATCCAATCGAAGTCCATTCGACAATCGTCTGTGAAGTTCTTGAAAATTACGAGCAGACGGTACAGGTCTCCTGTTCGGGAATGCTGCCATGTATAATAAACGAGCAGCTCTGGCATTACCTCTCGCCATTCCATAATAAAAGTGGATGTCGGCGAGATCTCTGTGCGTGAACTCACTTAAACGGGGCATTTTATGAAATCCTGATAGTAGAAGTAGTTGTAACTGAGAATAAGTAACGACGAATGATTCGAAGTAACTGATGAACTAAACCTTATCTTATCACTATTTATGCTAATCCTAACATGTATTCCCCGCCCCACCCCAAATAAAATTCAATAAAGAGTAAGGACAATAATCTACCTGGGCGACAACCTAATTAAGCGTAATCATTATGTCATTGTTTGGCCACTCATTAATAATCTAATAATTGTGCAAGAAACCCAAAATGTAATCCTAATCCTCCATTAAGGGTTTCAACCTGAGCGGCTACCTAATTAAGTGTAAACGCAATGTCTTTGTTTGGCCGCTCATTAAGGATCTTGTAATTGTGCGAGACACTTGGTTATTTTTTTAAATAAAAGGCAATGAGATACACAACCATTACTGGTAAAAATAACATGAGGTAAGATGGGCATAATTTTGAGTAAATCGAGTAAATACTAAAAATTCGAGAAAAAAAAACACAAAATTCATAGGAAAAGTCATTATTTTTAGGGTTTATGTCATTTTTTCTCATTTTTTTCTATTTTCATTGACACAAATAAACTTTTGTGATTATAATTCCGTTTGTTTCAAATCAATAGAGCCCACAGGAGCCAAAATATCTTGATTTGTTCCGATGAGGTCCTCTGCGTACTATGACTTTTTTTAAAAAATCATAAAAAAATAAATAAAGGTGGTAATTTTTTTTTATTTTTTTTTTTGTCGATAAAATTGTGTCTAGTTTCATCCCTATTCGTTTGTGCACTTTATCCAGGGACACACTGTATTTGACGTGCATACTTAACATTACCTTTATGTGATGACGGAAGCTAGCGGTTCCGGGTTCGATTCCTGGCGAGGGAGCACGAGGATTTGCTCCTGAATCTTGGATGTTTTTTATATATTTCACTATGTTTTATCTGTATCGGTACGTACCCATATTTATCCTTAGAGGTTAGTTTGGGACTAGGGTCAGTTTGTGTGGTAATATCCCCTAAAATTTAATGAATTTTTACTTGTTTGAGGTTAGGACAGTGTATCACCTAATTTTTATTCATTCGAAAGTAATGCCTCCTGTTAATCATTTTTTACAAGCCGCCGTTGGAAAAATAGAGCTGTTCTGATGATGGAGCAGACGAATCTCACCTATTAACCTGCCCGAAAGCAGCATTGTTCACTTATTATGTTTCGGTGTTGTAGTACGACCACCGGTTAAAATGCCTAATATAGACACATTCCATAACTGTCTAAGCGTTAGCGACGCGTTGGCAGCCTTGAGAGAATTGTGAATACAAAATGCGATGACATGAGAATTGTGAATACAAAACTAGTCCATTTTTTTCAATATTTAGTAAGTAATATGAAAACTAGGTCTGTACATTTCCCTTTTCAAGAAATGGAAAGAAAAAAATAAGAAAAGGAAGCGAACAGACGTAGTATTTCATAATACATTAACAACATCATGTTTCAAAATCGGGGAAATTGGACTTAATTTAGGGGTTGAGACACGTTGTCGCGCAGAGTTAATTTGTATGGTTTTTTTTGACAGCTTCTTGATTGTGATTGCAGATATCCATGGGGCTAAGAATCCACTTACCCCGGTCAATGTGCTTGTTTATCATCTTCATGCCCCATTTTCATGGGGCATAGGTTAAGCATTTGATGACTAATTAAAAAGGACTTTTATTTAGTAAAAGTGCTTTTCTTGCGACTCCGTGAAATATATTTAAAAAGGTACCGTTACTAAAAAAGGTTGACAACTGCTTCACGGGTTTATAGAGCATACAAATCGAGTAACATGCTAAAATTTCAAGGTTCCCTACGGCCAACTTCGGAACTCTAAACCCAATTATTGATATATTACTGAACGGTTTTTGATATATTGAACGGAGGTGATATATTAATTATTTGGAAGTGTCTCAGCACGGCGGGTCGTCGCTCGGGATGTGACGCCATTTTTGGGTCAGGCGCAAGGCACAAGAAATGAAATTAAATGAAATGAAATGAAATGAAATGAAATGAAATGAAATAATTTATTCGTAACAATTCTCAAACAACAAGAGGATAGAGGTGGACTATTACTCCATCTGTTTAGGTACTTACACTATACAAATGGAGTATAGTCTTTGAGTCACTGTCGAGGCACTATAGTACTAGCAAGAAAAGAACTGAATCTTACTGCGGTCTGCGGGTATATATATACATATATCTACACTCTTCTTCTTCTTCTTCAAATTCCTCTCCACTACTGGAGGTTGGCAGTCAGCTCTGCATTCAACTTCCTATCTCTCGCCAAACGGAACAGCTCTTCAACCGTGGCGACACCTGTCCAGGTCTTTATGTTCCCGAGCCATGACATCTTGGGTCTGCCAACGCTTCTCTTCCCCTCTACCTTGCCCATGACAATAGTTTGAAGCAGTTGGTATCGCTTGTTACGCAGAATATGGCCCAGGTAGGCTACTTTTCTCCTACGAATGGTTTGCAGTAGTTCACGGGGTTTTTTAACTCTGCGTAGCACCTCTACATTTGTAACTCGTTGAACCCAACTAATTCTCAGCATTCTGCGGTACCTACACTCTACACTAATAATATTATAACGAGGAAATATTTGTATTTTTGTATGTATGAAATGGATAAAAGCAAAAAGTACTGGACCGATTTTAATAAATCTTTCTCCATTAGAATGCGGTTCATTCGTAGGTAACATAGGCTATGTTTTTTTTTTGAGCGAACGGAGTTGCAGGCAAGGTCTAGTAAAATATATTTTGTTCGCTCTGACGGGACTACTTAAACTCGCCGCTGCGATTTCGCTCGTTCGTCCGACCGTCCGTTGTTTTTGAGGGAATAACACCCCTGGTTTCGTTATCTTCGTAGGCAGGTCACTGCCAGCCAGCCTAACGTGTCATCGAACGAAGTTTATTTGTGCGTGTGAAGAAATAGCAATAGCAGAAGTGAAACAATGCTGAAACTTTATCAATATTCAGAAATCTTATGGTTGTGCAAGGTGTCAAGATGCAAACGGTTTTAACTTGGCCCGCGTAGCGTAGCGTGTCCTGTATGAAGAAGTTTTTGTACCATCTAAATTGCCTCGGGTCATAAAAGCTACCTATAAAAGACACAAGCTAAAATCGCTTAAAGCTTGTAACTTGTACCAGCCTTAATAATAACTGATTGACTTCGGACAAGTTGACTGACAAATCATTTAGTACCGAGGTGGATATCTCAATCTGTTTCACTCTCACGCTGTCTCATGCTACAGGTATACAGGCACATAACTGTCTAGACTTCACGTGGAAGCCCTAGACAGAATGGACATACATGCAATCAATAATCATGTTTTGACAGAGGATACTTTACATCTTCATTAATTTAATTTCAATATAACGGGGTCCTAATATGGCCGTGTTTATCGCGTGACAAAATTTGGATAAAACATCCGTCACTTTTTGACACGTATAGTATAGTATAAGTATGAGAGTGACGGATGCTTTATCCACATTTTTTCGCAACGCAACTACCTATATTAGGCCCGCTGGACTGGACTTATAACATCGATAAAACTGTTTGTAGGGTCGTGCGGGCCTAGTATGGCTGCGTCTATATCGCGTGTCAACTGTGGATAAAGCATCCGTCACTTTTTGACACGTATACTTATTTACGTGTCAGAAGGTGACGGATGCCTTATCCAAAATTTATCACGCGATAAATTCGTTTCGTATTCGTTTATCGCGTGACTAAATGTGGATAAAGCATCCGTCACTCTCATACTCATATACCTACCTACGTGTCAAAAAGTGACGGATGTTTTATCCAAAGTTTGTCACGTTATAAACGCAGTCATATTAGGCCTCCCTGTCCATTTCCCTTTCCCTTTTTTTATTATTTCATATAATCGGTTTTCTGTAACGCTAGCTTAAGTATTTTTTTTAAATAGAAATAAGTATATATTTGAAAATATTATGTGGATCAGTGACTCAGATTTGGTTTCCTTTTGGAAAGCGCTGATTACATGAAACATGTGGAAGTGCCCACGCAGTGTTACAGGGCCTACTCTCAGAATAAAGATTTTCATTTTCTATTATTCGATCAAACTATCCAATCACATCTCTCAACTTACACAGGTTTCTGCAGCAAGTTCTTTTTCTAATCCTAGAATTTAATTTCGGACGGAAACAATGACATATAGCTCAAAGTATGTCTACATTGTACACCTATTAATTTAAGTCAGTTGAAAAACATTTCAGTTCCAGGGAAGGGTCATTAGGTCATTACCCTCTGCCTCCATAATCGCCATTATCTTCGCTACCGTTAAAAACTCTCTTGGAAACTTCCTATCGTTACCCATATTTCACACTTTCAAACCATAAACTATAAAATTCTTTATCTACTTGTCAATCCAATATGAATCGTTTCATACGCGTTCCGAATTTTAAAATTCGAACGAGCGTTTAGTCGATCTGTCAAGATGGCGTCCGTCTAATGGCGATTGACAACTTCATCTAGATAACCATAATCAAATTATAGCCGGTAAATAAACTAGACTATTACCAAGTTCACATTACACCTTTAAATCTTAGCTTTATCTAAAAACATCGTGTGAATTATAACCTTATGCTACTAAATATTGGGTTAAAATTACTTTGAAAGGTTTGTACTCGTAGGATTTTTGGTTTCAAAGCTGTAAGTTAACTTTGTATTTTAAGTATTTTATCGTACAATCAGTATTCGTTGACAGTCGTTTGCAAGCTTTGTGCTCTGTTAAGGAGAACCGCGCCTAAATTGGTTCTGTGGCTCAAATCTTGACTAATTTATCTTATCTGTGCAACACTCAAAGAGTTGGTTATTTGGCCGTTAATTTGTAAAGGTAACATTGAATTTGTTTCTTTATCGGTGTTGCCAATTTATGAGAATTGTATGTAGCTTTTAATTATAACGGTTTTTGTATTTTCACTACACTTTATGGGTTGGTTGTTACCTACTTTCTTGTCTTGAATTTAATCTTTTCGAATCTTCAATCCTTAAATGTGGACCAATGTGATCTAGTTCCAAACTAAGCTCTAGCTTTGTACCTGTACAATGGGTACTAGACAACGATAAACCTACTTACATAGAAAAATACATACTTAAATACATAGAAAACATCCAAGACTCACCCGCGCTCATCACACAAATATCTACTCATACTCTTAGCTGTCAAAAAAAACATACTAAGTTAGCTCCGGTTGGTAATGTTTCTCACCATTAAATCAAGTTGGTATTTCCCGATTTTTGAATATTGCTGTTTTTTATAAATATTCGGTTTCGTATCGCGGTACCGTTAGGTATTATTATAATTCCGATTTCAATAGGATCAACGCGAGCCCAACTCATACTTGTATTTTTTTTTGATTATGTATTGTTTTTCTTCAGTGTTCCCCTTTTTACGACACAACACGAAAAAAAAACGTTTTGTATGGACCCCATACATGTATTTAGTATCTCACTTTCTTAAATTTTGTTATTAAAACCGCCATAAACATATTCTGAAAAAAAAACGCGATATCTATTACAGTTCAAAAGATACAGCTCTTTGAAGTTAGGACGGACGGACAGGTATATTAATAGGGTCCCTTAGGTACGGAACCTTAAAAACCAAGGCTCTGTTAAACAGCCAATCAGAATTGTTTTGTTTAGCTTTGACGTATCGGTGTTCTGCTTCTATTGGGTAACGAACTATACTACTTTGGTTTCTTTGTTTACATTTAGTTAATCACCTAAACAAACGTAGTATATGCTTACAAAGTCGTATCTCTCTTAACAAAGATACCGCTCCAATAATCTGCTAGTCTATTGCCTAACGCATTCGCAATCGCAATCGAGTTCAAAGTGGAACAATTGTTTTCACTTTGTATGCGGAGTCGCCTTCGGACTGTCAAAATGAAAACGATAGCGATTGCGATTCCATTAGGCAACACACCGGTACCCTCACCATGAGTTACAATTAACGTACTCGCTAGCGAGTCGAATGCTCTGTCCCTCGCAGGACTCGCAGAATTCTTATAAAGTGTAAGGGACAGAGCATTCGACTCGCTAGCGAGTACGGTAATTGTAACTCATGGTAAGGGTGCTGTCAAGGAATTTAATTCCTAGTCCACTTTAGACTATGTCAAATTGACATCCATACTAATATTATAAATGCGAAAGTGTGTTTGTCTGTCTGTTACCTCTTTACGCTTAAACCGCTGAACCGATTTAAATGAAATTTGGTATAGAGATAGTTTGAGTCCCGGAGAAGGACATAAAATAGTTTTTATCCCGAAAATCATCCCCTAAGGGGGTGAAATAGAGGGTGAAAATTTGTATGGAGCTGCGATATAAACGAGTTCCACGCGGACAGAGTCGCGGGCAGAAGCTAGTTGTAAATAAAATCATAAATCTGTCTCTTACGTTTTGATTGACTACATCACTTTGACATAGTCGTAAGTTGACTAGGAATAAAATTCCTTAACTGTACTGCTGGTCCCACAGGGTAGTGATTCTGTAAACAACGCCGGTCGTGCGGACTGTCGAGTGATATCCAAGCGGCGAGATTAAGTAGTGCCGTCAGTGCGAACAAAACACATTGTAGCGCGTGCATTTTCAATTAAGCAGCCTTATACGTTCGACCCATCGTGCTGCTAAATTGAAAATGCACGCGCTACAATGTGTTTTGTTCGCACTGACGGGACTACTTAATCTCGCCGCTTGGATATCACTCGACAGTCCGCACGACCGGCGTTGTTTACAGAATCACTACCCAGAACTGTCATGCGTTATATTCCCCTTAATGATCATCAGGCTGATGATAACTGACCATAATTAATTATTAATACCCACCACTTGACACATGTCAATTGTCAACACACCACAAACATCTGCCATAATGATAACCAATCAATGTTAAACCTTAAGTTATTAACGATAAGGGGTAAGTGTATGTTAAACGACGGCAGAGTTAAGTCCGTGGACAAGCTTGAAGTGTACCGAAGCGTGCTGTTGATGTAAGAGAATAGTTTTGTCGGTGTTTCTGTTGTTCTTACATATTGATTATAATATAAGATTAACTATGATGACGCAAACGCAACTTTTGGGTTTCGTGAACGAAGAGTGTCTATTACTGCCTACGCTGTTCGTCCGTCCGTCTGTCCGTCTCACCTAACTGTAAAACAATGTGTTTTTCTTTCAGGACTTACGTGTAAGTACCTACGGATGATTTGTTAACAAATTAAAACATAATAATTTGTCATAATGTCAATAAGAACTAAAAGCTTTATTACTTAGGTATTTAAATTGGATTTATTAAAAAAAAAACAACAATAAAAACTACCGTATTTACAATACGGTATGATTTACCGATCACCGTCTAGACTCCAAGGCATATTCTTTGAAACATCCTTTGTATGCGTATAATCTTGATTTGAAAATGCTTTAACCTACCTAACCATGCTTTAACTTACCTAAATAATATTGAAAATTACGAGGAAAAATGGGAAATTTAACAAGAATTCTACGCATATGTTATAATCATCCTATACTAGTTGTATAAACCTTTTACTACCTAACAGTTTCATGTCAACAGCAGATTAAAAGCCACGATGATAAAACCTATCCTTAACAAGGTCACAGAATAAGTAATAGTACAAGTACAGAAGCGACTCTCTGTGACAGCAAACATGCGAATTTAAACCTATTCAGAACGCGGGAACGATAATAATACAAGTGCACGCACGGGAGTGACCTTGGTTACATTTTTGCGATGAATAGTGGGGGCGCCCCTAACGAGGTAAAATGCACCTTAAATCTGCGCCGCGAGAGTCTGTATTATTTCGTCCGTCATTAGCTTTACTGACTCCGCCCACCTCCCAGGGCTGGCACTTGTTTACTTGTTCTATTATTTTTCCGTGGCAGTTGTATAAAAACAAATTGAATTTATGATAATCTGTAGTTTTATTATGTAGTTCTTACTTATATGACGATAAAAATAGTTCATACCTAGAGGGCTAGCAAAAGTTGTCCGCGACTTGTTTGTTGTTTGCTCCGATCTCCCTTTCTATCTAAGTAATAAGACGTAGTTTACTAGTCTTAAACTTCTAAATATAATATGTTAATGTAATTATTTATTTTTTGGCATTTTGCTGTAATGTGATAAATGCCTAAATTTTAGTTTTATTGAATCCCGACTGCTAATAATGTTGCACACCTGTAATTGGTACTAACTATTTAACTATTTTCTTTATACATACCTTTTGTATTTGTATTTGTTTGTACAACTTTTGGTGTGTCTAATTGAATAAATAAATAAATAAATAAAATAAACAAATCAAGTCTGTAACGATAAAGCTCACAACTACTTGTGCTACCCGTACTGGAATAGTAGTCTAGGAGCTGACGCACGTTTTCGACAAAAAATTACCATTTATTGTAAGGACTTTGAACTTTCATTTTGTAAAAGATGCATTACAAAATTTGTTGTAATCATACTATAATATCTTCGATATATAGACCTTAAAACTTTTTGTTTGTTATAAACTCAAGCATTATCGTTACCTACTCCGTTACTTAGAAAAGCTGCCATTTGTTTGCGTGTTGTGTTTAGTTTACCTAATAACCAGCACATGCTGACCTTGCTTTAGCAGGCAGTTACTATTACTGGGAGTTCTACTTATTTAGATTGAACGCTGTTTAAGGCAACTAGATAACTGGTTTTTGGTCCGAATAAGTTGAAAACTGTGAAACTGCGGACGGGTCGTTAATAAAATAAATAATATTATACCGCTCTTTTTAAGTCGAGGATTCAAAACTGTAGGTACTGATTGTGTTAGTAAATAAGTCCAGCTACTCGTAACTAGGTAGTTAGATAGGTATCTAGATCGAAGTTATTAATAATTTTAATAATAATCTTACCATTCGGCATCCTGAGGCAGGTTAAAAAAAGATTATTCGACATTGGGGTTATTATTTAAGCACCCGTATGCGATGAATTACTTTTTGCCTTTTCGATTAGCCATATTCGTATAAGTGCGTATTCAAACAAAAACTTTGGCAGCGCACGGCGGCGCGCGTCGAGACGAGCGCTCGCGTGACACTCAACTGATTCGCCCCTTGCAGGGGGCAGCACATTTTGAAGGCGATAGCGCGGAGTGTCACCGGCCTGGCAAGGTGTGTATTCGAATTACGGGCTATCCAAAACCAATTTAACTAACTATTAACCTTTTATCGCAAAAACCACAGAGTTAAACTCAAAACATCTGTCAAAGAAAAAGGAACACCCTTATTAGTACAGTAAGCAACGCAATATTTTTAAAATTGAACTTTATACCACAAGTAATAACGATCAAAATATTTCTCAATACAGTGATCGGCGGAGATCAAGATTCAAGATGTATAAAATAAACTTTATTTGTAGGTTAATAAAGGTAAGAAATTTCATGATATTGGTTGGTTTCATATAATAAATTAATGTTTAATACGATTCGTTACAAATTATATTTCTTAAATTGAACGAATTATGTTGAAATTAAATGGGGAGCCCCTAATATTAGGTTGGGGGTGCGTTTCCATTGCACTTTTTTAGTTAATACGTTCTTGTTTTGGTATTGTTTAAGACTGCCCCGAGCAAACATTTCGTCCAATTTCAAGAAAATACTTTTTTTCTCACATATTTCACAAGCAGCAAACAAGATACCTATGACTGTAAAATATACAATATAATATATATTTTTAAAGTTACTCTGTGGGTTTGTGTGTTATCGGCACTTATAACAAGCGTAAGCATTCTATAGTGTCCAGCGAATCCAGCATCGTCCGGCAATTTTATTAACCTACCGCCAAACACCAGTGTTCGCATTGTTGTGTTCCGGTTTGGGGATAAGACAGCCGGTGAAATGACTAGCATAGAGGCATTCTATCTTAGTCCTCAGGGTTGGCAACGCATTTGCAGTCTTAGGTTTGCATTGCAGTCTTGTGAATGCGAATGTCTATGGGTCACAGTTTCCACTTACCATCCCCTGCCTGTGGTGGCTTGTGTGCTCGTTTGCCTACTCTATGCCAAAAAAAAAAAAAAAAGGTGGCCTGTGTGCTCGTTTGTCTTCTCTATGCCATAAAAAAAAAAAAAAAACTACCAGAGGGCCCAGACAAGATGCATTACGCTAACTATCGTTTCTATTCGTTTAGTTTTTAAACCAATCGCGTCACTGGCACATCACGTGACTTTTCGTATCACGTCATCTACCTGTGACGCGATTGGTTTAAAAACTAAACGAAGAGAAACGCTAGCTAGCGTAGTGCATCTTGTCTGGGCCCTCTCATCCGGAAAAATCTATTGGATCCGGTCCAAGAGGAACATCCTGATTGTACCCTTAAAAAAATCACGCGACATTGTAATTCTTAACGTGATTTCTCGTATCCCGTACAACAGCGCACGCGCACCGCTGTCCCAACCGTTGATGGGCTAAGTGGGTGTTTAAATCCCCATTCGGGTAATTCCACCGAACCGCCTCTCGATCTACGGCATCAGGCCATTAGGCAAAACTACCCTAAACTGACCGATTAGGAATGTTAGAAAAAAAATGGAGCTACTTTGCCGTGCAGTTGTACCAAACAGTCTTGATTTCACCGTTTTTTTTTAAAATAAAATAGACCAAGGCCAGATGAGCTTGATGCCTTCAATCAAGACTGGTGGGAGACTGCCCAAAATAGGGCTACGTGTAAGGTAGAAGCTTTTGCCAGTTGTGGGACGTTATGGGCTGTTAAATAAAATAAATAAATAATAACTTTTTCGAGGTATCGATTTCTCATTAAGGCTAAATAAACTGACTTCACTAGAGATTTGTCACCACATTCCAACTCTGTGGTCAGATCATGACATAGTTCATTGCAGTTCAGTTTACGGTGAAAGAAAGACATGAACACATATAACTGCCATGGCTCTGTCCCTTACACTCGTCTTAAACTGAATTACATAACTGTGTCGTAATAACCCAGCTCTTAGAAATTATTGCATATTTCTATTGTTTTGACACTTTTGACATAAGTCGTGCTAAATTCAGTCGTTTCTAGTGTCATTCCCGGTAAGGGCGAAAAATCTTGTGGTGTGATGACGAATATTCGTTACAGATTTCTCAAAATCCCCACCGTAACCCTAACCTTTTTTTTTTTTTTTTTTTTTTTTTTTTTTTTTTTTTTTTTTTTTTTTGACAGGGTGGAAAATCCTTTATGGATTCCCCTCACCATGGGAGTGGTGAGGGGATATGTGGGACTCACCCGCCACCCCCCCTCAGAATGAGAGGGAGCGGCGAAGCGCAACCCACTAAAAACCACCCTGGCGTACCCTCCTGCCGGCTCGGAGACAACGTGGAACCTGCCTAAGCCTTACCCACGCTGCCTCCCGGCTGCCCCAGCCACTGCCGGGGCTACCCGCGCCAAAGGAGAGAGGGGCCGAGCACGCCTGGTCCCTCTCCCAGACAACCCAGTGGCTAGCCTACGGCGGGCCGGGGACTCCCATCCCTGACCCGCAGCCACTAAGGGTTGAGGCGGGCGGCAAAACGCCGCCGCCTCACCCCCTGCCGTCTGCGCCGGAGCGGATGCGCGTGAGGGGAATCCTCGCGCACACGCTCCGCGGCCTCCTTCTGCGAGATGACACACTCGCAGAAGGAGACCACAGCCCTCCAGGACCTGTCGCTGCACAGCATTGCAGACACAACGCTGTGCAGGGAGAGGTCCCACTGCCCGATAGCCAGTGCCATGTCGGCGCGCTCCGAACTCCAACGGCTGCACACCGCGAGGGTGTGCTGAGCCGTGTCGTCCGGATCGCCGCACTCATGGCACTGCGGGCCGGGCTCCCTCCCAATTTTGTGCAGGTAATGACCGAAGCATCCGTGTCCGGTCAAAACCTGCACAAGCCGGTACGATGTAGCGCCGACTGCCCTCCCCAACCAGGTGTCCAGCGACGGGAGGATCGCCCCTATGGTCCGAACGCCATAGGGAGCGTCCCCCAGGTGCGCTTTCCACCTGTCCCGCAGTCGGCGCGCCATCATACGGCGCGTCCCCTCAACCTCCTCAGGGTCCGGGCGTTCACCCCTAGCCCGGGCCCTGGACCTAACAAAGTAGGTCTCAGCTTGCACCTCCGCATCCAACTCCCAGGGCGGGGTGCAAGCGAGGAGGCAGGCCGCGGCGTGGGCCACCGTCATGTAGGCCCTCACAATTCGGAGGGCCACCACCCGCTGTGGCCTCTGTAGCAGGGCCCGGTTCCGGGCGGACAACTTGTCCGCCCAGATGGGGGCCCCGTACAGAGCCATGCTCCTTGTGACGCCGGCATATAGCCGGCGGCACAAGGAGCCCGGCCCACCCACGTTCGGCAGAAGCCTACTCATCGCCGACGCGGCGCCCACAATTCGGGGAGCTAACTGTATAAAGTGCTCCCCGAAATTCCAATGTCGGTCCAGGATGAGCCCCAAATATTTAATATGGGGCCTGATCCGGACCGACTCCCCCCCCAGAGTGAGCGCCGCGCCCGCCGGCAGCCTCCACCCCCGCCCCCCGAAGACAATCGCCTCAGTCTTCGGGAGGGCCACCTTTAGGCCGAGCCGACCGATCCGGTAAATCGTCAGCTCGGCCGCCGCTTCCGCCCGGCACAGCACCTCCCTCATGTCGCTCCCGCGCACGGCCACCATGGTGTCATCTGCATAGCAGATGGTGGCCGTCCGTGGGAGCAACTCCCCCCTGATGGCCCAATCGTACCCCAGGTTCCATAAGAGCGGACCGAGCACGGAACCTTGGGGCACGCCACAGGCCATCTCCGTCGACCCCCGTCGACCGTCCCTCTGCTCATAGAGCACTACCCTTTCGGTCAGGTAGTGCTCTATGACACGCCGCAGGTAGGGAGGCACTCGATGGTAGGTGAGTGCCTCCCTTATCACCCCAAAGGGGAGGGTGCCAAACGCGTTGGCGATGTCCAACGACACCGCCACTACACCCTCCCCTCTGCTCGACGCGTACTCGCAGAAGTCCCTGAGGGACTTCAACGCGTCGAGCGTAGACCGCCCTTCCCGAAACCCGAACTGTCTATTCGAGACGTTCGGGCCGGCGGTCTCCAAGTGCCGCTGGATCCTGGAGGCCAGGATTCTCTCGAACATTTTCCCAGCCTCATCCAGCAGCACTAAGGGGCGATAGGCAGAGGGACAATCCGGGGGTCGACCTTCCTTCCGGAGGAGGCAAAGCCTCCCCTCCTTCCACACCCTCGGGAACCGTCCATCCCTCAGGCAGTCGTCCATTAACTGCCTGAGACGGTCCCCGAGGTGTTTTAGGGCGATGGGGAGCACCTTACCCGGTACTCCGTCCGGCCCCGGGGCTTTTTTGCAGCCACGGAGCCTGTCCACCGCCCTCTCGAACTCGTCATCGCTTACCGGTGCGATAACGAGCTCGAGTGGGTCCTCCAAGTCCCCCGGTGGCTCGGTCATCACCGGGGGAGTTATCGAGGGGGCTTGGGGGAAAAGCCCCTCGATGACCCTCCTGAGGAGGGGGGGCTCCAGGGAGTCCATGGGGGGGGCGGTGCGCATCTTGTTGCGCACCACCCTGTACGGCCGCCCCCACGGGTCCCGGTCCAGTTCGGCCAAGAATGAGGCATATGCCTCCTCCTTGGCCTTGGCAATTGCCAGAACCAGGGCCCCCTTGGCTTCTCTGAGGGCCCCGTGGAGCCCCTCCTCCTCCTCATTGGTGTGCCGCCTGCGCCTACAATGCTGGTAGGCGCGGCGGGCACCGTTACAGGTGGTCCGCAGGGCCGCAATTCCTACGGACCACCAGTAAACCTTCCTCCTCCGGGCGAAAAGTCTACGCGCCCGGGGCATCGACGCTCCGCACACCGCTTGCAGCGATGTGCGGAATCTGCGCGCCCTCTCCTCAACCCCGAGGGCGGCGGGTGGGGCAGCACACCATGCCTCCACCATCGCCGCCTCGTCCGCCCTGGCCCTGTCCAGAAGGGACAGGGACCACTTGGGGAAATCCCCCCCTCCCCCTCTACGCCCCCCCCCTGGGATGGGTGGCGGCTGGCCTGATCCTGTGGAGACCCTCATCCTGATATACAGGTGATCGGAGAGGGTCTCCACGTCCTCCAGGACGCGCCAATCTGTTAGGCGTGCGGCAATGGCAGGGGTCGCAAACGTGACGTCCACAATGGACCCCCCCTGCCGCCGCACGCATGTATTGGCGCTACCCCGGTTGGCTATCTCCAGGCCATTCGCCGCCACCCAATCCCGCAGCACACCCCCGCGCACATCCGTAATGGGGGACCCCCATGCCGCACTTTTGGCGTTCAGGTCCCCCAGGATGATTGTTTGGCGCGGGGCCGCCCTCCTCGCTACCCCCCCCAAAACCACGAGGAAGGCCTCGAAAGCGGCCAGCAGCCTGTTGGGGGAGAAGTACACCGCAACCAGTACGGTGTCGCTCCCCCATGTGGCTGCCACAAACCCCGGGCCGCTTTCTACCATCGTGAGGGGGGGACTGTCGCCAACCGCCGGCACCACCATGGCCACCCACCCGTCCGTCGACCCTGCCCAATTGGGCATGGGAGGGACGAAGTATGGCTCCGCCAACACCGCAACGTCAATCTGCCACTCCGCCATTACCTGCATGAGCAAGTCTTGTGCTCTGGCGGAGTGGTTGACGTTGGCCTGCAGGAGCTCTAAATGGTGTGCTGGCATTTAGAGCTCCATGCAGGTCTCCTCGGGGGCCTCGCCGGCGGCGGTCGCTGCAGGGGCATCACTTCTCGGGACAGGGCGGGTGCGCTGCGGCCTCGTGTCCCGAGACCTTGTATGAGGGGGGAAACAATTTCTGCCCCCCATGAAGTGGTTGGCTGGGAGTTTGGCTTGATGGCAAACTGCACACCACGCTGCCTCCCAGCACTCCTTCATCTTGTGCCCCTCCTTGCTGCACCGGAAGCACAGATTGCTCCGGTCTCTTTGGGAGGGGCACAGGTCCCTCGAGTGGCCGACACCGTAGCACCTATAGCAGCGCATCGGTGTCGGCCCCACTGCCGTGACCCTGGCGGAGGCCCACCCCACCAGGATCCGTCCCGCATTCCTTATCGCCACCGCGGCCTGTACGGGGCACTGGACAAGCACCGATCCAGTGCCATCGTACAGGGTGCGCACGGCCCCCACCTTCACCCGTTCCGGCGAGCAGGCCCCTGCCGCAGCGACGGCGCACGCCACCGACTCCATCGTGGCGGACTCGTCAAGGCCGGCAATCTGGATGCCGGCCATTTTGACGGGGCGACTCACCTCCGCCACGTCGCCCACTATCCCCTGCAGCTTTGCTGCAAGGGTGTCCGCCATCTTGTGTCCTCCGTCCTCACCCGGGACCTCAATGACACGGGACCCCGTCATCGAGGTCCGGACCCGCACGTGCTGCAGGCCTACTTCGCTGAGGCTAAGGCCATTAATGGCCCTAGCCATAGTAGCCTGCAGCGTAGTGGTGGCCCCCTTCTTGAGAGAGACCACCACTGCCGCCGTCTTGGGGACGGTCAGCTTTGCGGGTCTGGGCCCCTGCGCCGCCTTGCTCGCCTTCTTGGTCGGGGGAGGGGGGGAGGCCTTGGGCTTGCCCTTCCCCTTCTTCCTCACCACCTCCGACCACGACATCTGCGCGGGCGGAGGTGGCATACGGCCCGAGGGGCCGGGTTCTCTCTCCGAGGGCCGAATGGCTCTCGGGGCCGGGGCAGCCTTAGCAGGCTTGGCGGCCGCCTTCCTAGGGGCCGGAACGGGGGCGGGGGCTGGCGCCCTCGCAACCTTGGCCATCTTGGCCTTCGGCCGTCCATCTCCTAACCTGGCCCTCGCAACCGGCTCCAGATCTACAGCCGGGGCCGGGGAGGGCCTAACGACCTGTGGCTGGGAGGGGCCAGCCACAGGCTTGGCGGCCCTCTTTTCGTGCGCCAGAGGGGGGCGGAGGACGGGTTCCGCCGGGAGGCGCCTGCTGACCTCCTCAATCCGGTCACTCACCATTCGACCGAGGCTAAGGAAGAGGTCACGTTTCATGACCTCTATCGCCTCGGTCAATTCGGCGGTGCCGAACTGAAGGGCAGCAGCAACAGGGGCGGGCGCAGCCAGGACCTCCCTCTCACTGAAGGCCGTTCGAAGGGCCTTCAGCTCGGCCGAGTTTAGGGCGAGTTGCTCCCGCATCCTCTTGTTATCCGCCTTAAGGATGCGGATCTCCTCGCCCTCGGACTTGGCCGCCTCGACCTCGTCCATATGCCCCAGAATACGTCGGCAGGCCCGGTTCATCCGTCCCCAGACCTCCCCCTTGAGGTTTCCGGAGACCTTGGCCGCCTCTAAAATTTCCCTCGCTGCCTCCCTGGTGGCGTCTATCGGGTCAACCTCAAGTTGAACCTCCAGACCACCACGACAGGTAGACAGCACTGGGGAGCGCGAAGCTGAGCGAGAGCGCTCGACGTCAGGCGGCTTCCCCTTTTTCCCCCCCTTGGAGCGGAGCTCAGGGTACTCCCTCCTGTAGCTGAACTCAGGGTTAGCTACCTCCTCCGGCTGGGGCTCAAAGTGCGGCTCCAGCAGGAACTGCCTCGCCCTGATTCTGGCCGCAGCCAGCCCCGAATAAGCCCCCTTGGGCTTCCCCCTTACGGCCGAGTTCACTTTCGGCCCTAGCGGAGGACGAGGATCATCCTCCTCGTCCTCGTGGACCCTCTTATTCGCCAGCGGGGCAGCAAGGTCGACGTCAATGACGTCGTCCTCCGAGTCTAACCCGGACATCTCGCTCCCCCCCGGCGAAAACTCCCAGTCTTTGTGCCTGACACATATAGGCACCCGCGTCCCTTCTTCTTCAGTGTGGCCCTGAGAAGGGCCGTTTTCGGTTTGGTCCTGAAAAGGACCTTTTTTATTGTTTTTTTTTTCCAAATCCATTCTAAATCCCACGAGTGGGGCCGATATAAAAGGTACGCCCCCGGGTGACGCCCATTCCGGGGGTAAGGCTATATACAGCAGAGGTCGCCTGGTATCTGCTGGTTTTAACGACTTGGCTGTCGGGTTTTAAAGAGTTTTCCTTCTCGCGGGCCGGCCAATTAAGGCAAGCCCTCCGTTCTGGTGTCTCTCAACTACCCCATAACGCCGCCAGATGGGGATCGTTGAAGAGAGACACCAGGTACGGGGTGCTAGAGGAGTCGACGTGCCTCCTCTAGTTTTGGGCGGTAAGTGCTCGACGGCATTGTAAGTGCACGCCGAGCCCGCCCAGGAAGTGGGAAGGGATAGGTAGTGGGAAGGAAACTGAGGATTGGGAAGGTGGGAATGGGAAGGAAGGTGCTGCTCTTAGTCTGGACCCTCACCCCGAGACTTTCCGGTATGGGTAGCCCTGTCCGGTATAGCATCGGGGATCACTGAGCCACGCAAGCCCCCCCACCACGGCAAGGTGGCAGCACATTGGGGGGGACCGTAACCCTAACCTAACCTAACCTAACCTAACCTAACCTAACCTAACCTAACCTAACTCAGTAACCCTCAGACCGATTCTCTCACGTTCCTGCTCACGGTGTGAACACATTGAACTCCAAAACTTGTATTCGCCTCGACTTATTTTCCACCAAATCTATCATTCTTCAATTATCGTCAATTAAGGTCTTGTAACAAACGTAAGATTACCACACCTTCTGAGTTGACACTAAAGAGCTTATTAAACGTTCTTGAATTTGGAACTAACAAGAGTGACGCAGCAATACGTTAGAATGAGGCGAAAATATCTCCATACGTATCTAACGTATTCGGTCGTCCCTCTCGTCTATGACTAATTCAAGATGGGGTAATAAGCTCTTAAGACTGCATTTCGATCAATAAAAAATGGTATGCCCTTATAAACTGATCTGAGAGCTGTCATTTCAGTACAAAACATATGATTAAGTCATGTTTGAGGTTATATTTTTGACAGACGGTGACAGCTGTCAAAATTGGAACTTTTACAATGGCGGGAGTATAGTAGTAGTATGTAGGTTACAACGATATTGGTTGTTCAATTTGTGTAAGCAAAATGGTTATTAATATACTTTTAAATAAGCGATGAAGTTATACTTTAATTATCTCTTTCACTGGTTAGCTTACATTACTCAGATACATATCTCGTTTTATGCTAAACACGATTTAAGTGGCAATTACATTAGCAGCAACTGGATTAACATCAATCCAGATAGAACGGTGTTCTAGAATTTCTAGAAATAGGAAAAGAAAGCGAATATACTTGTAACCTTATAGATCTAAGAGAAAAATAGGTAGGTATATAAGTTTAAGTGTACAATCATGTTGTTTTTAGACTAAGGCATTATAAAATTTTGACCTCTGTTTCATTTATCCGAAAATCATTTTTCTTTCGTAATAGGAGACAGACAGACAGACAGTCGGACAGTAGATGCTTAGTAATAGGACTAATAAGGTTGTACCTTATTGTAAAATTTTCAGGCGTGAATTAACGCCTCAGCGATGCACATTTTATTTTATTTCTTGCCAACTTGTTAAGTTGGTATTTATTTATTTATTACAGTAAAACCAATAGCTGATAAATTACCATAAACATAACATAAGACATAAAGTACAGGCTTCCACAGATAGAGGTAGAATATAATCAAAGGAACAAAGAGAAACACTTCCTTAAAGTATTTTGCATTACATGCGAGAAATCACTCGAGCATAACTACACATTAAAAACAAAGCTTAAATGGCAGCAAAAGGATAAAGGAAAAAAGTTACAAAATTAATACAAATTATATTTTATGGAGTGTTACCTACCACCAATATCATTACTTACACCAGTTAAATCACGTATCTTATTACCTTAAATTACTCTTATAATCTATGGTAAATTCAACTACCAGTGGACCAGTGGTCACTGTATTAGTATGGTTTTCAATAATTATATCCAAAATTGTTTATATAGTCCAGCTTTAATGTTCTTCTTAATTCCTCAGTCGTTTCACGGTTCCAGCATATTTAATGCCAAAGATCGGAATAGGTAGAGCTAATTTGCCTAAACTTGATGCACCTTCATTCAATAATGTATTCCCATTTCACTCACGCATGAATGAATATAAAAATAAATAGAAATAGAAACATTTATTCGACGAACACAAGAAAAAAAACAGAACAGAGAAAAACATCATTAAAATAAGGATGGCAACACAGTAATAATAAAAAAAAACAATAAAAAAGGAAAGGAAAAAAAAACAATTGTAGGATAGTGTTGCCATGGGTGATTCTGTGACGTCGAAATTGACACCACTCAGCACTATGTCACAGCGTTAATATGCCTCAAGTTTAGGCAAATTAGCTCTACCTAATCCGATCTCTGTTAATGACAGACGAAAACCCAAGTTTGCTGACACCTTTAGGCTACGGAACCCTAAAGCTTGGGCTACAGCTGACAAAAAGCTTAATTTACAAAACGCATTCTATGATCTATGACTCCCAAACTGCGTTGCGTGCCGTCGGCCAATTTGGCCCCAAGTGTCCGATTACCCGAACCACTTTGGACAAATCGCTTCCTACCTACTTTAACATGGTTAAAATGTCATTAGACCGATTCAAATTATATTAGCTAGTTAATAATACGTTTACAACAAAACTGACGTAACATATCAAAAATACTTCATTAAATTTCAACTTTATTGAACTTTGAATACGATTCAAATAAAAGTTGTGCAGCTTTTGATTTATGTCAGTTTGATTCTGGCTGAGTTACATTCGTGAAAGGGATATTAGATTGGCTGTCCCGCTTTAGCTGATTAGTTTAAACGATGCGTTTTAAGCTATTTATTGTATGAAATGAGATGTTTGTGTTTTGAGGATTGGAATTGTTTGTATGGGAGCTCATGGGAGAAAATATGACTGATTTTAATGTGAAAATTCCATATGGAATAAGTTCCCCCATGTACATTATCTATATTGATGCAAAAATGTTTTGTAGTGATTTATGTGAAATAAAGAGTTTAGATACAGACATCATTTATTTTAATAGTCCTTTATGTAGGTATTTTCTACTCCTTAATATACCCTTTTAAGCTTAGAGGCTATTATTATATTTTAATCACGTTTGAGTAGGTAAACGGATTTCGATAAATATTGCCAAACAGATAGCCTCGAAAAATATCGTACTCTTAGGGTGCGGCTCCACTGAGGCGGAGATGAGCGGAGCGGAGCGGAGCTGTGCCAATATTAACCAATAGAAGACGCATGCGGTCACGTCGAGCGCGCCTGGCGCACGTTAGTTTAGATTCTATTGGTTAATATTGGCACAGCTCCGCTCCGCTCCGCTCATCTCCGCCTCAGTGGAGCCGCACCCTTAGGGCCACTTTCACAGAGAAACACTGGGTCAAGACACTAAGTAACTCGAGTTAGTAAACGTCAGATTCATACGAAAACTATCATTTTAACTTTTAACCCAGTGTAAAAATTTCTACGCACCACTAGCACTTTATAGTCTTGAAAAAAAAATGTTAACGTAAAATTAACATGTTTTATTTATTATGTATGACTGTGTAATGTTTCAATAACTTGTAGTGTCTGTCGCCGTCCTAATAACCATAGACTAGGGAATCTAGTTTATGTCTAGACTTAGAGCTGTCATTGCTTTTAGGTTTCCTGGGAAAGCTCAAGGAAACTCATCATCACTTCCACCAAGTGCGGCAGTAATACAGCTGGTTAGGATCAGGCTAGAAATTATGGCGCACAAAATTCGTATTACATTTGCAGTCTTAGGACTGCAGTCTTGAGATTACAAATATCTCTGGGCCTCAGCGTCCATGCCGATCAGGGGCCCTAATATGGCTGCGTTTATCGTGTGACAAAATTTCGATAAGGCATCCGTCACCTTCTGTCACGTAGATAGGTGCGAGAGTGACGGATGCTTAATCCACATTTGACACGCTATACACGGTGATTTTTTTTTGGTGATCAGGAACCAATTTTTCTAATTCAGTTGTTAATGGCGATCACGTTTAAGTCGCAGTTACATGAACCATAACTTATTTTTTTATGTAAAAAATATATTTTGAAACTAACTTTTAATTGAAATTAATTGTCACCCTACTAATTGTTTAGTCTATGTGTTATAACACTTAACTGATAAGTTCATTGACGTAATATCTGTCAAATTTCCCGCCAAAGCGACGGCACTTGACGTATCTACTTCACTTCAATAATTAATGTAGGATGTCCATGTATCCAGTGGTGATTGGTTTTAACAATATCATTAACTTAAATAAATTAAACAGTGAGTTAATTGTTTGAGACATCAACCATTAAATTCCATTTTAGTTGCTTATTAATAATTTTCAACTCCTGGGGTGTGATTCTCTAAAAAAGCAAAGGTGAACGAATGCACGAGTGATGTCCAAGCGGCGAGATTAAGTAGTCCCGTCAGTGCGAACAAAACACATTGTAGCGCGTGCATTTTCAATTTAGCAGCACGATGGGTCGAACGTATAAGGCTGCTTAATTGAAAATGCACGCGCTACAATGTGTTTTGTTCGCACTGACGGGACTACTTAATCTCGCCGCTTGGACATCACTCGTGCATTCGTTCACCTTTGCTTCTTGAGAGAATCACACCCCAGATCACCGATAAAAAATCACCGTGTACAGACGCAGCCATATTAGGCCCGCAGAGATAGTGTAAATTATAAAGTTATAAGAGTGCTACTAGGATGAAAGTCGCTGGCAAAAGCTAGTGACAGTTGCAACATATTTGCAATCTTCAAAATGTAATCCTGACATTAGAAAAGTCTACTAACGATCGTATGCTAGTTTGCTTTCTCCATGTCATTAAGAAACCGAGTTATCCGCGGACAAAGACGCGGTAAACGAGCTAGTAAAAGTTAATTTCATTAAACATAACCAAACATCATCTCACGTACCCCATCTCTCGTAATTTCCCCTAACTAGATGTTTAAAAAGATCAATGTTACCTCATTTAACTCCCGCAATAATTGGAGTGTTGCCAGCACGTGATTATATCCTACCAATTTTTTTAATGACAGACATTTCGAGGGTTTCCACACACGAATTTCATTTTGAACGGTAATCACATGTAAGTGTAGGCTTATTATGGATCTTTATTGGTTTAAGTTGGTTGCGAAACGGTTTTTTATTGAGATTTCATATTGGTAGCTTAAGAAAGCTAGTTTTTATTGGCTGTACGTTTGTCAATTAACGATTTGGGATTCGATTTTTGAATCTTACTGATGATTATCGAGTAGAACCGGCAAAGCAAGGCAGACTCGGGCATGGAGGGTTCCGTATTATTCCTAAATAGGGGTCCCCATGAATGTATCTATAATAAATATAAATGAATCGCTGCAATGTTTGTCCGCGCATAACTTTCGAACGACTTCATAAAATTTGATGATAATGATGATACTTACTTTTTTTCTTGTGTTCGTTATTGTCAGTTTATCAGAACATGATAGGTACCTATGTATGAATGAAAAAAAAAACAACAGGTGGTCGGAAATTTGCAGCGGAGCACAGCCGCTGGCGGGCAGCTAGGTTTTTTTATATATTTTATTTTCTATTATTTGTTGTTATAGCGGCAATAGAAATTTACAATCTGTGATTTTTTTCTACTCTTATACGCTGGTAAACATCTTATTTATTAAATTAATTTATTTCCGCGTAGATTTCGATTGTCGTTATTCCCTCGAGATCTTTTAAAAAACCTATGTGTCAATGCAGTGTATAAGCTATCTCCATTCAAAATTTCATCCAAATCTGTGCATCCGTTGCAGTTTGAAGGAGTAACAAACTAACACACAAACACAATTTTCGCATAATTATTATATGTCTTATACAGGGTGGAAGAAACGAACGCCACATGGACGGCAACTATCTTAAATATTGGAAATAGCAAATTTTACGCAAAGGAGACTAAGTTTTATTTTTGAAAGCATTAAATATTGCATGGAATATGAAATATGCAAGTATAGAATACGAAATATGTATGGATTAGTATGGATGGATGGATTGGATGTGTTTTGGTGCCACACATGACACAGAAGCTTGGCATTTACTTGAAAGCGTGGCACTTACCGCCCCTCCTTTTTTTATCAACCTGACAAATTCTGGTGACTGCTGACAATTTAGTTTACACTGCGTAGCTTATATGACGTTCTGTGACCTAAGAGCACATTGACTTTGCATTGTATGTGGAATCACCAGACCTGTCACCCGTTTATCAATTGACGTTCAAGCCACATATTGTTTGTTAATTGCGTCATTAAAAAAAATGTGAGTTGCTATTGTAAAATGAAATTAATGCGATTTTGTGTAATAAATTTGGCGTAATTTTTTGCGTCATGTGAGAGAGGACATTTCTTGCTCCTTCTACTAACTTATAATTTTTTTTACAAATTGACTTAAGGCGGAACAGTTTAATCCTCAATGGTTTAACTTAAACCTTTAAGATTAAGCAAGCCGTCAACTTAACTAGGGTTTAAATTAATTACCTTAACAGATCCCTTTAAAGTTAACTTGACAAACAACCTTTTTTCGCAAACAAAAGCTTCGTTAAAAGGAATTTAATCTTTTAATAATGAGAGTTAACTTGTCGGTTAACTTTGTTAAGATTAGTAAATTAACAGTTGGTAGTGACTCTTGAAGCTAACGGTCCTGGGGTCGAGTTCCGGCACGGGCAAAAGCTTGAGATTTCATTTCTAGGTAGGTATTTGAGAATGCAAATCAATACCTTAGTGCATAATAGTACAGTGAAGTTACGACCTTATTATTTGTGCATATTAATTACAATAACTTTTCAAATGTAATTAGTACAATTGTGAACTAAGGTACTTATCGATATATATTTATAGAATAAAGTATGTTTATCTTTATAGTACCCATAGTGTACTACCAAGACCTTAATTTGGGGATAGGAATAGATCAATTTGTGTGAGATTAAATTTTTTAACTGGGTTTTGTCCACGATTTCCTCCGCGTAGAATTCGTTTATCGTAAGTATATTATTCGGGAAGAAAAAACATATTTCAGACATGATGTTTTCAGCAAACGTTAATGTTAACGATATTAAGATATCACATACATACACATACATAAGCTCACGCCTTTATTCCCAGAGTGGGGTAGGCAGAGCTACAGAATTATTAACAACTCTAAAAACTTGTTAATAATTCTGTTACCACATTTTGCACAATTAGGCTAAGATGTTTACCAGTGTATTAGTGACAGGTTGCAAGTCTATCGCCTAACAGTACACAGCCTTTATTCCCTTAGTCGTCTCTTACGACAACTACGGGAGGACATGGAGTGGCACTATTCTTACCCGGCAACCACGCGGGGTAAGATATCAATGTACCGAAAACTTAACAATATAGGTAATTCATTGTATTATAAGTTAAAAACATAGTTTTTTAGTTTGGAACGGGCAAACCACCACCCCAGGCCACCTGACTTTAGTACGCATAAGTAGACAATTGTAGTTTCAAGATTTCTGCAAATGTATTTTTAACCCATTCAGCGCTCGTCCTCAATACACCCATAAAAATATACCCAACACGAACATCCTCGATACTTAAAATATTCCACCTATTTTTTTACTGACCCTGCAGATTATATCTTATTTAAACACAGCGATAACCAGCTCAATATCGCTATAATATCGCTAAAGCACTTTAGCGCACCGTGCTCTAAAAAGAGCTATAAGATAGTAAATAACGTGTTTAATACACCTAATGGGGCTAAACTGCGCGCGGCGCGCCCTGGGGGTGTGTGTGTGCACCGTGTTAAGGCGCATAGAGGTCGTTTTAAGGATCGACCATACCGGTGCTCAAAATACGCTGACGCACCGGAAACGCAGTGAAACGACATTATGCGTCACGTATTTAACGCGTACCGTGCACATCGGTGCTCAAAATACAGACGCACCGTAAACGCAGTGACGTGACTTTAGCGTCACGTTTTTATTTTAACGCATACCGTGCACATCCGTGCTCAAAATACAGACGCACCGTGAACGCAGTGACGTGATTTATGCGTCACGTTTTTAACGCATACCGTGCACATCGGTGCTTATAATACAGACGCACCGTAAACGCAGACACGTGACTTATGCGTCACGCGTTTTTAACGCATACCGTGCACATCGGTGCTTATAATACAGACGCCCGTTAACGCAGACACGTGACTTATGCGTCACGTTTTTATTTTAACGCATGCCGTCCACAGCGTCAAAATACAGACGCACCGTAAAAGCGGTGACGTGACCTTACACGTCACGTTGTTAACGCATACCGTGTACATCGGTGCTCAAAATACAGATGCATGCGCAGAGTCATGACTTATGCGTCAAGTTCTTACTTGACTGCGGTAGAAGGAGGGTTATGTTTTCGAGTGTATGCCTATTTACCCGCCTATATAAATAGCTCGTAAGTGGATTGTGAAGTCAATATACTAATATTATAAAGCTGAAGAGTTTGTTTGTTTGTTTGCTTTAACGCGCTAATCTCAGGAACTAATGGTCCGATTTGAAAAATTATTTTAGTGTTAGATAGCCCATTTATCGAGGAAAGCTTTAGGCTATATCATACTCACATAAACCGAAGCGAAGCGAGGGCGGGTCGCAAGTTTCCATATAAAATGCGATAACGTTCCCTTAAACCTAGTAATTTTTACGTTCTTTAAAAAACGTATGTAAACATTATTCACAAAGAAAAGGGAAGAAAGTACAACGTTGAAGAACCATTTAAACCTATACAGTACAACTCTCCCCTTAACGCCTGCGTATGTGTGTTCCCTACACGTACACAGCGCTGTTGTCTGTGTGCGTAAGCGCGAACAACTTGTTTGTTCAGAGATTTAATACTCCGTAAATTTCTTCACGTTACTACCCGCGGGCTGGAGAACGTCCGAACTGGAAATTCTGTTTTGAAATGATGGTATCTATTATTTTTATTACTAGCTGTTCCTGTGCCCACTTCGTTTTGGGTTAATATATGTATTGCCTATAACACTTAATACGTGGATTTTAGTAACGGGTATTTAGGCCTTAGTCTATTTGGGAAAGTTTTAAATCGTAGTCTCAGCGAAATAATTTATCTTGACTAAAGTCAACATCCATTGTGTAATTCATGTATTTTTTTATTAGTGTTTTATTTAGGCTATAATATCACAGGTCTACAAAGGTAGCTCAGTTATTTTTCGGAAATAATTTGAAATACAGATTTTTAGTAAAAAAAAAAAAGATGAGAGGAAATCACGTAAGTGCCTCTGTAAGAATCAATGTGTGGTACTGAACTACTGACTTTATAAATAGCATCAAGCACTAGGGCAAAACGGCGAGAAAAAAGAAGTAGCTTCAAAAAAATATTTCTCGAAATGAAAACTTAATGCTTAATCTTGCAAGACCTAGCGTACCTACATAATACGTCTATATATTTTACCCTAGATGGCAAAGTACACACAGAATCTTTATCTACACTAATAATATAATAATAATATTATAAAGGAAAAAAAATATGTTTGTTTGTTTGAATTGAATAGACTCCGAAACTACAGAACCGATTTGAAAAATTCTTTCACCATTAGAATCCTACATTATCCCCGATGAACATACGCTATGCTTCGATGGCTCTGTCATTTGGAAAGGATGGATGAAAGAAGATTGACGAAAGAGATATACAGATCGAAAGTGAGTGGACGGGTCAGAAAGGGGCCGCCCTAGGCGTACTTTTTCGAGTCAAATCTGAGAAATACTGGAAAAAGGCCGAATCTTAAGTACCCGAAACCGACGTGCGTGCATGACTCGATGTATGAATGTGGAAGAAGCGAAAGAAATTTGTCATGAACGTAGCAAATGGAAAGAAGTGGTCTCTGCCTACCCCTCTGGGAAACAGGCGTGATTTAATGTAATGTACTGTAACATAAGCTGTGTTTAATATTTCTGCGTGGACAGCTATAATAAATAAGTCAGCAAACATCACGAATAAAAACCAAAGAGAATTCTCAGCTCCGACCGTCTCCCCGAGATCAACTTAATTGGATATATCATAGGCGTCTGTTTGCGCATGGCAATTGATTGCAACTTAACAACATGCCAGCAAATTGCCCGTAAGACCGAGACCGACTATACCTAGCACCACAGGAGGAAAAGAGACGGCATTTGTTTGAGAGTTGCGCGTTAAGTGGAACGGCCATCATGGCGTTGAGGCAGTGGCGGAGAATGTGAAGAGGCTTTCGTAAAAGAGTTTTGTAAAGGATTTTGGTTATTGTTATTAATTATTTATGAAATTTGTTGATATAATCATTAGTTTATTATAAACTACATGTGATACCTTTTGTTTTGTGTTATTTATATATTTTCCCGCCAAAATTGGTTGAATATGATCATTTAGATGAATAAGGGTGTGGTATAGGGTGTTCTCGAAAATCGTAGTAAAAAAAAAAAATGAAAGTTCAATATTATGTTAGTTAGTTTGTTTAAATTATTTGCGACACACTTATAATAGCTGAGCAAATTAAATGGAATTACGGAAATAGCTACCTACAAAAGTTTTTTTTCTTGAGTTTTTTTTTTATTTAATCATAGTTAACGAAAACTGCTTTTCAGATGAGTCAGGCAACTTTTAAGTTATATCAATTATATCTGCGGTTTGGTGAGATTAGGGTCGTATAATAACAACACTAAAATTAAATTAAATTTAAAAGGAAATGGCCTTAGGATATTATTATACGAAAATTCGGACAAACGACGATTAGGCAGCTTTTTAGTGTTTTAACTATAACCAAAGTTTACTTCAATCGACGATCGAAAAAAAAACTCCCAAGCAAATTTCAATTAAGATAAGTTTAACCTGTAATAATTATAGCAAACGGTTGAAGCAGCTAATAAAATATTTTACTGCAATAAATAATAATAATTAAACAATAAAATATTGTAATATTCATAATTGCACTTTTTACAGTTTTTACTGAACGAATTACGTGCTCTTGGTTTGGTTCCGTGTTTCTATAAAACGCAGTAAGTAAGATAAACCTTCTATAGTAATATCAACCTTATTATTAACAGTATAGAATTGAATCTGCTTTGGTGATTGAATTTAAGATACTGCTTATTGGCTTAGGAGGGTAGATAAGTAGGTAACGAGTCATGCCTCGCGTCAATATTTTTAAAACGTTATAAAAAAACTGACGGAAAGGATTTTTTATTTAGTATGTATGTTAACTCTTTGCACGAATGGAAAATAAGAAGAAAAACATAAAAAAATGTAGAAAAGCTATGTAAAGGCGAACTTAGCCTAAGGGTGCTCTTTCAGTTAAGCTTTGAGCGATTAAGAAAAAAAAACGGATGGTTATGGTAAAGATAAAAATAGAAATAAAGGCGTATAAATATATATTTTGAAATAGGATAAATAATCGAATATACAACAGTGTTACAAAAGTACCCAAAAAAAAATTATATTAATAATGTCAACGCTAGTAAGCTGTCATCTTATCTCATAGAAGTTATATGACTGAGATGACAGCTTACATTATTTTTACAATTTATTTTTTTGGGCAAATTTGTAACACGTTGTATACTAGTATAATTGTAATTAAATAGTTAGTATATATTATTTCAAAATTGCCGAGGATTCTAAATATACCTGGCTCATATTATATCGCAAATATATTTGTAACGTACAATTTAAATGCAATTTAATATGAATAAAAGTGTTGTACGAACGCGTTCGAAATCTGATCAGGCGTTGAAATGAAACGTTTGCCGCACGGTCGAGGAGTACTGCGGCTTGGTTACAGCTTATAGCTATATCGCTTCGGCCTTGCACTTGTAGACGATTGCATTTTAGCATATAATAGGTTAATTTACGTACAAAATTGAAGATATTTCCATAGGTATGTTACCATGCTGCATATTTTTGTTGCCTTTTTGAACTATTAATAAGGCAACAAATCTTTTAAACTGCGTTTAATGTTAGTAACATGTGTTCATTTGGGTCGGGTAATCTAAGCTTGTCTTACAAATTGATAAGGCTTAAATCAGCTAAATTTATTACACAATTTTGTACGTAGATGGTTGAACCAAGAAATGTACTAGAAAATAAAAAAAGCCTTTTTAGAATTAGGAAATCACTTTTTGTGCAAATTTCGCTTTGGTTTATGTGAGTATGATATAGCCTATAGCCTTCCGCAATAAATGGGCTATCTGACACTGAAATAAATTGCAAGCACAAACACTTCTGCTTTACAATATTAGTACTTCATAACAATGATACGTACAAAAGTTGAAAAAAAAAACATTATAGGTGTGGTACCTACTTTCGAGATTTTTCACACTTTAACCAAAGGTGTTTAAAAAAATTGCGTATGATATCTAATTAATTTTTGGAACAGTACTACTTCCCCGTAGGATCTGTAGCGCGTCTTTCGAATCAATGCGAGAAATATAAACAAGGTCCGAATTATATCGAAATAAATAAATACAACGCCGACCGTAAACAAGCGTCGGACGTTTACGGCGCTTCTCTGCTCTTTTATTTTCAAAAGAAAATTAATTTTTGCATTACCCCCGCCATCTTGTTTTGCGTTTTGTTCTCGCGCCTGTTGCGAGAGATTAAACGATTCGAATATGTTATTTAGTGCGCGGCCGAACACGTTTTTATTAAATTTCAAATAAAGAACGCCCTTTGCTTTTTTGTTTGCGGCCAGTTTGGGTAATTGGGCTTTGAAATGAGTTTGGCAAAGGAGTTTTTAACTTCTGTAAATTAATGTGTTTGTGAGTTTTGTTTTTAGGTGCGTGGTTTTGGCAATTATTTCCATAAAAAATCTTTTGCTTAGGAATAAATTAGACTTATCTTCTGGATGGTTGCGGTAAGTTTCCGGAAATGAGTAAGTTGCAGAAAAAATGATGATGCTTAAGATAACAAAGAATCGAAGGGAACGGTTTTAAATTAAATATTTAATTGAAAATATACAAATTCAGTTCAATAACTGTGAAGATATTCCATAACATGTACTTAATTCAAAATATGTGTAAAGATTGCTTTAACTGCCACTTTAATCAGAATAAAAAAATGAATATTACTATAATACGACGCGTCCTTGCTTCGCCTAATGTGAGTTTTCTGTAACACCCGTACATTAAACAGAATTTATTATACATAAAAACCTTTCTCTTGAATCACTCTACCTATTGATGAAAACCGCATTAAAATCCGTAGCGTAGTTTCGAAGATCTAAGCGAACAGACGGCGGAAGAGACTTTGTTTTACACTATGTAAAGAAAAGACATCTCGTTCAACTCTTTCGGTTTTATTGAAAAACACCGTAGCTGAGTTTTTAGTTTGTATATAAAGGGTGTTCAGTTCATTATGTGTAAAATAATTTTAGGTGCTAATTTTCCCACCCAACCCGCCATGCATAAAACATAAAACCCTACCTCAATTAACAGTTAATTTTGTAATCAGTAAACTTAGCTCATTAAATAATAGGTGTCCGGCCGAGCGTACGGAATCTAAATGGTTATTATTATACCATTTTACGACCAAATCATGCAATAAAAAAACCAAAACCAAAGAAAAACACGTGTATTTACAGCTGCATTAAGTTCGAATTGGCTTGTAACTCTTGTGAGGTTTAGTGTGAAAAGAATCAGTAATAATTCCCGGAACAGTATAAATGCCGTTTAGTTTCATTATCTTATAATTACGTATGGAATTAGCAGAAATATGAAATTTTACGACTAATTTTCAGTAACAGTTTTAATTTTACTCCAAGATTATGGTTTTTTTTTTATTTCTACATGGTTGTGAACACGATGATTAGTTGTAGTAAGTTGTTTTTTATCAATTTGTATATGCTTAAAATTGTAAATAACAGGTATTAAAATACTCGAACACCAATTAGGATAGTAGTTACTCATAAACAAACTGACAAGTTTTACTTTTTAATAAAAAAATACTGTAGTAGTCAATGTACAAAATAAAAATAAACGCTAATAAAAATAAAATATTTATATTACTTTATGTCCGTAAAAGATGCGGTTTTCGGCCGTCATCGCTTGCCTTGTATGGTGCTTTATCTAATAGAAATATTTTTACCAACTGAAAGTTGATTGCTTTTAACAAGATAGGTACCAAGTGATTGTTGTAAAAATCGTCTTGATATAACTAATATTATACTCTATTCCTATTTTTTAATATGAGAAATGAATATCCATATATTTTCCAGTTTCTGATAGATCTTTAAAATCAAGATTTGTCAGTGTCAGGTTAATTTAGGTACTAAGAGCACATGACTATCTGAAGGTAAAAGCTAGGATATATATATTCAATGCGTTAACATTGCAATCTTAACATGCGATTACAATGCGAACACTGCTGCTTAGTGGCTCGTGGCTGGAAGCATGGATATGAGTTAAAGTGTAATTTAAGGTACGTTTAAAAACCAGTAATTGTCTAACATTGTTTTATGTCCGTGAAGAAAGAAATAAATATTGTAACAAAAACCTTTTGTTACAAACTTTTCAAATTTTTAACCTGATTTCAATCCTGTCCATAAATGACACAAATTTCATCCAAATTAAATCATCAACATAATTATAGCAATAAACCAAGTGTTTTATAAACAAATCCACAAGCTGGAACTAGTGTGTAATAAATAATCAATAATAAACAGAATACCCATTTAATCTAGTGCTGTCCCTGTAAATTGTTAACGTATGCACACAAATAAACTATCCACAGGCTCGAACCGCATCCGATACGATCGTTCCGGACGATTTATGGCTCCGTGACAACGTTTCACACGGACGGACGTTTTATTATCACACTGTATATACGTAATTTGTTTAAATTTGTTTGAACTGGACGGTTTTGATGATTCAGTTACCACCTTATTCGTGTGGGGTGAAGTTGATAATTTAGAAATTAAATCACCAACTTTGCTTTAATAGGGAATATGTATGTATTTTTTTGATCGCATTTCTCAATAAAAAAGATCACCGAAAGTGAATTTTAAATTAAAATCCGGAAATACGGATGATACAAGCATTTTAAACTGCTAAATAGACAGAGACAGTGAGATTTGATGCGCACTGTGACGTCATGGAACATGATACATAATTATGGTCGGTCATATAAACTCCATGTTAAATTCCGTGTAGCTGGCAGTTTATATGGCCGCCCTGTTATATGGCGTCACAATCTCACAATGCATATTGGATCTCTCTGTCTAAGCAGTTTAAAATCCTAAATACTTAGCTTATTGAATTTGAGATACGCTTTACGAGGGTAGTATAAGCCCTTAAGGTTTAGTCGATTTTATCTATGTCGTAGGTTTTGAATGTATTTCAACACATGACAGACAAATGATGAAATGTGTGCAAAACTTTTTGCTTAGTCCTTTTTTTATCGCATAGAGAAGACAAACGAGCGCACAGGCCACCTGATGGTAAGTGGAAACTGTGACCCATAGACATTCGCATTCACAAGACTGCAATGCAATCCTGAGACTGCAAATGCGTTGCCAACCCTGAGGACTAAGATGGAATGCCTCTATGCTAGTCATTTCACCGGCTGTCCTGTTTCATCCCTGAACCGGAACACAACAATGCGAACACTGCTGTTTGGCGGTAGGTTAATGGATAAGATGGTGGTAGCGATCCGGACGGGCCCTGCACAAGGTCCTACCACCCGCACTATAAAAACTCACTATAAAAAGCCTGCTACATTTTAGTTATGTACAGTCAAGGGCAATATGTATAGGTACACCTGAAAGGCTCAAAAATATGTATATAAAACTATTACCATTTAGTAGTGTACATATTTTGGCACTTTAATTTTACCCTTGACTGTACCTAAGAGAGAGATATCTCTGCCACCGAAAATCATACAGACACCAAGTTCAGACGTCCCTTTCTACAACATCAGTGACGAGTTAAGAGTGAAGAGATCGAAATGGCGTGTTAAAAATATTATTAACGTCCTAGGGCGCGTAATAAGAATCGTCTCGAGCGTAATGAGTATTAAACGCCCGCGGGTATAATTAAGCCCATACGGCAGACTTTACGCGTATGAAATGGCAGTATTTACGACATAGTAAATAAAAACTCCGAAGGGTTCCGTACAAATTTGTAGGTACTATCAGACCAATGGAATTCTGACCCACCCTAGAATGGAAGTCATAACGTCATTGTGACACAGTTCTATGGTGGGCTGATAGTACTATCAGCCTAATGGAACCCTGACCCACCATAGAACGGTATCACAGTGACATTATAAAACAATTTGTTTGACACTTCTTATGACTTGAATCATAACGTCTCTGTGACACAGTTCTATGGTGGGTCAAGGTTCCAATGGTCTGATAGTACATAATGACTGGGGGGTTCGAACTCGTCACCTTACGATAACGAGTCGACTCCTTAAGCCTCTAAGGCCCGTATTAATAAACTCATCTTGGCTGAGAGGCCCGTCACAAGATACGTCAAAGTAAACGTCAAACCACAGAACACTGTCATTTTTGACACATCTCGAGACGAGCATTAGAGTTGAGATTAGTTTATTAATACGGGCCTCAGCCACCGACGCTCTTCTCCTATAAGTACTTATATATAAATATAGCAATACTAATGTCAATAACCTATAACAACTTGCGATTCAGTGATTCTGGCAACGAGATGCGCCGACAAATTTATACGCGCGCTAACGAGGTTGCGCCCGCGCATGTAAGGCCGTAGCTGACTTTTTCGATAATTGGCCGTTTATTGTTTTCTTTTTAAGATTTGTTTTGAAAAGAATAATAAATGAAAGAGGTTTTGATTTTAATTGATGCGTTCGAAATAATAATAGTGTCAAATTAATTAATGTGTTGAGATATATATTTTTTTCATTAGGAAATTAACCTCGATAATAACAGATTAATTTTCTTTTTATTTACAATTGTTCATCACATTTAACAACAAATTATTAATGAAAAATAAAACTAACTAGGTTTGAAAAACCCCCGACTCAAAACAGCCTGTTAAGAAAATCCTCTAAAAAGTAAAAAAAATGAGTATTGGTGGTAAGTAGGTATTAATATTTTGATTCAAGCGTCGAAACGTCGGGGGACCGCTAAGTAAAGTAAATAATATAAAATACCCCAGCTACTTAACGGTCCCCGACGTGGATTTAAAATTTTCCGAGTGAATAACGATAATAGAAACTTAGGCGGACGAAGTTTTTGTCGAAGTTTAAGCACGAGTGTTACAGAAAACTCCTATAAACCAAATCGAAGCGAGGGCGGTTTTCCAGTTAATATAAATGGTGGTACTTTCAGATCGGTCAGTACCTATGGGCAAGTCTGTAACCATAAGACATACTTACAAAGATCTGTTCTTAACTTCTTAGGAACGATAATGATAATACATAAGTATTAACATAGATTAAAAAAAAACTTGTACTAAAATTTTAAAACCCTCTAAAGCTTGAAACACTCAAACATCCGAATATCAAAAATTTTCATTTATAATATTAGTCAGAAGAAACTTGTATTATACGCGATACGATTCAGTGACATAATAAAAAGGGTTTAAAAAAACAGCTCCCACCTTTTCCTTCTCACCCGTCCAAATAATAAAACCTTTAAAACTTACAAACAAATAAACAATCAGAATAATGCGCAGGAGTGAGTCGGACAGGGACGCAAGATATAAACTCGCCTGCGTGCGAGACTGAGAGCTGCGACGTGGGTGAAGTCGAAGTGTTTTCCTATTCTAACTATTGTTCATGTTTTGCTGATATTTCACGTTCATTTTAGTTTTATTTTCACACTATGTTAAACCAGAATCCAAATAAAGTGTAATTTTTACCTAACCTAACCTGCCACTGTTCTGCCTCTGAGGCCAAAAGAATAGTGACAAAATGGATCCAGCCTATTGATTATTATGAAACTGAAAAAATACTGAGGGTTTTCTAACATACACACACACCCACACACACACACACACATAATTTCTATTAATATAGGTGAGTAAGGTAAAAGCACCTATTATGGACAAGGCTCCAGTGATGAATATATTTTTTTTTTTAAATGAAAACGTCCATACTAAACATTTTATTCTAATAGTAGTGATCCCTAATAATTTAATATAATCTAATTGTAGCACTAAAAGCATTATCAATCTCAGAGACTTATGTCCATAATAGGAGCTTTTACCTTACCGATACAATTAGTAAATTAGTGTTAAGCCATCCGTCATTCTAATTAGTTAGTAATAGCGTAGGACTTATACTTGTACCTGGTAATTGTAACAAATGGACCCCGCGTGACAGGCTGAGCCTAGTGTGGTGGTCATGGGCAACGTATGTGTATTAAAGTTTCGTGGCAAATAAACCATATTTTATGTTATTTATATAATTTTATTTTTTGGCCATACGTAGAAGAGTTATGTTAGTAAAGTAGCCTGGAACAGCACATGGGCTACTTAGGTGTTCCTCAGAATCCCTAACAACGTTTGTCCTAACACATAGTTTCTATCCTATCTTCTATCTTCCTAATTTTCATTTGCCCTTATCTGGTTTTCAGCTGAGTCAAGCCACTTTTTAAGTTTTCCAATTACATTTGCGGTTTGCTTAGGTTAGGCTTGGATTATACGAGTAACAACGATAAAAAGTTTTAAAATATAAGCGGAAATGGCTTTAGGATAGACGATGAATTAGAACAAATGACGAATAGGGACTGCTGAAAAAAAAAAACGTGCAAAATCAACCAATGACCTTTTAGGGATCACAGCACAGTCTTCATCTACTTGTCAAGACAATTCTAACAAGCCCTAACACGACGGGTTTATCACGTGTAGGAGTTCCTATGGCAAACCTGAGTCTCCATCATCAGACCAGCTCGATGGTACTAAATTATTGTATTGTCATCAGAACTAAAGGCGTATGCGAATTTTCATCTTCTTCGGAAACCAGGAAGTGGGTCAAATTTAACTTGCAAGATTTGACCCTTACATACATACATTGCAAGTTAAATAAAAGCTAATAAGAAAGGGTAAACGTCATGTACAGAGTATACTAGACTTATACCGTTTTTCACCTAAACCTCGAGAGACTTCTATCCCTTTTCACTAGGGTCACATAATTATGGTCCACCCTTCTTAATAGACCTGTATAATGTCCAACTAATATCTCCAACACAAACATATCTAACTATCAGTTTACACGACAGTTATCTTAACTGGCGTTTTTAACTGTGGCTTTAAACTTAACGTTTACAACTCAATTGGTACCTATAAGGCACGCTCGATGCCGGCTTCCCGACAAATACAGAAGTGTGATTCTCTTAGAAACGCGGTCGGACGAACGAACGAGTGAATGTCGCAGCGGCGAGTTTAAGTAAATAAATAAATAATAAATAAATATAAGGGGACAATCTCACACCAATTGAACTAGTCCCAAACTAAGCTCTAGGCTTGTACTATGGGTACTAGACAACGATATAAATACTTATATAGAGAAATATATACTTAAATACATAGAAAACATCCATGACTCAGGAACAAATATTTGCGCTCATCACACAAATATCTGCCCTTACCGGGAATCGAACCCAGGACCGCTAGCTTCGTAGGCAGGATCACTACCAACTAGGCCAGCGCGTCGTCATCCCGTAGTCCCGTCAGAGCGAACAAAACACATTTTACTGCGTGCATTCTCAATTAGGCAACGTTTATACGTTCGCTCTCATTGACAGAGGCCATGCGATCAAATTGAAAATGTACGCCCTAAAATGTGTTTTTAAATTCTCATACTAACCGCACAAACTCATATTAACCGGCGAGTTTAAGTAGTCCCGTCAGAGTTTACAAAACACGTTTACCACGTGCATTCTCAATTAATAAACCACTGGTTAAAACCGGCTATAACCGGTTATTTGCATTCCCTTGTTGGTATTGTCATTGGATTAGATGGTATGCTCGATTCCGAGACTATGTGACCATTGAGCAGAAAATTAACATCCATATAAGACATGTGTGGATGAAGATATTGAATACATTGCCACCACTCGCGTGTTCAAAATTTAATTAAAATCAGGCAACATTTTATCCGTCAAACACCGTCCGTCGTCTATTGGAATATAGATTCTGGTTTAATACATTTTTATTTTTGTTATTTTAGGTACATGTGTTTCTAGTTTTTTAAAGCTTTGTATGGCCGCCGATATAACACTCAACTCGTCCGAGAACCTAACCTAATTTTAAAACTAATTTCTAAACAATTTAAAACTCTTCCTGAGAAGCACAAGGTTCATTATCTAACGGTAATGTAAGAAAGCCTTACAATACTATAAGGAAATGGGTTACCATGGAATTCCTAGTGTATCAAGTTACAAGACGTCTTCATCTACGACGTTACGATCACTATATTAAGTTTCTTAATCGTGAAGTATTTATTTGATTATAGTAGATATCTTATTCTCTACAGTAACTGAAATCGTCGACGAGTTATATGTCGTACCAACCATTAAAGACAAACAACTTCGCTCGCGACCGTCCTGGGGCCATTTACAGGGGAGGCGGGGGGCTTGTTAGTATTGCGACGCAATGCGTCGGTGAAGTAACATTTTTAATAAGGAGCAAAATGCACCTTTTTAATAAGGCGGTAAGGTTCATTTTATTCTATCATAAATTTGTTAGTAACGTGATTTTGCAGTACCTATCACCGACGATTTTTGTTTTTTGGTACATTAGTGTATAGAGAATGCAATTTAATCGGTTATTAACTGTTTTAGTATGAAAATAACCGGTTAAAATATGTTATAACCGGTTATTTGCGTGTATTACCTAACAAGCAGGCCTACTTTCCATTAAGTAACGAAAGCCACAGTTTCTTCGTTATTTAACGTAGACCATGTTGGATCCCATGGCCTTGCGCAAGTACAAGAAAATTATAGTTTGGAAAATACATTCGGCAGAAGCCCATGCACCATAAAAATCTTAAAGTTATTAACCATACAATACCCAAACAAATATTCAGTGTGATAAGGTCACGCTACCACCTAATAAGATTCTCACACATCAGCTGATTCCGGCCCGGTGCCTCCGCCACCCGCTAGAAAAAGTAACGTCGCCTTCAAAATTATGTGCCACTATTAAACTACGAGTATAACACTACTGTCAAATACCACCTTAAAGGTGACTGTCCACCAGAGCTGAGCGAGACAGCGAACAGTGTGCGAGGAAAAAAGGGAATAATAGTAGATTTGCCTAATTTTCCTTGCCTTGTTCAGCGCATTTCTCCTATTGGTGGATTATCTCCTCGCGCATGGCTTCGCTGTTTCACACAAATTTATTTCTCTAAACAAATATACAGTGTGTTACCAGCACCCTGGCTTTTTTTAAAGTACGTTAAAATAACGTAGGTATATCTGTAACGTAACTATGACATTAATTGAATTAATAAACAAATTTTCAGGCTTTGTTAACTTTCTAACAAAAATTTAATTGCCAGCAATGTAAAGCACAGCAATTTGACAAGTGTAATTTGACAGTCGTCGGTTACTTTGATTATTATGATCTGCCCCCGTACCACGACATGCCTTGTACCAAGCAACAGCGATACTGATAACGATGAACACGCAGCACAGCACATGCACTACTACATTGAAAATTGACAGTATCTAAGAAAATTAATTTTGAAGTTATTTTAATTATTTTTTAATTGATAATACTTGCAAAGAATTGCTAAAGCAACATATTATCGGTAGTTTTAATAAATGCCCGCATGCCGGTAACACACTGTATAGTTATTATTTATCGTTGTGTAGTACCCAAAGTTTCGTTAGCTTAGTTTAGGACTTGGTCAATTTGTGTGAGATTGTCCTCTTGAATGAACCTCTTCACTACATAGTATAAAACAAAGTCGCGTCCCGCTGTCTGTCCCTATGTATGCTAAGATCTTTAAAACTAATCTACGGATTTAAATGCGAATTTCATCAATAGATAGAGTGGTTCAAGAGGAAGGTTTTTAGGTATAATACATTCTGTTTTATGTACAGTCAACCAATTTGATTCCTAGGCCACTATGGACTTTGTCAACGTGACGTTGTAAACCAAATCATAGGGAGTCTCTTACGTTTTGGTTGACAACGTCACTTTAACATAGTCCAAAGTGGCCTAGAAATCAAATTGGTTGACTGTACGTGTGTTACAGAAAACTCACATAAACCGAAGTGAAGCGACGACGAGTCGCTATGTTATGTATAATTTGGTATAGTAACACCATAAAACTGTGATACCACACCTTGTCCAGATAACGTCGAGGGCGACTGTACGTTTAGACGGAGTAATTGACTGGCTATTCGGAATGACGGACCATTATTCTACGGTGCGATAGACATCTTGATTGTTATTGGGAGAAAGGTTGAGACGGGCGCGCGGCGGTTTTAAAAACGACCGGTTACCGTATATAAAATACACTACACTTCGAGATTGTTTTTGCGAATTCTATGTAAGCTACAGCATGGTCGTAAAAAATCTAGAGAAATAAAAGTAGGGCTACTTGACAGAAGCGCGAGGAGCTAACCCCATATATGCTTCTTTTTAGTCCACATAGTTACTCTTTAACAAATAGTTTCTGTGTGTGTCATCTATGGACTTGCTTATCTAATAAGTCCATGGTGATTGTCTAAAACTCGACATTGGCGAAATACACCTTGTGAAAGCCATTTATTAAGAAAAAATAAAGACGACTTAATAAAATAAAAATATACGCTAAATTACTTCACAACCAATCCTGAATCCTGTATGTGACGATTTTATCGTTTCACTTTCATTTTCGAGTAATCAATTTCTCAGGTTTTTATAAAATATCGTAAATACATACGCATAGAGAAAAAGTTATCCGAGGAGATCATACGTATTGAAAGAAAACTCTAGAACGATAGTCAGTTCCGTCGAAATAAACGGCCCGTATGTTTTCACGTAACCACACTGGTAAAGCACGTTGTAGGAACTTTCGAAACATGTCAGTTTGTCCGTATATTTGTTTTGTAACTTTGACACTTTAGAATCATTAGGTGAGTAGAGGCCTTTGGGTGTATGTAAGAAAAGTTTACATCGGTTCGAGATAGATGAGATAAGATGTGAATTTTATTGGTACGGTTGGATTTGAGTTGCTTTTGAATTGTTGATGTCAAAATTAAGTGTCGTTCTTACTATTTTTTTCAGCTGAGTCAGACCACTTTCTAAGTTTTCCAAAAATACCTGCAGTTAAGGCAGGCCGTGTTGCTGCCGGGTTAGAATAGTGCAACTCCATGTCTTCCCGTGGATGTCGTAAGAGGCGACTAAGGGAATAAAGGCTTGTAGTATTGTTAGGCGATGGGCTTGCAACCTGTCACTAATATACACTGGTAGACATCCTGTTTGTACAAAATGTGGTTACATAATTATCATATATTTTTTTAGAGTTGTAGGTAATTCTGTAGCTCTGCCTACCCAGCTCTGGGCACTGGGAATGAAGACGTGAAGGTACGTATATACAGGGTATCCCAAAACTCAACGATAATCCGCCAAGGGCTGATAGAGCAGCTAAAAAGCTATCGATTTAACAGCTATGTATGTTCAGCGATTTTCGCTAGTTTCGGAGATATTGATCATTTTAACCTGAAATTTTGTAATTTTCCCTTATGCCCATGTCACGAAAAATCATTAATTTCGTTATGTATTTCATAAGTTTTTCAGTGGTATCTTACATAATTATAATCATTACGAATTGGCGAAGTTTTTAAACCTATTTGCCCGTTTATTTTATCAGTATTTTTTTTAAGTAATCAGCTAAAGTTGTTTTTTTCATACAAAGTGAAAAGCAACCACTGGGACACCTAGTATGGAGAAACAAACTTTGTGATTACTTAAAAAAAATACTGATAAAATAAACGGGCAAATAGGTTTAAAAACTTTGCCAATTCGTAATGATTATAATTATGTAAGATACCACTGAAAAACTTATGAAATACATAACGAAATTAATGATTTTTCGTGACATGGGCATAAGGGAAAATTACAAAATTTCAGATTAAAATGATCAATATCTCCGAAACTAGCGAAAATCGCTGAACATACATAGGTGTTAAATCGATAGCTTTTTAGCTGCTCTATCAGCCCTTGGCGGATTATCGTTGAGTTTTAGGACACCCTGTATGTAGGAAGAGTTACCAACAGTGACTTCTGGATCTACCAGAGGGGCTATTGCTTTCATTTTGAAAATCGAAGGCTTGTCTGCATACAAAATGAAAACAGTTGATTCGCTTTGAAGCCAATTGCGATTGCGAGTGCGTTAGGCAATAGCGACGCCGGTCAGGACTGTAACCAAATCAGATTTCAGTTTAAACCAATGTTTAAACCATATTAAACCCTTAATCAACGCTATTAACCGCCAGCTGTTGCCCTCGACTGTCAAAATAAGTAAAAAAATCCCTCACCGATAGAGCCATTACACACGATCGTAATCGGGCGGTTTATTCGACGGCCCGCTCGTATATCTGTAACGCGATACCGTGTGATGCAGCCTTTAGCCACGGATTGAGACATCGTACATACTGTTTGGTTTTCTAAGCGATATTATAGAAATATAGTTTTCTATCTCTGCTTTGTTTTATCTTATTCTTTGGTGAAACAAGTTAAGTGACGCTTTTGACACACAAGTTGTTGTTTGAAGTGCTAGTAGGGGTAGTTTACTATAAGTACATAGTATTACTGAGGTCATATCATAAGACTAAAATTATTTACCGACGTAATGCTATTATCAATTAAATATTTTGTTCTTAAATTATGACTTATTTTTTATTGTGTCCCTTCTCACCACTTAATCCCAACTCACCCCGTTTAACGGTTTATAAGTATTTTTTCAATAAATTAACCAACGTGAATCCTCGACTTGTATATGTTTCTTGTTTATGTTAATTCCCCGTACACTCGGCGCTAATTTGAGTTATCGCTTCCCGGTACAGTCTCTCACAATATTGATGGCGGGGACGAGTTACAAATTGATTTTTAAAATTCAAATACTCGAGTTTTGGTTTACGTAAGTTAAATTAAATTGAGTGTTAAGTTACAAAACATTATACAACCATGTTTTTATAAAACATTTTTTAAGTATAGTATTTTTATCGTGGTTTTGTATCTATACCTACTACCTACAAGCCAAGAGCTTAGTGTAGGATTGGGTCAATTTGTGTGACCTAATGCTGCGATATTTGTTTCTTTATTACCTACTAGCGACCCGCCCTCGCTTCGCTTCGGTTTATGTGAGTATGAAAATGGGCTATCTAACACTGAAATATTCGATTTATCTAAAGCGTTCAAGCATACAAACAAACTCTTCAGCTTTATAATAATAGTATAGATTTCGTGGAACATTAAATAAAACTCCCCACGTTAAGGGTAGGGTTTTAACACCCCTGACCATAACTGAGGAAACTGTACGAGGATAGGCAAGATTACAAGGATGAGCACAAAAGTAAATAAACTCATATTTCTACAGCAAAATATCCATAAACTATACATATAAATAAACATCATATGTATACACAAGTTTAGATATAAATACATATACTTACATACAATAATAGTGGTAACAGCATTAGAAAATTCATGGTGGCACAAAGTGCCAGGATTGACTTCTTATCTATCTTATTATTGTAGATTTTTTTGTCACAACGTACAAGCGTCAAAAACTCATAATTATTCTGTGTTAAATCAGTTGTACAGTAACACACTAACGGAATCGAACAACATAAATAAAAGAAACATTAAAATACCACGCTTTACCTCGAAGCGTTAGATTGAGTTATCATCCATAATGTCCCTTTGAATTGATAGCGAGATTACGCTAACAAATCGTTAGTTTTAACGTTCGGGACAACGTTAATTTATCGTTTAAACGTTATTTATTTTATTGGTTCCGCTTGCGGTTAGTCGGGGGGTTGGGTTACATTTGTTGCGTGGGCGCTGGCGAAACGGTTTTGGTTTAATTGTTTTGGTTTTTTGTTTATTAACTGAGTAAAAAGAGTGGTGTTTTAAGTTTACATTGTGTGTCTGTGTATCTGTGTGTAGCTCCGAAACTAATGTGCCAATATTGATGCATTTTTTTTTAAAAAGATTGTTTGTTCAGTATAGTTTTGAGCTAGAGCCTTATCGCATAAACCAGCGATTAATTTCTTTCTCGTCACTTGACGCTGCCATTTTGACAAGGTTCTATGGTGGATCAACACTTAAAGTCCGAGATGGTGCCACATAATTCCGAATCGATCAAAATTATGAATGCAGTAATATAAATCTAACCTAAACTATGTATAGCAATTAAATTATGCATTTAATCTAAATTCCTCCAACAAAACATACCTTTCGGAAAAATAGAAAATCCGGACCAGTGAATCGTCGAAAAAAAATAATTTCAGGTCTTTCCATAAAATATACATACACTAAAAACAGGGTAAAAATAAAAAAAAGCACTCGGTTAGCAGCGTCAAAAATATCTACCCGCCCCTATGGCACTGAAAATAAGGTCTATGTACACATATACTTGGCGCAAAGGCCGTACAGATATTACTTAGTACTTTTGCCTGTACATTTATGTACTCGATAATGCCCTTTCTTTTCTATAAACACTAAACAATCACCAATCACCTGTCACGCTAAACACCGCGCGCGCAACATATTTATACACAACAATCAAAATGGCTGCGATCATATCATCAGCTGTTCCGAGAATCCCGCGGCGGCGCGGGTTCGATTCCCCGCTGCGACGTAATTCACAAGGCTCACACCTCCGTGGGCTTAGATTAGACGGACGGACGGTTTTGATGCTTTACATTTTTGAGGATTTATTTTTGTATGTAAGGCCCGTATTAATAAACTAATCTCAACTCTAATGCTCGTCTTGAATGACAAAAATGACAGTGTTCTATGGTTTGACGGTTGTACGTTATTTTACAGACTGAAGTTGTTTAGAATTTCATTTCATAGAAATTTTTTCTCGTATTATCATTTCATAGAATAATCAATATGTAGAATAATTACTTTGAAGACTTTTAAATCATCGTTTTTTATTTTAAATAAAATTCAATGTTTCTTTTTTCATATCATAGAATAGCAAATTAAATATTCTTTGTTCTCATATTATTTATTTAAAATATAACTTAATAACAATAAAATCAACTTATAGAGTATGGTGCAGTTTGTGAAGGTGTGTGAAATGAAACGTTTGAAAAAAAGCATACGATTTTAATTTGCAGTCAAATGGTATCGCATAGCTTATTCAAGAGATATAAAAAAAATAACCTCGAAGGCTAAGGCGGGAGCTTGCTTCGCTTCGCTCCCGCCATAGCCTTCTAACCTAACCTATTCAAGTCGGTTCTGCCCAGAGAGGTCTTGCTCGCTCGCTTCGCTCGCTCGCTCACTCATATTTATATCATAATATAGTATTTATCTTATAACCCAACCTTCTAAAAAATGCACTGACCAAACAATATTCGTTGAAAAATAATTATATTGTTTGATAAGTATGTGTAATGAAAAAATAAAATTACAAAATTCATTGAATTGATTTTCTGTCGAATTTGTTTCTTTCAAGTAAATAGTAAAAAAAAAAAATATATACGAAGCAAAAATACAAGGACCAAATAGTATATGAAACATTTTCTGTGAAACAAAATTCTGTAATTTTTCAGTCTGTAAAACAAGGGAACACCATGGTTTGACGTTTACTTTGACGTATCTTGTGACGCGCATCTTAGCCAAGATGAGTTTATTGATACGGGCCTAAGATATCTAGTTCTGATAATACATACGTAGATTTAAATTGATGACTAGGTACATTTATGCAAGTTTGTCCTCGGCTGTTTGTAAATTTAGATTTAATTAAATTTTTTCTTCACACGTTTTACCCATCCTAACGATTTTGAGTTCAAGTTGTGTGAATATTACAACAAATAAAAATATAGACTATCATTTACAGTTTAAAAACGATAAGTAACTAAGAATATTTGATCCTATTCTAGATATATTTTACATCTTCTTGACTATTGAGATGGTAAACACTTCTTTTAATTTAATCTAATTTATTTTATCACAAACTTAATTCATAACATTTATTAATTTTATAGGTATATACTCGGTTTTGCGGATGCGTTGCACTTAAATCAAACGGGTTAAAAACAATCAACTAAAAATGCCATTACATATGATTTCTTCTGCATCCAATAGTTCAAACCTTATAATAAAGTAAATCACCAAGCATCAAGACCCTGTGGTCCCGTGATTTGAGTAATATATTGATGATGCTGCAACACCATTGTGATCTCTGTTAGATTATGATGACCGAGATAACTTATTCTCAGGTTAATATAAACGTCAGACGAGAGGGCTAGGGGATAAAAAATAACTTGGCTTCGCACTGCATAAGTACGAGTATTGTTTTTATTGACCTATCGGGAGAAATCATTTTAACAGGTAACCATAGTAACGCAATAACAGATCTTGGTCTTTGTCACCAGATTTATAGCAAGTTTTTATAGATCTAACAATAAATATGTATAATGTCAAAATAGGGATGTTAGTTGTTCGCCAAACGCCATTACTGCTATTTATAATGAGCGTAACTATGGCAATAACAATGTTAAAGGTTGCCATGGCAACGCTCATTACGAAACTGTTATCACCATGACATCGCCTTAAGGTGCACTTATAGGAACAATAATAGCTTCATCACTGTAATTTTGTGTAATGTTATAAGAGAGCCGTATTCCGTAATGTTGATATGCTATTATTGATAGAAAAAAGCCAATGTAAGTGAAATCATAGTTAAATTAAAGAAAAATGGAAATTAAAGTTAGAATCAAAATGAATATTCTGTCAGTAACAACGGACGATCGGACAAGCGAGCGAAATCGCAGCGGCGAGTTTAAGTAGTCCCGTCAGAGTGAACAAAACACATTTAGCGCGTGCATTTTCAATTAAGCAGCCTTATACGTTCGATCCATCGGCAGAAACCATGCTGCTAAATTGAACATATGTTTTGTTCGCTCTGACGGGACTACTTAAACTCGTCGCTGCGATTTCGCTCGATCGTCCACCCGTCCGTTGTTTTTGATAGAATAACACCCCAGGTAATTGACCTTGTCCAAAAAACACCTAACGGATACATAAATTCGTAGCTTTTTTTTTAAAGTAATAAAACGTATTCAGTGTCACATTAATATTAACAAGCACCGTTTAACACGAGTTTTGGACAAAATGTACAAATCAACTTGATTCATAGTTTGTGTTAATTCCATTAATATATTAGCTATTAAAGTATAATGTTGCTATTTAGTTAGAAATAAAACAAAAGCTGATTTTTAACCGATTCGCAACAACATTAATTGTTATCTCTCTTCGTCATTTTTGTTTGTTGTTGGGAATAAATGTATTTTCTTTGGTTTCTTTCTTCACTACATAGTATAAAATAAAGTAGCTTCCCGCTGTCTGTCTGTCCTTATATATGCTTAAATCTTTAAAACTACGCAACGGATCTTGATACTATTTTTTTAATGAATAGAGTGATTCAAGGGGAAGGTTTTTATGTATAATAATAATAAATTCTGTTTTATGTACGGGTGTTACAGAAAACCCACATAAACCGAATCGAAGCGAGGGCGGGTAGCTAGTCTAAATATAAATATTAGAGCCTAGAGGCTAATAGATTCGACTGGCTTTTTAACTACTTTTCACTGTCAAGTAAATAAGAGCTATAATAACGTTGAAAATACGATAACATATCTAAAGCAATATGGTTTTACCGAGTAGAATAAACTTACACAAATCTTAAATAACTAATCTAGCGTCTGCTCGCGACTTTGTCCGCGTAGATATAGTTATTTTACCATTCCAAGAGAACAGCGATTTATTTTGGAATTAATGATAGCCTATAATGGTAATCCAGAATATAAGCTATTTTTATGTAAAATTTTATCAAAATCCAATCAGCCGTTGTAGAGTGAGGGAGGAAAAAAAAAACTGACACTTGAACTTTTAGGGGACAATGTTACAGTAATTCATATTGTCTTAAAAAAAAACCGGTCTAGCATGAGTCGGACACGGGCACGCCAGTTCCATACAATTATCTAAAAAAAAAACACGTTTGTTGTATGAGAGACACCTTATAGGATACCCCCTTACTAATAAACGTTGAGTAGCGGTGGTATAGCTATACAATGTTCTGTCCTTATCTGTCAAATTCAAATGTCACAATGACAGATAAGGACAAAACATTGTATAGCTATACCACCGCTACTCAACGTTTATTAGTAAGGGGGTTACCCCCTTATATTTATTTTATTCTGTTTTCAGTATTTGTTGTTGTAGCGGCAACAGAATTACAGTCATCATCTGTGAAAATTTCAACAGCTATCACGGTTCATGAGATACAGCTTGGAGACAGACAGACAAACGAACGGACGACAGCCGGGTGGGATCAGATATTAGTAGTTAATTATAACACATTTTCCCTTACCGAGCATCGAATCCGGGGACGATGGTATTAAAAATAAATAAATGACCATCACCACGGGTTGGCCAAGTTCTCAAAATGTTCTAATGGCGCAATTTAGAAAAACAACATATTTTTTATAGATTAACTTCTTATTGGCATGTTTGGTATAATTAACTGAGAAATAGTGCCGCTATAAAATATCTCATTAATAAATTAATTTGTCATTTATAAAGACGAACTGGTTTTTGTGCGTAGAGATTTACCGCAACATAATTATATTGAATCTGTCGGTTTGTCCGCCTGTTCTAGGTAGACTATAATAGATCAAAATTCAGGGTAGTGATTCTGTAAACAACGCCGCTCGTCCCGTCGGACTGTCGAGTGATATCCAAGCGGCGAGATTAAGTAGTCCCGTCAGTGCGAACAAAATACATTGTAGCGCGTGCATTTTCAATTTAGCAGCATGGTTCCTGCCGATGGGTCGAACGTATAAGGCTGCCTGATTGAAAATGCACGCGCTACAATGTGTTTTGTTTGCTCTACTAAACTACTTAAACTCGCCGCTTGGATATCATTCGACAGTCCGTACGACCGGCGTTGTTTACAGAATCAGTACCCTGAATTTTGATCTATTATAGTCTACCTAGACCAAGTAAGGGAAGGAGGCGGCGGAGGCACTTTTGCCAGTTTCTGCTTAGTATTTTTTTTTAATAACGTTGCACACAGGTCTAGGAATACGTTGAATATCTACCCTATCTATCTGTCTATCTATATGACGCGTCAGAAAATAACACTACAGCTGAGGTATTTTTATGAACCCTCGCAGCATGGGTTCCGCTGCCGACTACCAACTTTATACGTAATGGGTTTTATTAGGCCCGGTATAAGAATATAATTAAGACATAAAATAAGCAAACTCGGTAGTCGATTTAAATGACGCCTATCATTGGAAAAACCGGTTCAGAATTTTTAGAGAACTTGGCGGTAGTAATATGTTAAATTTCTTCCACAGTTGATTTTCAAAAACGACTCACTAACGGGTCAATTGACTAGTTATTAACTGACCGTGGTAGGGGTTCTCTGAACAACGACGGTCGGACGGACGAACGAGTGAATGTCCAAGCGGCGAGTTTAAGTAGTGCGAAACAAAACATATTTTAGCGCGTGAATTTTCAATTTAGCAGCATGGTTCGATGGATCGAACGTATAAGGCTGCTTAATTGAAAATGCACGCGCTAAAATGTGTTTTGTTCGCTCTGTCGGGACTACTTAAACTCGCCGCTGCCGTCCGACCGTCCGTTGTTTTTGAAAGAATAACACCCCAGCTTTGTTGTTCCTACAAGCATCCTTCTAGACACCAGCGGGCCGAGTATGACTGCTTCTATATCGCGTGTCAAACGTGGACAAAGCATCCGTCCCTCTCGAACTTATTTACGTGTCAGAAGGTGACGGATGCCTTGTCCACACTTTGTCACGTGATAACAACAGCCGTAATAGGCCGCTTGGGAAACGGAAACCTGGTTAAATGGTTTAACCAGCGTCGCTATTGCCTAACGCACTCGCAATCTCAATTGGCTTCAAAGCAGTTTTGTATGCAGACAAGCATTTTTTTAGCCTTTAGCCGACTAAGGTAATAAAGGCGTGTAGTACTGTTAGGCGATGGGCTTGCAACCTGTCACTAATACACTGGTAAACATCTTAGCCTAAGTGTGCAAAATGTGGTTACAGAATTATCAAAAAGTTTTTATAGTTGTTGGAAATTCTGTAGCTCTGCCTACCCCACTCTGGGAATAAAGGCGTGAGTTTATGTATGTATGTGTACAAGCCTTCGATTTTCAAAATGAAAACAATTGCGAATGCGAGTGCGTTAAGCCCTCTGCTCGTCAGAAAGGCCATACATTTAAATAGAGCATTCTCATATTTTCGATTCCGCTTGAACAGAATTGATATTATTACGGTTCTGATCAAAGAGCAAAATAAAACGGTTACTGCTCGAAATTCCGGTAAATTTCACGCGATATTTCGTTCGCACCGTCATTTAGATTAGCTAGGTCTTTAGTTACATTTTCACTTGCACCTATGTCAAACATATGGGTTAGTTATTATATAAAAACATTTATTATTTTATTACGAATAAAACTTTACATGTTCCTTAATCAGGCATTTTACATTCAAGCACAACATCGCAAAACCTAGCACCTAGCATTATGTGTAAATTAACTAATTCCTACCATCCCACTATAATATACATTCAATTATAACCTATCCACAATGTACCATAAGTTTTAAATCCCTTAGCAAATCGTTGGACTTACTGTATCGTGTTATTTACTCACCAAATTTTGATAGTAATTTGATCATTTAGAAGCTTATGAGTGGTTGGAACAGGATGCGAGGCGGGCTGTGATTGGTTGAAATGGCTTGGTGAAGTCATGTCCATTGTTATTCGGGTTTTTGACGAAAGTAGGTAACTTATTTCAATTTGAGATAAGTTACATATTAGTTTTTAAAGGCGATTACGTTTTTTTATGGTAAAGAAAATGCAAATGTCTAACGGTCGCACTCAGTCAGTTAATGATGAAGAAGTCGCGCCTTTGTTATGATTTTTCATACACAAGTTCGAGCTGTTAAAAATATGTGTGGAATGAGGATGGTAGATAGAGTAAGAACTAGCGAGATCTCAAAACGATGTGAATTGAAAGATGTAGTGACACATATCAAAAAGGGCTAAGATGGTTTGGTCGTGAAAGGATGGATGAAAAAAGTTACGAAAGAGCTACGACGAGCGAGAGTCAATGGAGATGTCTGTATGGGACGCCCAGGACGCACTACAGTGATCAGATTCGCGACGTACTGAATAAGGGCCAAATCAAATGCACCCCAAAACTAACGTAGGTACCTACCTGCAAGAAGAGGTTGATGAATGTTTCGGAAGAGCCAGCCGCTTAATTCCACCATCGAACCACACGTCGTAAAGCCAGGGTCCTTCGACAACCCCTTGACGATTGGCGTTCTTCTGCCATGATTACTAGGCCCTTCTTACCTCGTACAGCATCAACATTAGCTAAGCAGAGTAACGTGCTCAAGATGTTCAAGACACGACATATTCTCTTGACAATAGAGCCGAGTGCAGATCATTTTGAGCTCTTCTGTACTGCCCTCCTAAGCCAAAAAAGCAGCATCTTAAATTCAATCACCAAAGCAAATTCAATTCTAAATCATTAATAATAATGTTGATATTACTACAGGAGGTTTATCTTAGATCCTGCGTTTTTGCTTAGGACGGCAGTGTAGCGTAGTTACTTCTGCTGCTGACTGTACAGTGAAACTGTGCAACGACCTCCTTTCGCGGTATCTCTATCCACTGATGATTGCCTTCAGGAACCGAGCTTTTATTTCCCTAATAGGCCGGCAATGCACCGAGAACTTTTCTTGAGTTTCTGGTGACTATGGACGGTGGTGATTCCTTAGAGTAACCGTATGCTCACTTGCGCCCTCTTTAAAAAGTTGTCTTAGATGAACAAACTAATCTTGGCTGAGATACCAGTCTCAGAAATGACAGCTTTCTATGACTTGACAATTACTTTAACAGATGCCTTAAGCCGGCTTTACGTCCACGTGCTAGGTGCTTGCCACAAACACTGCAGGACGCAACCATACGTTGGAGTGAGATGGAAATATATCGTTCTCACTCTAACCTGTAGTTGCGTCCTGCAGCATGTAGATACGGCTTTACAATGCGAATACTACCTGTCGCTGATTTGGGAATATTTGGTATCTCTATTTTTTTGACCAGTAACTAAAAAAAGTACGTAACAGTCATAAAAAAAAAATTTTGGCCATTTTGTAAAGCGTTTATTCGAAAATCGCTACTTCCAAACTACATTTCTTTAAACAAATCATTCCTAAACTTGTTTATTCAACAAAATAGCTGGAAATTGAATAGAATTATAACATAATGAATTCAGTAGACAGCTCCAGTAATAAGAAACGATGAACTTATTCGGGTGCCTCGATAAAGTGGACAGAGCGATAAAGAAGGTGAACTATGTCGCTACCAAGGACCTCCGCGCTATGTTAGGCTGGTTTCACAATGAGTCAAAGACCATTTTTTTTGAAGATTCAGTAATAGTCGGTGACTACACCATACCTATACCTTTGTTGAGTTCGTGGTGTTTGTGGATATACCTTTGCTTTGTCGCCACACCACCAGGGGCATGTTTTATAAGTTTCCATTTGACGCAACCTCTACCAATGACGACTAGCCATTTGACAGTGTTGCCAGTTTAGACATGTACAATTGTAACTTGTTACTTATAAAACGTGCCCCAGGTGAATTAGTAGTCAATCTTTAGTCTATTTTATAAAAAGACTAGCGACCCGCCCTCGCTTCGCTTCGGTTTATATGAGTTTTCTGTAACATCCGTACATAAAACAGAATTTATTTTACATAAAAACCTTCCTCTTGAATCACTCTATGTATTAAAAACCGCATCAAATTCCGTTGCGTAGTTTTAAAGATCTAAGCATACATAGGGACAGACAGCGGGAAGCGACTTTGTTTTATACTATGTAGTGATGGGTTGTTCAAGTGTCGAAGACTGAAAAGACATGAGCATTCTCATTTACACAAGCCCTTCCAGGCGTATTTGATGCATAAGTATGTGAAAGAAGCGAAAGAAATTTGTCAAGATCGTAGCAAATGGAAAGAAGTGGTCTCTGCCTACCCCACTGGGAAACAGGCGTGATTTAATGTATGTATGTATGTAAGTATTTTTACTTTATTTGTTCTTGTCCTGACTCATAATTTTGGCCCTTATCCCATTCGTCTGGAGTTGGCGCAGCCAGTCTACTTCTTCCACACATCCCTATTAGCCGTCATCTCAGCGTTCACTCCCTTCTTTCGCATTTGCAGTCTTAGGATTGCATTGCAGTCTTGTGAATGCGAATATCTATGGGTCACAGCTTCCACTTACCATCAGGTTGCCTGTGTGCTCGTTTGTCTTCTCTATGCCATAAAAAAAATCACTCTTAACACAATCCTTCCTCAAAGGAAAGTTCCTTTTGTGTTACCAAAAATGAATGAATATAAACACAAAATTAACTTTCCATACAAATATTTTAGGACACATTACAATATTATTAAATTATTGCATAGTTCGATGTTCTCTACCAACCTGCCATTTTTGTTGAAAATCTGGAGCTGTCACTAATAGTAGCAAAAAACAAGAAAAATGCTCTCTTACTGTATCCCACGATAATCCTAATAAGAATTTCTTATGGTATCTCCTGTGAACACTCCCTAACTATTCGTTACGCGCTGCGGCGTCGCACGCGCCAGTTTAGTGCCTGCGCGCGGCCCGCATGCTGATTTACACGCCTCCCAATTCAAAGGTAGTATAAGAGTACGAAAACCTTATGCACATACTGCCTTCTTCCTTTGAACAGCCTGCTACGAGGATAAGCGCTTCTCTGAGTGAGACCAGTCTACTTTGAACTGTGAGTTAGTAAGTGTTTAATGGAATTGGGGATCTACTTTATTTAGCCATTAGGATGTGATCTTCGATTTTGAAGAGTTGCTATGGGAGAAGAGACCAACGTAAACTAGCAGCTCTAATAAGAAAATGCAATGTATATACTTGATGGTTCGGTTTTAGGATTACAGATAGCAGTGCTAGTTTGCTTTCACTACTTTTTCTTCGTCATCATCATCACCATCATGCCATAGAAAAAAGAAAACCTTGCATTTTGCCAAAAAACTGATTTTCAGTCGAGAATCAAACCTCCTTCTTTATTAAAGTCAGTTAAAAATAGTATGTGAGTGAAAGCATCATCGTCATCATCATACCTTCGCGCCTTCATTCCCAGAGTGGGGTAGACAGAGCTACAGAATTACCAACAACTCTAAAAACTTGTTGTCAATTCTATCACCACATTTTGCACAAACAGGCTAAGATGTTTACCAGTGTATTAGTGACAGGTTGCAAGCCCATCGCCTAACAGAACTACACAACCTTTATTCCCTTAGTCGCCTCTTACGACTTCCACGGGAAGACATGGAGTGGTACTAGTCTAAGCCGGCAACCACACGGAAAACCAATACCTGGCACGGTAAGTGAAACCATTAGCGGAATAAAGCAGTTCTGCTTGCAATGTGGCACCATTGTTGGTATTCAAAGGACCACTACGCTACACAATTAAAGCTGGTACAGCTACGTTCCGGGAAGAGACAATTCGGACGTTTACCACTAACATTTCACCGAGTTCCTAAAAGTGAACGGTGACCACCGTGCGTGTGGTCATAACGAATTTGTTACGATAAAACAGATGGGAAACTTTTGGACGTAGTATGTGGTTGGCGACGCAATAGCCTAGTTGGTAGTGACCCTGCTTACGAAGCTAGCGGTGCCAGGTTCGATTCCCGGTATGGGGTGGTATGGGCAAATAAATAGGATGTTTTCCGCTATTACCTACTTCGTTTTATTTTTCTTTTGCAACATTTTATATAAATCCTTTTTAACTGCTGTGATTATCTACCCTAATTTTAATTTGGAGATTTTGAAATTTTGACTTTGTCTTGTTTGACACTTGACACGCGGGGCAGGGCTCAAGCTACCGGTGGTTAGGGCTGCAGAGAGAGGAACCTCCTCTTAATACTCGTACATGCCGTGTCGAGGAGAACTGCCTTCTGTATCTGGCCCTTGGTCCAGCTATCTAGCGAGAGTCTCTTGAAATTAAACAATTGGGGAAACGACACATTTTTGCAAATATATTTTGACCAAACGGCAGGCCCCGGATTTTTATCTATTGATTAGTTTCGATACCGACTGTATCCCTATATCTTTTTTATTATTCTTACTTCCTTATCTTATCACTTATTTCTTCTTCATTATAATGTACCTAAATCAATAACATCGTGACACTGACACCAAAGTTTTCGTGTAACCAATTTACAATACAGATTCGAAATTACTAGAATCGTACATTGAATTACTAATGGCCATTTCTTATTCCGCTGGCGCCATCGATTCGTAAGAAATTGTAGAAAATGGACATATAATAAAAAGTCGTGTTCACTCGTGAGGTGAATAAATGTTTTGGTAATTGTTGATTAGTGGTAACTGTTGTGTGGGCAAGTGTCAAGAGTTATGTGTTTGACTATAATGTTCGTTGCGTGTGTTTTTTTAATGAGAATTGCTCGCTTGATGACTTCATCGTAGATATTGTTCGTTAACGTATAGTTTTTAGGTTTTCGTAGTTAACAATGAACCCTAATAGTTGGCCCTTCTGTCCATCTGCCCGTCGTAAGTTGTAATTTGACAAAGTAATTTATATTACTCCAACAAAGTGTACTTAGTAAAACAAAATCTACCTAGTTTTTTTTATGTACTTAACACCTCCTTTTCATATAATATAAAGGAAAGGATTTTTTTTTTCATTACGTCGCCTAGTATTTTAACCCTTCACTGAGCATGGTCACACATGCGAGTTTATGGTAAGTTGAATCCTAGGCCCATACCATAAACATTTGCAAACTCAAGTCTGCAAACCAAAGATTGCAAATCTGCTGCCAACGCTCAGGGCTATAGGTAAGAAGATACGCCTCCTACGGTATAGCTACTGAAGCGTTAGACGGTGCCGTGACCAGGAGCCTAAAATATTTAAATTTATAAATCCTAAAAAATATTGATAGTTTTAGGTAAGTAGATATTGCAAAATTGCTTACCGTCAGATCAAATGGTAAAATGGTGGTAACAATCTGAACGGAACTTCTACTGTGGCTTTTAGAATAAAAAGATCTTTTTATACGTGAAAGACATTTCAAAGCCTTATCTAAAAAAAAATGCATAGTGAAGGCTCTGTGTGCCAGAGACATTTGCATTTTCAAGACTACAATCCTGCTCTATGCAAGTATTTTCTCCAGTTGTCTTCTCCCCACAACGGAGCACAATAATGTGAATGCTGCTTCGCACTAGGTTAACGGCTAAAATGGTTGTAACGACCAGGACGGATCTTGCACAAAGTCCTACCATCAATACAACAAAAGTATAACTACCTACTTTAAGTACTGATTAAGTAACAAGAAAAAACGAATTTCAAATGGTCTTTTTTCAAATCTGTACAATAACACGTTCCATTATACAACTGTTCTTATAAACGGTATGATTCTTTAGATTAAGGCACTTGACACTGCCGTTCGCGGGTAGGTCACGAACCGGCCGTAAGTCCGCCTCGCCTCGTTTAGTATCTTAGAGGCACGTACTTACCACGAAACTGTTTAGATAACAACGCTGTTGTCCATTGGTTACGACCCGCGGGCGTATTGCGTTTATCGCGTGACAAAATATGGATACAGCATCCGTCACTCTCGTACTTATATCTTGTACTTACGTGTCAAAAAGTGACGGATAAACGCAGCCATATCAGGCCCCCTGATAATTAAAATAAACTGTGTTTAAGTCAATAAACTATATGCACGCTGTTTTTATATTCTGATAAACAAAGAGGTATTACAAGCTAATCATGTATAGGTCTGTGTATCTTCGTGTAGTATTGTGCCTCATAAGGGGCTGGACCAATCTGGAAGTATTTTTTTTTTATCTTGTTCAATCGGAATAGTTCTTAGCGAGGTTTCATGGAAATCGGTTGGGCTGCTTAAGAGATATCAGCTCTTAAGGAAGGGATCGTCATTATATCAATGTTTTTTTTTTATTGGTCTTTTAATCCATGAAGATCCTTTCCATAACATTGACGTTGTAAAGTAGCTTCAAAGTAAGTACTTGAAATACGTACGTGAAACAAAGCAGTGGGGTCGATAACCGTAATCGGTTGAAAATAGTGTAATATTATTACTTCCATCCGACACGGCGGGGCTATGGAAAACCGCGGCGGAATTGTATGGCGTGTGACAATTCCGTATGGCGGTATTCCCCCTCATGTCCGGTTTACATGGCGATTAACATTTTAAACTAACTTCTCCCCGTGACTTTGTCCGCGTAGATTTCGATTATCGTTATTCCCTCGGGAAATTTTAAATATTTCGGGATAAAAAGTAGTATAAGCTATATTCATTTCATCCAAATACGTTCAGCCGTTGCAGCATGAAGGAGTAACAATTTAACACACACACATAAAAAAACAAACTTTTACACTTATAATATTAGTAGGATTAGAATAATTTACAACCTTTGAAATGAAGGGTTTATGAAAAACGTAAGCAGAGGCTCTATTCTACTACTCGGTAAAACCATATTGCTCTCGAAATCATAACGTATTGTTTTTTGACATATCATCGTATTGTCTTATTTACTTTGACAGCAAAAGCGGCCGAGCTAAAAACAATACGATAACATGTCTGGCTCACTCCAAGTCGCCACTGGTTCACACCTTGCATTTGGTGAACACGCTTGTCGAGTCGGCCCCTGGGTAGTGATTCTGTAAACAACGCCGGTCGTGCGGACTGTCGAGTGAAACCAAGCGGCGAGATTAAGTAGTCCCGTCAGTGCGAACAAAACACATTGTAGCGCGTGCATTTTCAATTAAGCAGCTTTATATGTTCGACCCATCGTGCTGCTAAATTGAAAATGCACGCGCTACAATATGTTTTGTTCGCACTGACGGGACTACTTAATCTCGCCGCTTGGTTTCACACGATAGTCCGCACGACCGGCGTTGTTTACAGAATTACTACCCTGATTGTGATGTACATATTTGCCAGTGGATGGAAGGTTGTGTGTATTGAATGTTTGAAGTTATGCGAGAAGAGGGATGCCCGCATTTCTTCGGTGTAAATAATATCAGCATCTTTGGTACAATGCCGCAGGGGCCATTCTTAGATTTAATGTTTTAGTTAATTTATATATTTAGAGTTAGTTTTATTTAATTTTAGTTTTCTTTTTCAGTTATTGTGTTTTGTTGTATTTTTTTATGTTATTATTGTTGAATAAAATAAAATAGAGTTACTCGAAAATGGCTCGACCGATTACTATATCTATATTGTCATGTCTTATGTTATGTTTTTATTATTATTTTGATTGTTGTTGTTAATTTATATTTAGTATGTAATTCACAGTGCTGTAGTGCTACTGTTATGCTGCGTGTGTTTTTTAAATAAATAAATAAATGTCAAAAGCAATATGGTTAGAACCCAAGTACGGTTCATGCCCATGTAACCAGACTCTTACCAAAAACCATGTCAAAAGTCAACCCCATGCCACCAACGGACCCGTTACACGCGCTTATCATACCTTTACGATGTCTATTACGTTATTAAGCCTTCTAAAATGTGTGGATTACCTCAAAATTGACTGTTACCGCGTATCTGGAGTGGCACGTACCAGGTAACGAGTGGGAAATGGGCCGGTGGGTTTTTGGGAAACTGTGTGGGATTTTTTTATTGTCAAATTAAAAAAACATGAAAAAACGGGGACAAGTTTACTTACCTACATAAATTGTCTTGGTTCAAAACTAAGCTCTAGGCTTGTGCTGGCCAAAGATAAACACACTTACATAGGCATTTAGGTACGAGTATAATTTAAATGACTTTCCCAAAAGGAAGTGGACCAGTGCTAGATTTGAAGACAGTCGAAAACATGATCTGGAGCAGCCTAAACACCGGTTGATAAAAACGGCAAATCTCACGCACATGGTTGGCCCAAAAATTTACAACAAGTTTCCTACAATGATAAAAAACTGTAGGACCCGCTTGGGTTTCTCCTTAAAACTAAAATCTTGGCTGCTCGGAAAAGGCTACTACTCTGTTGAGGAGTTCCTTAGTGAATAGGTACTTAGACTGATATATAAAATTATTATATTAAATATGAAATTATTAAGTATATAGGTAAAATATAAAATTATTATATAAAATTATGAATAATGAATTTAAACGAAATGGAAATAATGTAATAAGTGTTTTTTTAAGGAATTGCATTGTAACAAGTGTTTGATGTGTATATTTAAGACTTTATTTTAATTATTTTAACTTTAACTTTGACGATGTATGTACAATAAGAATATGAATATGAATATGAATATATAGATACATATTTACCTATATACCTATACTTATATAAAAATCCAAGACCCAGGAACAAATAGACAACACGTTAGCCTAGTTGGTAGCAGGCGTGTTATGCTCTCAAAAACAACGGACGGACGGACGAACGAGCGCAATCGCAGCGGTGAGTTTAGGTAGTCCCGTCTCAGAGCGAACAAAACACATTTTAGCGCGTGCATTTTCAATTAACCAGCCTTATACGTTCAATCCATCGGCAGAAACCATGCTGCTCTCAAACTCCAATTGAGAACCCTTATTATTTTTCTATTACAGCTAAGTGTGACAGAGGTCACTACAGCTGTTTGCCTTTAATCACGGTGTGACAGGGGGTGGGCATAAACAATTTCACAATCGCTCCCAACTCATTTTACGGCTGTTAGTCTATGCCGCCGCCATTTTATAATCTGTGACTAAACGTTCAAAATGTCGCCGAATATAATTAACATGTGTTTTGTTAATGGGGAACGAATGGGGTTTTTTGGTTTTGCTGAGAAATTAGTTTTTGAGGTTAATCCGGGTCGATTGAGGTTAAAAGCAATTTGTGAACAAAGTGAGTTGAACGTTACTAAAAAAAATTGGCCTGAATTCTAAGTTAACAAGTTAACAGCACTTAAATTAAAGATTTTCTCAACTTCATCCAAAATGATTTCTTGAAACTTCTTACTTTGATATAAATATTTTGAAACACCATGTCCTGTTTCGTTATCTTAACCGACTTAAGGGACCATTTCAAATCGCAGATCAAAATACGCCGACCAAATAGGGTTTGATTATTGTCCAGCTTAACTTGGACCTTTATTAAGTTTAAAGTGGAAATAAGGGTAGCTATTGCATTTTTTTTTAACTATATAAAAAAAATAAAGTGAATATGGTTAATGTCTGGGGCTTACGCTCAATTGGTTGCAAATTGCTTGTAAAAGACGTTCGGCATGAAGTGGTGTAACTTTTTAGGACATTTATTTTTACTCCATAATATTTAATTTGGAAACACTAACATAATTTAGTATTTAGACTTTGTCAAGTGGCTTTTAAAAGCCAATTTTTGTATGTTCGAAAAAAAGTTATCTATATATATATAAAAAGTCATCATCATGTCAAATAATTTCACAATATTTTAAGGTTAAATAGTTTAAAATTTCCTGATGTTCATCTTATCTTTTCACACGTCAAACAAAACCTCTAAAATTATGTATTCCTAGATAACCGCACCCTTATTTAGTAAACGGCGAAAAGGCAGATGTCCGCATTTTTTTTGCTTCAATGACACCTTTTTGCCCCACTGTGCAAACCAATTGACTTCGAGTGTCGATTTCAATTACTGGTCCATTGTTACCATTTGTACCATTTGTACCATTTGTGCTTTATTGAACCTTTGTGGGCCAGACATTTCTACGGTCACTTTTGACAAAAAAACTGATACTCCCTATTGTTATTGGTTATTTGATTGACGTAAAGCGCACACAGTCGACATTTTACTCTAGCTTTTTATTTTTAAGATTCATTTTGCTGTACCAAGTGATATAGATAATCCAAGTCCGTGTTTTTTAAATTTAATTTTGTTATTTTATACCCTATGGTAACAACTTTAGGTTTTAAATTAAATATACTTATAACATACAGGATATAACTGGACAGTAACTGCTCTATAATAATATTCTAAATGTCCAACAATTTGTGCAAATAGCGAAAAATATATATTTGACATCCATTGGCACTCTTGCGCAGCTGTTGAACTACAAAAGGATCCGCCATATTTTTGACATGATTAGGCTGTCAAAGTTTTTGTTGACAGTTTAAATTGATAGTTGCGAAGAATTTGAGTATCTATTGACACGTGCTGATAATATATTGACTTTACTTAAGTGGAAGAAAGAAAAAGAGGATAGTTTCGATATAAAATAAGAATAACATCATAATATCAATAAGGCATCCCATTTTAGTCTTTAGGGCCTGTTTTATTTGTTGACGTTAAGAAAGCTCTAGTATACTTTAAAAAAAACTATTGCAACGTTAACATTGTGGTAACGATATCGAAGCGAGATGTGTTAAATCAGAGTAATATTAAGTAACATGCTCTTGTCATTGTCAAGCTCCTAATTTAAGTACTTTATGCCTACTTTGAGAAAAAACCTCTTGGTTTGCTCTCATTTTTTAATGACCCGGATCTCCCCTTCTATCTAGCCTGTAATGATAGAGATGCACCTGATTGCACCTAGCAATAAGCGAGCAAATACAACTAGTGCTAGCCGTACAGAGAAATCACAGGTTGTTCTTTCTTTATTAAACGACTTCAAAAAAGGAGGGGTTCTCAATTCGTCTGTGTGTTCTTTTTTTCTTCTTTTCAAAGTATAAAACATTCCACTTCATCCGTCGGTCTTTCTAATTTTCTGTCGGTTTGTATATCCGCTAACTTCTCATAAACCACGTAACTGATTTTGAGGTGATTTTCACATTAATGTTACTGGTTTGGCAGGAAAATTAAAAGTCTGTTTTTATGAATAAAATCAAACTTAATTTAAAACAAACAAAAGCGAAAAACAAGCTCTATTGCTGGTTTTTCGCTATTCACTAGAAAATTTTATTGCAATCGGGTATTTTGTTTTTGTTAAATACTTTTTTGTAATTGTTGTGGCCCCAAGCAGGTGAATTTAATGTTTGATAGAAGCAACACCACAGGCAGGAAGACATTAAAAATAACAATAGTTAAAAGTCTGTTAACCAATAAATCCTTTTTACAACAAAAGACTTTCCTTATTAAAGATTGAGTCGAAATTATAATGTCACAAATTTTGACTTACGTCCAATTTGATCGTATGTGTCATTATTCTCGAACAATCATAACCCATTCGATTCAACGTTTCCTACTACGTTAATAAATGTGACATCTCTATAGAGAATTAGAATAAATTTGATATAATCGATGGTGTCCCGCTGGTAAAAGTGCGTTCTCTATTATACGTTTCTACTTAAGCTTAACTTAACAAAGTTATAAAATCCAATGGCTAAAAATAAAACTAGTCCATCGACTTAGTAAATTTAAAAACATAGTATGACGCTAGAGACAGTTTTCCCGGCAAATTTAAGTTGGTAGTCAATTTTAAACATGGCCGACTAATTTGAAAAAGGAAGACGTCAATTTTTGAATTCGGTGAATATTGTAGTGTCTTTATTGTCCAGTAGCTTGGTATAAATAGCGTTTCCTATGCGCGTTGTATGTGTCAGAATGACAATAGTAATGTGGTTTTTATAAGTATTTATGGTAACTACTAAGTCCATGGTAGGATGATGGTAGGTAGTCTTAGATTGTTTTTTTTTCTGTTGTTGTCTTTGACTTTACTTGGGGAGAATCTAAAATGTATGTTTTAGTACCCGAAGAAAAAATAATAATATACGAATACGACTAGTCTTTCAATGTCAACCAGACCAATTTTTTTTTAATTGGATAAATATCTTATTGCATTTGTGGTCTTTGAGAGGGATCATAGAGGGCAGGGACCAATTTGTAGTTACAAATTTTACTGACGAAAAAGGCTGCATTTTAAGTATGTATGAAACATTATTTTCTATTTGTATTGGCTAGTAAGGCGTCTTAATAAAAACTAGCGCACTACAAAAAACTGTATTTTATTTAATTCAACTAAAAAAATATGTCTCATCTGTCAAAGCCACCATCTTGGAAATCACCCAAAACTGACAGATCTCATAAAGGCACGTACACACGCGCGTATTATGTTACGGCCATTTGAATAATATATGGCAGAGGGCGCCCTGTGTGATGACTCTATTCCCGCCGGATGACCAGAGAGAAAGAGCCCTGCTTTTGAATACAATGTATTTGAATTTGGAATGTGTTCGTTTGATTTTAAACTTCGAGTACTAACGTACTCTCCGTTTTTTTGTATTGGATTATTTATTGCTCTTTTGTTTGTACAATAAAGTGTTTTCATACATACATACATACCAATGGCTATTATTGGGCGTTTTCACTAAAATGTGTACCCCAATTAAGGACTGATCAAGGAACTTTAACGATGTCAGTTTTTTGTCGAAAATTAGTCATACATTGCGGCCGTCAATGCTATATAGTTATATAAGACAAGCTTACTCGAAGAAAATTAAAGAGTTATACGTCAACCCAGTTTGTCTGTCTGTCTGGAAATCCGCTAACTGCTAAACCTTTTTATGCGATTTTCACTACGAGTTATATAATTTTGCATGGAGGGTTTCTGTGAATTATTCTGGTCACATAAACATAAGAATCAGAAGTCACATAAACCGAAGCGAAGCGAGGGCGGGTCGCAGAAATGTTCTATTGGTGAATCAAGTTTTAAGGTACTCCCTATTTTTCGACATGTTTCACAAATAACACGTTTTTAGAAAAACTATATATTTGCTAACGATTTGGCTTTTACACGTTTATTAAATCAGACAAGTAGGCTAACATTATTTTGATCTTATTTAATTTAAAATAATACAGTTTTGAACAATAATACAGTTGGTAACGCAGGGGAAGATGTTGTAGGTTTTGTATGAAAAAAGTGCTTTTCCCCCGAGTTACCACGTCCTTTCGAAGATTAACAAATAATTTAGGTGTTTAACGTGTGAGGTCTATAAGTTTGATGGTCTAATTTTAATATTCATACATAATTACTAACCATAAGACACCAGGATTTTTTTAATACCGTAAAAGAAAAGGAGTACTCCTTTTCTTTTACGGTATTAAAAAAATCCTGGTGTCTTATGGTTAGGTTAGGTTAGGTTAGAAGTTGATTCACCCCTATAACTAAGCTTAAAAGTTGATTCACCCCTATAACTAAGACAAAATTAAATAACCCCATCATAAAGGTGATTCTTTCTTGGAGACCTAAACCACGCTGATAAATGAACAAGATTTATTTAAAAAAAAACCACATCTAAATCGGTCCATCCTTTTGGGAATTACGTTTTCTACAGACATACGCACATAAGAGGCACTCATACACAGACTGACACATACATATTATAACAGCCCTTTTTTTTAAAGGGGTTAAAAACAACATTCTGTTATTTTGCACTCGTTAAAATTCCCAAAATACTAATTGTTTCTCCCCACTGTGCAGTAAAATTATAATGATAATCGTTAACGTTAATCGTTAAAATATTCGTTTACGATTCAATCACTATACGGCTGCGTATTATGGGCTGCATTCTCTTATACTGCCTTTTTTTAGACTACAGTATAGCTAAAATGGTAACATACGATTCGTTTTATGTCATCGTCAAACTGTAGAAAACAGTAAATATGCTTGACGTCAAGTAGCGAAAACATCCCACATTAGTTAACGTCAATTCAGACGAGTTGTCGGCCCAGCCAAGATGCAAACGGTAAGTACTATCGTTTCTGTTTTCTATCGACTCAAAATGTATGGAAAATAAAACACACAAATATACAAAAAAAATCCTACTCCTGTACATTTATCCGTCATTTATATAGTCACGAACACTAATATAAGAACATACATAATATGTCCGCAGAATAATCCAGAGACAAGTCTATCTAGTCTATGTCCCAAAACAGCACTTTTGCGTTTTTGAGATAAAACGATACGCCTAGCTGCTAAAGCTTAGCGTTGCACAATCGATTTAATCATATTTTAACGATTGAGAAATAGGGACTAAAAAACACCAAATGTTTTGGGAAATTAATGCTGTTACCTGATTGTTCGATTTCAGAATAGCTGTATGCTGGTTGGTTGATACCAAATAGCCAAATACAACGTTTCTTTTAAAGATTTAAATTTGTTAAAAAGTAACACGTACCTAAAAGAACCTAACGTTCCGATTGACAGTCGATGTGCATTGTGATTGCTGGATTTAATTTAGTGAAGTATTTGATTGATCTAATTAAAATGTTTTGGAAATGTAAATAATTATATTTTCCATTCTGTCAATTTAAAAACAAAGTAAACCATAGACACATATTTTGTAATATTCTTGTTTCCCGCTCGTTTGTTGTTCTGCGCTTCGTTCGTTCGTTTGTACGTTTTTTCACTTAATATTGCATTTCATTTGAAACCTAGTCGTAGACAAAAGTATTGTATGCAACGGTGTATAACTAAGTCAAAAACCACTCGTAGCGTCTTCCTTTACGATGTTCGCCTTCGGCTCAAATCGTAACACACGCCACTCATCTTTTATGACCTCTCTTATACAACTATTGCATAAACTACTAAAAGAAAACAGTGAAGGTAACAATAGCACGTAGTGCCCTCGCAGCAGTGAAACAGACACTGGCTCAGCAAAATGCTCAGTCGAGTGATACCAAGCGGCGAGATTAAGTAGTCCCGTCAGTGCGAACAAAACACATTGTAGCGCGTGCATTTTCAATTAAGCAACCTTATTATACGTTCGACCTATCGTGCTGCTAAATTGAAAATGCACGCGCTACAATGTGTTTTGTTCGCACTGACGGGACTACTTAATCTCGCCGCTTGGATATCACTCGACAGTCCGCACGACCGGCGTTGTTTACAGAATCACTACCCTGGTGTCAGACACCTACAGCGTTCATTTTCAGCCAGTAACGGCAGTGGTACACTCAAAAATATTTGAATTTAGGATTTTATTTCCTCGGTCCAAGCCCCACTGGTTTAGTAGTTGCAGCCCCGTCACGTGCGGTGTCGGGTTACATCTCATGGTTTACGATACGGCTGCGCGTGGGCAAGCGTGGGTGCTGTGCGTAGCCATCTACCTTGCTAAGACTATAGCGTCTCTGAAAAAACTCCCGTAGCAATTGGAATCTTATTACTAACGGGATAGGGTTGTATCTGCTTTTGCTTGACTTTGAGATATAGTCTTTTGGCGTATGAGCAGCCGTGTCTAAACGATATTGTTAACGGACGGTTTCTATGTCTTTCAGTTATCTCTGTTTTCTTTGTGAATGGAGATTAAGACAACAAGTATTATTTTTGTAGGATACTGTTTTTTTTTTTTACAGAAGGAGAAGGCACACGAGCTAAAGGCCCGTGGTAAGTGTGATCTGAGAACCATACATATCGTCGGTCTAGATGTGACACCTCGTATATGCAAACTGACAAACTTTTCAGGAGAGACAAAAAACTGCGTTGAAAACTAAGCCAATGCTTGTTACGAGATGTCATTCTTAAGTCGTTTTTAGCCGTCAAAATGAATTGTAATGCAGAAGACATTTACGAGTTAACACCGGAAATACTATTTGAAACTTTCTGCATCAAAATCTCATTTTACTAAAAAATGTTAGTTACGAGGTGTCACATCTAGACCGACGATATATTTATTCATTTACATACATATATACATACTTTAATCACGCCTGTTTCCCAGAGAGGTAGGCAGAGACCACTTTATATTTATTTATTTATTTAATCTTTACTTGTTTATTATCAAGACTACATGGAATGCGTCTATGCTAGTCATTTCACCGGTTGTCTTATCCCTGCACCGTAACACAACAAGGCGAACACTGCTGCTTGGTAGTAGGATAAGGATAAGATGGTGGTAGCGATCCGGATGGATTAGTGACGTTGCTAAGATATGTCTTCGATCCCTTGGATGTTAGGAGTCCGTTACCAAACGATAAAATGGAGCTGTACTTATTACATTCATTGTAGGTACTGTCTGTCCGTATGTCATGGGTCTTTAAGTCTTGAATTGAATTGAATAATAAAACGGTCTGTACTAACTGAAGTTAATTTAATACCCAGAAACTATATAATTATGGAATGTAATAAACATATTGAGTATCTTTTGCTGCCAAGGCTTTAATTTTCAGCAAAGCAAATTATTTAGTGGTACAATGGGCCAACTATGTGGTCTACTACCTTACGGTTGACGTTCATTTGCACGTCATAATACAACAAGTTGGAGTTTCCCTCGCAATCAAATTATGACAGTGACAAGTGTCAACCTTAGCGATAATTAGATGTCACAGAAACTTTTGTCAAAACTGATAGACCAAGTACAGGCCTGTATGTACAGTAAAGGAAATTAATTCATAGACCATTTTGTACTATGTCATAGTGACGTAATCAATCAAAACGTAAGTGACTTCTTATGATTTTATTTACAGTGTCACTTTGACATGGTCCAAAATGGACTAGGAATCAATTTCCTTGACTGTATGTATGTTGTACCTAGGTACTTGATCATTTAGTTTTAATTTGTAACATATTTTATTTGAATAAGTCCGATATTGTACAACTATCTTCGAATTAAAAAGCATACGTTTAGCAATGGTTTTGATTCGGTTAAGTTTAAACATCGAAATCGATTTCGCCATCTGTCCGACATTTATCGTCAATAGATCGTGAGGTGTCGCGGGACGGACAGACAAACAGGCCCCCTGCGGAGAGGATGGGCAGCTCTGTATTCTAGGCTCGGTGCCGGACTTGGGTTGTAGGCATTTTAATAAATATTACTTTGTCATCAAAGATCGGAATAGGTAGAGCTAATTTGCCTAAACTTGATGCACCTTCATTCAATAATGTATTTCCATTTCACTCACGCATGAATGAATATGCCTCAAGGTTAGGCAAATTAGCTCTACCTATTCCGATCTCTGTTTATTATAACGTGTGGTAACCATGGTAACCGGGATCTAATAAATTAATCTATCAGTTCCCGATAGCATCATTGAGATATCAGGAACATATCAATAAATGTATGCAACGGTAACTACCTGTTTATTATTATTAGTGTCATTAATAAATCGGCAATAGTAAAAAAATAAGGCATATTTATTCTTAATTGACACACGTTCATTGACGATTTGATAAAAAAGAAATATCTCGCGTGTAAATTCGTATTGGTGAAAAACTGAAGTAAGTGATCTCTTGCATGTAGTGGTGTACTAATCAAAGTCAAATTTCAAATATAGAATTTCGAACGGTCTATCCAGATTTGTGATAACTAACTACATGCAATAGGTCAATAATTGCATCTAAGAATAATTTATTGTACCTAGTTAAAATGGGATCTACTAAATACTCACTTACGGATATTTTCTTATAATTCAGAATCTATTTGTCAACGTCAGAGTCAATTCTTGGTCTTATGCTATGTCCTTTAAAAAAAATAGATCGTTTAAGAAGGCAAGGAGGAAAAGAAAACCTTGCAAAAAACATGAAAAATAATTAGTACCCAAGTAAACTACGCAAGTAAACTATGCGGGTGGTAGGACCTTGTGCAGGGTCCGTCCGGATCGCTACCACCGTCTTATCCATTAACCTACCGCCAAATAGCAGTGTTCGCATTGTTGTGTTCCGGATTGGGGATAAGACAGCCGGTGAAATGACTAGCATAGAGGCATTCCATCTTAGTCCTCAGGGTTGGCAACGCATTTGTAGTCTTAGGATTGCATTGCAATCTTGTGAATGCGAATGTCTATGGGTCACAGTTTCCACTTACCATCAGGCGGCCTGTGTGCTCGTTTGTCTTCTCTATGCCATAAAAAAAAATTAAAAAAAAAAAAGTAAAAATATAATCCATGCCGCATAAATAAACACTTTTTGATTACTAAAAACAATATCAAACAAAAACTAAACTTCATATTCCAATTTTAAATGTCCCCAATCCATCCCTGAACCACAAACGATACAAGGATCCACCCCCAACTACAGGAATCCACTAATTATACGGGAAATAATAGCCGTCTCTAATTTATGGTCAAACCATAGAAATATTGGCTTTTAATGGCTTGTCTATGGCCACAAATGGCCGGCTTTGTTTAGGTCAATGGCTGAAGTTTTTGTCTTATCTGTGCTCGAATGGGGGTACTTACGAGATGGATTGTTTGACCATAAAGTACTTAGGGGTTTGATTGCTTTATTGTTTAAATTTAGAGCTGTCGCGTGGCTTAAATTGAATGGTTATATTGTTGTGACTGAATAACTTACTTAAACGTTATTTTTAAGCATGAAGCTCCAGGGAGTGGGTTTATTCCTAATTACAATTAGTCATACTCTTTAGTCATAGTGTTTATAGTTGGGATAAAGAAAAACACTGTACTTTTTTGAAATTGCAAAATCATTGTGAGATTTAGCAATTTCAAAAGCCATATTTTTCAAGTATTATTTTTGTAAACATGGTTATGAAAGTTTTATACATCTAAGAATATTGCATGCACTTAAATTTCATCCAATTAGTTATTTCGGAGTTAAAGAAAACAACTTTAGAACGTTTACTACCGAAATTTAATAATACAGTCATAAAAACATCTTTAACCAATAAAAGAAATTACTACACAACAAGCTGATCTTAAATCTTCACGTAACAATAGCATCGACCAATCAAGCAACACACGGCATCAATTCAAGTATCAATAAAAACAAATTTTATAACTCACCAAGCTCATACAAAAACTACAAAAGGGCCTCATTCGCTACAAATTGTCATACATCTTCACCCATTCTACGAAAGGCGCTAAAATCATCCCACCGTTAAAAATCAATAACAACTGTCAATTTTATTAATAAAAACGAATCACTGTTGGCTAAAAGTAAGTTTATCCCATTTTGAACTCTGCGTAGAACGAAACGCAGTGAATTTCAATTTTATTGGCGGTAAAATTCTCGTTTGCCACAGATTATAAAGGAATATAGACGTCAAAAGTCAAACTAGCTTCCACGACAATGGCCCCTGATTGCTCCGTCCTCATTCAACGATTATTCACGGCCATTATATTCTATTTAGTTCCAAATAACCATTTAATAATAGTTTACGAACGTTCCCCTTAGCACGCTTATTAACAATACAATAAAATAAATAACAAATAACACAAAATAAGGGCCACTTTACACCTTCTTGGAAGCTGGCAGTTGCGCGCAGCATGAGTTTGAAAAAAGAAAAAATCCTTTTCACTCACATGTCTATGTTGTCTATTCCTTTGTTACGGACAATATGGAATCAATCGCGTCTTATTTGCGGATGACTATTCAATTACTGTGTAAAACTAGCCTTTGTTGTGTAGCAATAAAGGATACTTGCCAATATCGCAAGGGCTTTTAAATCTTGTCGGATTATTGCGAATATGACCAACATAATGGCGCTTAGATGAAGTGGAAAATGATACAGTCGACGTGTCAATCCCTTTTCACGGTGCTAATATAGAATTAATATTTCGGTGGGAAAAAACCTTGACAAATGAAGTGTGTTTGCGTTACGCCATTTTGATTCCTGTGTTGTTTGACGAGCGGCAAATTTTTAAAAGATTTTATGTTTCGCGGAAGTCGTTCGATTTTCGAATTTTATTTGAGGTCGATGTTTATGTGCTTCACATGACTTGATTTTAATTGGATATTGGATTGGTTTATGATGTTGTGTCTAATCTTTAATGGATCAATACATCGCTTGAATGAATAATTCTATCTGATATTGAACTAGGCTGTTACTCTTCAATAATAAGGTCTATAATTGAATTCATTGTTTTCAATGCGAATTACCGAAGATATCGATTATTGATACATACAAATTAGAAGCCTTGTGTGGCCAATGATATCCTTAACAACTCGTTAATAATCATATCGCATCATTATGGATAAGTTGAATGTATTTCATTCAACAAGGATTAACAATATGTAAAATGCACCTATGACTAATGTTATGCTAATACCTATTATAACATGTGTCCTTGTTATTTCATGGCAAAACGGATCATATTAATTTGTAGAAAGAATCAAACTTGGACAGTCGGTATATAACATAGGCGGTTTTTAACCTCGAAATTGTACTCCTTAAGAACAGTGATGAAAATTACTTGAAACAAGAAAATTGACGAACAGAAAATTAATTAGGGATTGAAACAAAAGTTGAAACTGTTTCAAAGCCAATGTTTATTTTGAAATATGTATGTACCTAGCTGCTAAAACATGGCAAAACTATTGAATCTAAATACCAAGTGCTAGAATTTATTTTCAAATAAAGCAACATTCACATACATTATTATGTGTCGTTAGACAGTGCTAGATCATATTAATAAGGCGGAAATTTATTCAAAAACTGCTCACCTCTCACTTCTTTTCCACTGCAGAGTGCAGAATATAGAAAAAGACCTCGCTAAGCAAAAAAGCGCTTTCTCTTTTCCAGTATCAATATCCAAATGTTACTGGCAACTGTCACAGATAATAACAATGATTGACAGATGCAACCTTTTTTTGCCGCTACTTTTTTCGGCGTTCGAATTCCAAATATTTTTAAACGGCCAATTAAAATGGCGATTTGTAAAGGATCCGCTGACGTTACAGATCGGCCTCTAATTCGCTAAAATAACAGTTTTTGCTTTAACTAATAGGGATGGATGATGGATTGTGGCAAACGAGTTTTTTTTTCGGTTTCGGATTCTGGTATCGTTTGCGTGTCATAAATAAAAAAAAGAGTAGGCCTAGTCTGTGGTCGGCGAACTTTTTAATATGTCTAATCAGTAAATGTTTAACATACTTGTGTTATTAAATTAATTTCAATGCTAGTTTTATTTAACTTTGATTAAAAGGATGTTATGTATTTTGATAAAAATGCTTCTTTTCATTCCGTGAAATATAATATTTCCCGAAAGGACAGTAAAAATCTGCTCCACACAAACGCACCTTTATTCCTACAGTGACATTATATATAAAAAAAAGTTATTTATTTTTTACCGCAACAATGTCACTATTCAAATAGATTCTTTCCTATAGTGTCACTGTTGTATTAAACGTGCGAACGTTGTCGCTGGAAAAGGTTATTTATAATTCCATATAGTTATTATCATAGCCCTTTAGGGTAATTAATGACAGGCCCGTCGCAGGAAGCGCCAGACGTGGCCATTAAAGCTTCTCCAGACGCGGTGCGCATACGCAGCGTATACGATGATTCAATGCAGTTGCTACGCGCTTGCATGGGACCACCAGGGGTCAATGTTATTCATACTTATTTCAAAATATATGAATTATATAATACATTTTTTTAAATTTCAGTTGATTAGCCCTTTTTTATAAACGCACAATAAACCTACTTTCGTAAAAATTTCTACTGTCCATTTCTATCCAATTCAAATTTCATAACGGCAAACAAGGACACAGCATATTTCAAGCACACTTTTAGATATTATTGCGCTTTGATAAAAGAAGTAGGTTTTTTAGAATAAACATTCAAATATAAAAGTAAAATAAAAACACTTATCCTGCTAATATTATAAATGCGAAGGTTTGTGTTTATGTGTGTGTGTGTGTGTGTGTGTGTGTGTGTGTTTGTTACTCATTCACGGTGCAATGGCTGGACGGATTTGGATGAAATTTGTAATGGATATACACTGGATAAACATAGGCTAAACATTCCCTAGGGAATAACGATAATCGAAATCTACGTGGACGAAGTCGCGGGCATAAGCTAGTAATCAATAATTATTAAACAAACGGGTGCAATGCCGCCGGCAGCGGGGCAACTTTTCAGCCACCAGTTGTTAGGGCAACAGAGAGTGGAACCTCTTCACAATACATGCCGTGTTGAGGAGCTACTGATTTTTGTATCTGTATCCTCACCATGAGTTACGATCACAGACCACTTACCCTATAGACTCCGCATACAAAGGCGCCCCCGTAAGCCATGCTTATGCTCACAGAACACTAATTGGTTGCCATGGTTCTATTGGCGCGCACCACGACGCGCACACTTGATTATTCGTTGACTTTGAACTAGCCAATCACGGTGCACTTTCCGCCCCCCGCGCCCCGCCATTTTGGCTTAATGAGATACTAGACAAACTGTTCCGAAGCGGAGTCTATAGGGTAAGTGGTCTGTGGTTACGATTAACGTACTCTCCAGCGAGTCGAAGCTGTCTCTCGCAGACCTCACTAGTACCTATACTTATAGAGTGCGAGGGACAGAGCATTCGATTCGCTAGCGAGTACGGTAATTGTAATTCATGGCGCTTCATTCAGTAATCTAGGAAGTCTCTTAAGGTGTTGATCAAGATTCTTATCTATGAGACCGTTCGCCGCAAAACTATCGGGAGAATGATTGTCAAAATCCCGTCAATTGTGTTACTATTATTTTGAACGAAATGGTTAGCCTTGTTTGTAGTGTCCCTGCCTACGAAGCTAACGGTCTCAACTGCGGCCCTCTTTAAGGTCAATTAGGATAATCCATGTCATAAATAAGCATGAATATTTGTTTCTGAATCTTCTTTGGTTGGTTTTTTTTATGGCACAGAGAAGACACACAAGCTTACAGGCCACCTGATGGTAAGTGGGAACTGTGACCCATAGACATTCGCATTCACAAGACTGCAATGCAATCCTAAGACTGCAAATGCGTTGCCAACCCTGAGGACTAAGATGGAATGCTATGCTAGTCATTTCACCGGCTGTCTTATCCCCAAACCGGAACACGGAATATTTTAAAAAACTGACTAGACACTTTCAAATTGGAACTATTTCGTGTCTAATTTGAAAACATATCTCTACCTTAATATGCCCGTCCAATTTAATTTAAAATTGAAATGTCAAACTTCTGTCCGTGGGTTAGACAATTATTCTCTAGTAAAACTGACAAAGCGGATGGACTAAAATAAAATACTGAGCGTGTAAACTCCCTCTAATCGGTCACTGTTTTATAAGTCTAATATCAGTCGTGTAACCGTTTAAACCATTTGTCATTCTGGCGTCAGTCAAAGTTTGACCAGACTGATGAACTGAACTGGACCCTTACGGTAATGGTAAGGGCTTAACCATGAGTCATAAATTATAAACGCTCTGTCCTTCTGGTCCTTCATAGTATTGCTGACACCGAAGACGTAATACAAAATGTTATTTTCTGAATCTACAAAAACATAAACACAAAATCGACGTCTCCATACAAATTGTGAAACCGGCTGATTGCTCTTAGAATGATTGGAAGGTTCAATTTTTTTCTACCGATTTCCATATTATTCCCATAGTAAAACTTGATCGTAATCATGAGTAGATCTAGAAACTAACATTTTGTATTACGACCTCACTAGTATACTTATAGAGTGCGAAGGACAGAGCATTCGACTCGCTAGCGGGTACGGTAATTGTAACTCACGGTAAGTGTACTGATGAAATACTGAGCGTGTAACCCCCTTAACAGACTCTCCCTCGCCCGTTTTCCAATAAGATGCTCTACCTGACAGATCATAAACACGAATTAGACTAGTTATACAAAATGCAAAATTAGATTGCTGTCTTACTTTGACTAGAGTAAGAAACAAAATTTAACTATCTTTTCTAACTAGAAAGTTAGAGTAAGATAGTAATCAACTTCTGCATTTTGTATTGCCAGTTTGATTCCCACTTAAGAGCTTTCACATATGTAGAGCATCCTATTGAAGGAATAGTTAAGTGAGAGCTAGGAATGAGACACAGGGGTGAGTTACGACTCCCCCCCCCGCACCCCATAACAGGAACTGTTTTAAAAATGTTCTGAAAAAAAACATGCTTAAAGAGGTTTATTTCAAACGTATAGGTACTGTTTTTTTATCTTATCCTTTACTGAGATAATGAATAGGTAAACATATTTGTGCAAGACCTTAAACGCCACAGGATCCTATTTACGTGTACTAGACTTAAAAAAGAAATCGCGGTTACAAACAAAATGACGTCATTCCGACCACTAGTCCGCAGCAGACCTAGCAAACACTGATACTATTCATTATTTTTTTGTTACTGGCTTAAAATCAGCGCTGTAGGTGTCTGACACCTCAGCATTTTGCTGAGCCAGTGTCCGTGTCACCGCCGCGAGGACACATTTGCTATCCTAGTTTCCTTCACTGTTTTGTTGAATCATTTGTATATTTGTGTGTCTTATGGTTGGTGAATAAATGATTTTCTTCTTCTTCTTCTTCAAAGTGTGCTTTTTTTTTTTAGGGACCTTTGCTGTTGGGTTTAATTTGCACAGATTATAACGGCAACTTACACAGAAAAAAATACACTGAGTTAAGACACTAACTAGAGTTAAAATGACAGTTGTCGTATGAATCTGACGTTTACTAACTCGAGTTAGCATCGTACCCTACTGTTACATTTTCTTTGCAGGGTGACTTCTTTGCTGCTTGTTTTTTATTCGAACACCGTTTCAAAAAGCGTTGTCAATTAAGTTGTACGCCTAAAGACCCAGGTATAATACGGTATTTCACAAAAGTCAAATCAGCTTCTTTTTATGAAACATCAAAAACGCTCCGTTACTATGGAATTTATAGGGATTACTATCTTGTGACGTCACAATCAAACAGCGTCCTTATTGTTGGATTTTATGAATTTAAAAATCTTAAAATAGCAAACATAGATAAAAGATTGATGTTTTCCTAGTATTTTTATAATGTTTATCTGTTGTTAATGAAAAACCAATTTAATTTCACTCTTGTCAAATACCCTATTAAACTATCAAACATTTCAACCGCCATTTGTCCCCCACACTAAGGTCGGATTTTTATTCTCACAGAAAAAAATGTAAACAAAGTTACGTCACTGTCAAAGTGACATTTCAGGGGAACTCAAAGTTTGGGTCGGCAAGAAATATAATATTAAGTTATCATTTCGCTCGAACCGTGATATAAAAATAAATTTGAGATATAATTGAAATTAAAATCGCATAAATGAGTCACTGGAAAGCGATTACGACGGGAGCACGAATGGTGAAGCGAAGCGAGTGAAGTAACGTCTCAAATCTTTCAAGCAGCCGTCAACTTGTTAACACGGGTGTATCGAGTCAATGATACCAGTGCAATAAATAAATTATGTGTAAAAAAACGGTTTTCACGTTTTAAATTCACACAGCAAAGAGTTTATATCAAAATGAAGTTTTCCATCAACAGATTAAATTCTTTAATCTTAATTACAATATATAGTTTTTTTATAGACAGTCGATTTCTTAAAATTGTGGAAAGTAAAAATATTTTGAATACTGCAAATGTTTTTCGTTTACGGCAACACCTTTGTTTACATTTTTTCTGTGGGAATAAAAATCAGACCTTAGTCATTGGAAAGTTCAAAGCTAATTAGAATCCAGTTCAAGATCAATTCGTCGTCAACCCACGTAGGATCCTAGGAGGATGACGTGACGTCTTCAGTCATTGCGTCATCATTAGGTCATCCTTCTGTGTCCGCCGCACGTCAAACTCCAACGCGTAGACAGCTAGGCGTTTTGAGAATGCTAAGTATGATGCTTTAATGTAGGAGAGGTAGGTAATAGCAACGAAATTGACGACATGGTTAAAAAACAAAAAGAAGATAATAGTACATTACTTAACAAGGGCTGTAAAAGAAAGAAAGCCCGAAATCGCAGGTATTTGAGACCCGAGCCGTAGGCGAGGGTTGTAAATATGCGATCGAGGGCTTTATTTTTTACTGCCCGTGATGAGTACACAATTTTACGTCTTCACCTGGCCACAATGCGAGTTTTACCGTGCGCGCAGCGTGCGATAAAACTCACATTATGGCCAGGTGTTACGTAAAAGACATTTATTCAGTAAGTAGGCCGCATGGGCTGGTCACAGGTCTAGAATCTACCAGCGCTTTGCAAGAGACCACTGCAGAGAAGATACGCCGCAAGAAACTCAACAGTCAGTCATTTTTTATTATACTTCATATTACAATGGTACTTCTAAGTCTATTAAATTAAATAAAACATCGCATAACATGCGTACTTAGTACAGCAGGAAAAAATCTTACGAGAGAATGAGGGAGGGTAAAAAAAATAGTACATTGTGTATTAAGAGTGGTACAGAAAGAAATAAAAAACGAGAGTCTGTTAGAAGCCCGAAGCCGAAGGCTGAGGGCTTTAATGACTCGAGCTTTGTATTTCCTCTACCACCCGTGTAACATACAATGTTTTTCATCACAATTGCGAGGATATGAAATAAAATCAAACAAAAGATCATATTTTTTCACAAGACTGCAATGCAATCCTAAGACTGCTAATGCGTTGCCAACCCTGAGGACTAAGATGGAATGCCTCTATGCTAGTCATTTCACTGGCTGTCTTATCCCCAAACCGGAACACAGCAATGCGAACACTGCTGTTTGGCGGTAGGTTAATGGATAAGATGGTGGTAGCGATCCGGACGGAACCTGCACAAGGTCCTACCACCCGCAATATAATTATTTCTCTCTATCAGTATGTTAATCGTGGTCTAGTACTCAAATTATAAGCCTAAAGCAACTAAGATTAGTATTTTTTAATTATAAATGTGCAAGAACACCCACAGTAGCTCTTTTTTACAGCTCCCTGAAATCAACATGCAGTGCACGGTGCAACAATAAAGTGCATTCAATGCAACTGCAGGAACACGCCGTGTGGCCAGCGATAGTAGATGCACTTAAACATAACTAATACGGGACTTGCGCAGTGCATCCCAATGAGATATGGTAAAATGACATTTTTATGCAACTGTGTGTATAATAGATAAAAAATGGTGGTGATTTACGTGCTAGGACAGTAAAATGTTGTTAATTTTAACGAATTTTTCAAAAAATGGTTTATCATCAAATTGTCGACACTTATTTCGTCGAATTTCACTTCAAAGTCAACATTTCATGCATTTTCATTACGTCGAGAATTTAGTTCGTGGAATGGTCATTGCAAGTAATTATGAAAATTACTTCACGTTATATCATTTCAATAGACCGTGAAGCGAAGTCGACAAAGCTCCGCTTTACGGAGCTCCTATTCCGCATAGTTGTGGCGCTTCGCGCCTTGACACAATTCTAACCTAACCTAACCTATAGATTAGTAGTAAGCGTTCGTGTTGTGGCGCTATGTGTATTCGATTATTTAAAAACAAATGTAATGAAACGTCGAACAAATGAAATTCGTTGTTTTGTTGCTCTGCCCTTTAAAAATCATACAAAATGAATAATTTGCCAAATAACAAATAACAATTTGCCCTGAACAGTTATTCTCCGAAATAATAAAAATTGGAATTTTCTGCTCATGAAATAAAATTACACCAAACAATAATTCGTGAACTAAAACTTGAAACGTTTTCGATGAAATTAAGAAGAGAAATATGGTAAGAGACTTACGTTATTCTACTTTTCATGCGAACCGTACAACCACTACAAATGCAATTCCACGCTCTCGCTAATTCATCTATACCAGTGACGCGATTGGTTTAGAAACTAACCGAAGAGAAACGCTAGCGTAGTGCATATTGTCTGGGCGCTCAGGAGCATTTCATAAATAATTGCTAATCAGTGTTTATAAACACGTTGCTCTTTAGGCTGTAAAGGGTTTTACTGGTTTGGTTAATGCTAGGAGTCTAATGAGTTCCCGGTAGGGTTTATTGGCCAGTTATCTCTGGCTTGTTATTGTGGCCAATCATTTAAGTGACTACCCTATATTAGCAGGGGGCTTTTACACCGAAGCGAACGGGCCAGAGGGCATTGTCAATATGCATTACGCTAACTAGCATTTCTATTCGTTTCATTTCATCGCATCGGGTTAGACATCAGATGATGTTATATGAATAGTTTGGTGATCTGCCAGTGACGCGATTGGTTTAAAAACGAAACTAATAGAAACGCTAGTTAGCGTAATGCATCTAGGGCCTCTGTGAGGTGAGATAACGCTAACTTAAACGATTTTCGAAAACGGACAAAATGCAATTGAAGTACGAGTATGCGCTCGACGCGATCGTCTAACGCTTACGTCAATTTTATACATCTTGTCTAAGATGGTGTAAGGTTCTTCGAGACCCTTTGACAGACACATGGCAAGGAGATTTGCGTTCCATGTTTATATAGTTAAAATAAAGTACTTTTGTATCGGTGAAACCTTTCAAGAATGTATGACATATCAAAAGTGAAGAAACTTAAAGCTAGGTTAGGTTAGGCCAGTTTTATATGACACATAACATAGCGGTTTCATTTCATCAAATAAAAACTTAACGATTATGTACAGTACTAGCCAGATACGAAGTCAATCCTGACACATTGCACGATCATGAAGTTTCTGACTATTAAACAATGACAAACTTATTTGTTGCGTGTGAAGGAATAGTAATAACAGCATTGTTTGACTGTTGTCAGCATTATTCATAATCAGTAACTTCATGGTTGAGCAATGTGTTGACTTTTTATCAGCCGGGTGCTATAGCACTTAAAACAAATTAAGATTCAAAATAATAGTTAGGAAATCGAACCGCTAGCTTTGTCCAACAAGGCTCAGATATTTTCAAGATATATTTTTGTTGTCTGGCTCTAGCTTTCTGTGCCCCCGTGGGTTCATTCCGTGTACGGTGTGACAGCAGGCCGTATAACAAGGCTTCTGACTGACGTTCCTAAAGATAGACAAGAGGCATAAACCAATTATGAAGGGCTGTAAACACTCCCGTAATGGCCTTCACGGAAAACGCAGTTAAACTTAAAAAACCGGGCAAGAGCTGGTCCGACTCGCGCACCAAGGGTTCTGTACCGTCGCACAGTAGGTATTGTTATATGCCCATTCGAATTCGACCACAGAATTTAATCATCGCGAGCCCAACTCACACTCGACCGTTTTTTGTTTTTTTTTGTTGGTTTTCTTCTGGGTGATTGTAGTAACAATTATACCAAATTTGATGCTTGTATATTTTACTGTTTTTACGCTACAACAATAAGAAAAATATGTTGATAAAATCATTCTTGTATGGGGACCCCCTTTAAAATGTACGTTCTTGAAAAATAATAATTAATAAATCCGCCGTGAACACATATTCTGAAAAAAAAGCTTTTGATGTCTACGGTTCATAAGATACAGGTCTTTAAATTACGGACAGACAGACAGACAGGCGGACGGACAGTGTAGGCTTAGTAATAGGGTCCCATTGTGCGCTCTTCTAGTACGGAACCTTAAAAACGCGCGAAGTGCATAACCGATTATAGGCTCAATTGTTTGATTATATAAATTTTGCATTGAACAATAAAGCACATATTCTAATATCGACATTATGGTGCCAAACGAATAGCCTATAATGGGTAGTAAATATTTGCAGGTTTAGGCTGCTTCTATATTTATAGTACATTACTACAGAGGCCGGGACAAAAGGGGTTGCCGGCCGAAGACATATAGACGGCCGAGCGCCAAGGGAGGCCGGATAGGTCTGAGGCGGGCAACCCCATATTTCCCGCCGAGGTATGTATAGTGCTTTTCTCAAACATATGCAATTAAATAAAAAATACATCACTCAAAAAAGTACATTGATATATGTCCACGGAAAAGTAATTGGGTGTTAAAATAAAGTACCAGGAGCGCAGCGGTAATTAGGATAGCGTTTGGGTATTATATCAGGCATAGCGCAACTTAGATCTCAGGCGGTGCGGGCAGCCGGCGGGCGGGCGGCGGGCGCACACGACACAGCGCGGATGTCTCCCAAACGTTTATGCACTCCTAGTACTTGACGTTATAACATTTTCTCAAAATTTTTAAAAATATAATTTAGATATTCAGCCTGTTCATAAAACCAGCTGTCATGGCCATATTAAAATTAAAAAAAAATTACTTTCCGGCCTAGGCCTTCAATTTTGTATGAAATTCCTTTACAGTTCTCTCGAGTTGTTCCGCCGGGAACGTGGCACTTTGAAGCCTAAAATAACTAACATAACGCCGACATTACATAGCATGTTTGAGAAAAATATTTATTAAGATATACAGTGCAATATGTGGTATTAATAGCCAAAGCAAATTCAACCCTCTCTTGCTAGAAGTGAGGTTGTGATTGCTGCAGGAGTTTTATCTGAGATACCGCCAATTGGAACAGCAGGGCGAAATAGCTTTTAAATGAGATGAATTATGTAAGTAGGCCGCAAGAAAACAAACAGTCAGTTATTTAAAAAATAATGGCACAGAGAAGGCAAAGCACCCAGGCCCCAGTTTATATGGCCAAACTGTTACATTGACGTCACTGTGCACAGTGTGCACTTCGGATATCTCTTTTTAATTAGCAGTTTAAAATGCTTGTATCATCTGTATTTTTTGACCGACTTTAATTTGACTTTTGGGGATCTCTTTTACGGTATTTCCATATTTTGTTAAGAAATGCTATTTAAAAAATCCATTCATATATCTTGTTGCTTAATTTTACTTTAAATTGTCCCTCAGAACATCGTTTGTCTGAATTTTCATTTGCCCTAAACTGGTTTTCAGATGAGTCAGGCAACTTCCAAAGTTTTCCAATTATATCTGCGGTTCGGTTAGGTATCCACTAAAAAGTTTTAAAATTTAAGCAGAAATGGCTTTAGGATAAACAAAAATTCGGAGAAATTATGCAAAATAATCGATAGAAAATAGAAACATTTGTAGCGTTGGAGGTTGCCAGGGTCCACTGGTTCAATCGCTAACAAATTATCAAGTTGCCCAAATAACACCTATTCGCAAAGCCAGTGATTAAAACTAAAACAAATAATCACCAGGCAAGAATTCAGTCACTAACGAGGTCGAACGCAATCTCTTCGTAAATCTCTCAAAAAAAGTATATATCGACTCAACTGGACTTATTTCCTTTTGCACTTGGAACAAAATACTTGAATTATCGTTCATCTAAAGACGAAGGTGTTGAATCAGATTAGGCCAATTTCTTAACTAATATTGTGGATGCGAATGGATGCTTTGCGGTTTTATTTTTCAACCGACTTCATAAAAAGGAGGTTCTCAAGTCAACCCGCATTTTTTTAATGTATTTTTTGTATGTATGTATGTGATCACCAGAGATTGGAATAGGCAGAGTATATTTGCCTAAGCTTGATGCATGTCCATCTCCATTCAAATGTACATACATATATACATTAAATCACGCCTGTCTCCCAGAGGGGTAGGCAGAGACCACTTCTTTCCATTTGCTACGATTAATAATGTATTCCCATCTAACTCACGCATGAATGAATATGCGTCAAGTTTAGGCAAATATACTCGTACTCTGTCTATTCCGATCTCTGATCATCACGTATAATTAACGACTAAAACTGAACATACAAAAAAGAGTAAAAATAAAACGCAAGGGTTCTATTCGACTCGGTAAAACCATATCGCTTTTGACATGTTATCGTATCGTCAACATTGTAATATCTCATATTTACTTGACACGACATGTCAACAATATTGTTATAGCTAGTCACGTCCACATGAACCATTTTAAAAAAAACTCTGTATGTCAACCAGCTATAGACAGACAAACACACACATATAGCGGTCAAAGTTATAACCCGTTTTGCGTCGGAGGTTAAAAATAGACTTTACTCCCTTTTGATAAAGTTTAAAGGTAAACCCCCGATTGGATATTGAACCGTACGCGCTGATTCAAACTTGATCTGTCTCGGAGTGTTCTTGGATGGTTCCACTCGGAAGCGAGACAGAAGCCGAGCCATGCATATCTTGATCTGGACCAGGGCGAAGCGTATACCTGCAAAATGTTTATGAGATTGGCAATAAGGACTTTTCAATGCAAGTAAAGGAGAGGTTGTGAATATTGAATTTCAAGATTTTACTTAATTTTACATGATAAATAAAAATAAATAAAAATAAGCCTCGTTGCCGTTCCAGTTTTTGTAACATGCCTACATACACATGCATACCTTCACGCCTGTAATCCTAGAGTGGGGTAGGCAGAGCTACAGAATTATGTGGTGATGGGCTTGCAACCTGTCACTAATACACTGGTAAAAGTCTTAGCCTATTTGAGCAAAATGTGGTTACAGTTTTTGTAACTGTCCTCTTAAACCGTATCCTTAACAGAAGATAGTGAGCCGTCCGTGCTAAACAAAAACGCAACAGGAGCAGGAGGTTGCAGGTTTATCTTAGTTCAGTCCTGTATTAATATCAACCTTATCATTAACGATACATACATACATACATACATAATCTCACGCCTTTATTCCCAGAGTGGGGTAGGCAGAGCTACAGAATTACCAACAACTCTAAAAACTTGTTGATAATTCTGTAACCACATTTTGCACACTTAGGCTAAGATGTTTACCAGACGATATACAATTGAATTTGATTTGGTGATTGAATTCAAGATACTTCTTATTGACTTAGGAGGGCAGCACAAATCCAGAATAGAACAGAACAGAACTGAGCAGAACTTACCAATGCACTGTCTAGGCCCAAGACCGAAAATTATGAAGGCGCATGAATGCCTGGCCGCCACATTCTCAGGAGAAAACCTGTCAGGATCGAACACCTTCGCATCTGGATAGATCTTCTCATCTGCAAGTATGCTAACCGGAATTATAATGATCTGCCCTTTCTTTATAATTAAATCACTACCCGGTATTTTATAATCTGCACAAGCACGCCTTCTTATAGAATCCGTGACAGGAAGCATTCTTAATGTCTCATAGACTACTTTTTCCATATACTTCATCTCTGAAACCGCATCAAATGTTAACTGTCCATGCTTTTGTAGAACCTCTTTGATCTCGGCTACCACTTTATCTTGAATTTCAGGGTGTAAAGCCAACTGGTACAGCATGAAGCTCATGTTAATAGCACTAGGCTTGTACCCAGCCGTATAGAATATAAAAGTCTGAGCAGCGATCAGATCGTCAGTTATTTCTAGACCATTTTCAGCATTACCTTTAAGACTTTGCGCAGTTTTATCATTACGAAGAGCAAGTAACAGATCTATAAAATCATTTCTATTTGTTGGTTTCCCACCTTTTTGAGCGATCACGTCTTTGACTAATGTTCTAAAAAAGTCGCATACTTCTCTTGAAACTAAGCCCATTTTCCACCTTTTTAATATTCCAGGATACATCATTTCCAGTTCATGCTTATGGCTCAATTTGAATATTTTTTCCTCTAATTTATCAATTTCATCCTGCGTTTCATAGTCAATATCAATCCCAAAAGCACATGAAGCGATGTTGGCCTGTGTGAACTTCTTAATTATTGTATCTGCGTCGTGTTCTGGCTGTATTTTGGTTATGTTTTCCACGTAGTCTATAAATTTATCTCCACAAGCATTCATAAGGGGTACCATGTTTTTCAGTTTACTTGACGTGAACATCGGGGTGAAGCGATTACGTAAAACACGCCAATCATCTCCCTCAGCATGAAACAAGTTAGTGCCAAGATCCTTTTTGCTGAGTACTATGTCCCGTTCGTCGAAGTATTGGAAATCTTTAATAAAAATCGATTTAATTATGTCAAGGTCTTTCACCAACAACACTGGTGTTCTCATCCTGAAGATTCCAATATATTTTTCATCAGGGTACGCATCCACGATTTCTTGGTATAGTTCACAGCCAGCTCGTCTTCTTAGAGCTATATCTTTGAAATTTCCGAAAAAGAATTTTGGTGCCGGCCCAGGAATATTTCTGTCTTTCCAATAATTATTATACTTCGTAAAATGGTCATATAGTAAAAAAAATATAACACTGAATAATGATAATAATATCCACAGCATATTGTATATGATCTTGCTAAATATTTTAAAGAACCTGACAATGCTACTGACGAAGTATTAATAAACGTTTATAATACCGTTTTGTTTTATAAGGTCTAGTTCACAATGTAAAGAAAATATTAAATCTCACGTGTTATTAATAGTATTGCATTATCGATTGTTCTTACCTCAATTTAAATTACATTAGGATAATCTGGTTTTATTAAATAAAGTTGAATTTAATGATGTTTTAATAATAGGTTTTAGTTGTAGTGTTGGTGTTCCCCGCGTGGTTGCCGGGTAAGAATAGGGCTACTCCATGTCTTCCCATGGATGTCGTAAGAGACGACTAAGGGAATAAAGGTTGTGTAGTACTGTTAGGCGATAGGCTTGCAACCTGTCACTAATACACTGATAAACATCTTAGCCTAATTGTGCAAAATGTGGTTACAGAATTACTAATAAGTTTTTAGACTTATTAGTAATTCTGTAGCTCTGCCTACTCCACTCTGGGAATAAAGGCGTAAGCTTATGTATGTATGTATGTGTAGTTGTAGTGTGTTAAGAACATAGCTATTGCAGTTTTAGAAACTCTGTACCAGAAGATGTACTCGTAGGTAAGGTTATGATTTTTGTATAGTGCTCAATTGCGGTGAAATCGTGTGTCCTCACTGATTTTATATTGCTATCTCGTCGCTGAGTTTGAGGATTCAGATGCCTCTATTCTAGCCATTTCACTACCCTACCCTACCCTACTGCGACTTCTACTGCGAGTACTACTGATTGACAGCATGTTAAAAGATCAAGGGGGCTATTATGACCTAGCTATTCACTTCAGTTTACGCTGAGCGAAAAGGACAGAGCTATTTATAGCTCTATCCTTTACGATCGCCGTAAAATGAGCTGCATTGCCATGACAGCCATGTCGGACAGCATGCATGTCATGCCCAGTAAAATTTATAAAAAAATGAAAATAACTTTGTAAACACACTGAAACGTTTAACGATAGAAAAATGCTATTATTCAATAACCGAATACTTAGATGATAAGTTGTTATGTTAATAGATATTTAAGTATAGAATAAACTACCCTTAGCAAGTAAGTCGCTGTGCCCTACCGGATCTATAATGATTACTTAACTTTTAAGTTAATTTAAGAACCACCTATGTATACTTTATGGAATGCAATAAATGATTGAATATTGAGTATTGAGTCATAATAACCCCCCAGATAGAGGATCCGGAAGGACCTAGCACAAGTGTCTTACCACCACTAAAATACTATTTCTAATAACTAATGATCGGAACGAAAGTATAACATTGATATGATTCTATTTGAATTTAGTGCACAATTTATTTATTAAAAATGTATGCAGTTTTATTATAGAGGTTTAAACATGTCTTAAACGATGAAATATTGGTTTACAACTACGCACCTCTCACATCTGTTTATGTAGAACTGTCATTCTCTTTATATAAATGGATCCTCAATTAAAAAAAAAAACGATTAGCAATATCAAACACTAGCGACCCGCCCTCGTTTCGCTTCGGTTTATGTGAGTATGATATATAGCCTATAACCTTCTTCGATAAATGGGCTATCTACCATTGAAATAATTTTTCAAATCGGACCAGTAGCTTCTATGATTAGCGCGTTCAAGCAAACAAACAAACAAACAAAAAAAAATAGTGTAGTAGTATAGATAGAAGAATATTAAAAAAAATGGTTTTATTTCTAACAACTTAGGCTTATCCATATTAGTAATTACGTTTGACTTTAAAGTGACATAAAATGCTATCGGTTGCAAATTATTACTAAACAAAGGTTAATAACGACGAGCTCGTATTTTAATAGTACATTACTACAGACGCCAGGAAGTAGGTGGTTGCAGGCCGAGTTCATATAGACGGCCGAGCGAAGCGAGGTCGGATAGTTACGAGGCTGGCAACCCCTTTTCACGGCGAGGTATGTATAGTGCTTTTCTCAAACATATAAAATAAAAAAAGACATCACTCAAAAAAGTAAGCGCAGAGCGCAGCGGTAATTAGGAGGTATATCAGGCATAGCGCAACTTAGATCTCAGGCGGTGCGGGCAGCCGGCGGGCGGGCGGCGGGCGCACACGACACAGCGCGGATGTCTCCCAAACGTTTATGCACTCCTAGTACTTGGCGTTATAACATTTTCTCAAAAATTTTAAAAATATAATTTAGATACAGCCTGTTCATAAAACCAGCTGTCATGGCCATATTAAAATTTAAAAAAAATTACTTCCCGGCCTAGGCCTTCAATTTTGTATGAAATTCCTTTACAGTTCTCTCGAGTTGTTCCGTCGGGAACGTGGCACTTTGAAGCCTAAAATAACTAACATAACACCGACATTACATAGCATGTTTGAGAAAAATACTATTAAGTAGATACTTATTGTAAATTGCGCCTTAGAATTAACTGGAACAACTGTAACTCGTAAAGACAACGCAACGAATTCATTCGACACGCAGCTGGCACAGCCTCTGCCCTCAAAAGCCAATAGGCGGTATCTCTAATTCAATACCAAAGCAGATGCAACCCTCTCACGCTAGTCATAAGATTGCCGTTGCCACAGGAGATTTGTGTGATATACCACCATTTGTCTTAACAGGGCAGAGCTGTTTACGCACATCACCTAAATTTGTCTTTTTTTTTTTATTATCCTATTTGGGTGTCCCACTGCTGGGCAAAGGCCTCCCCTCTTTTCCGCCATTCATCCCGATTGAGTGCATGCTCCCGCCATTTGCTTTGAAACGCGTCTAAGTCGTCCCGCCACTTTGTCTTTATGCCAAAATAATGCTTATTAATTTACTGATTTGAGCAGATTAAGAAGCCGCCTCCATACTAACAGCTTTTTTATCCGACTGTTGAAGGAGGAGGATAATGTGCAGACCTATAAATATACGGGGCAAAACTAAATGACAGCTAGGGATTGCCTATATTGATAAACTTAACTATCGACGCTTTTCCCATATACTAGCGATCGCTCCAATTTTTCGTGTAAAAAAAGTTTATTTTTTAAAGTAAGCAAATTAAACCAAATAGCAACATAATTCTGGTCATTCTTTATTTTAAAAGGATTTATAACCTTCACTCATCATCGTCATATTGTTCTTACTCCTAACAAATTCTAGTCGTTTATTTTAACAATAGTAAATGGGACAGTGGGATTCACAATACGGAAAAAATATATGATGATGATGTGATGAGTGAAGGTTAAAAAATCCTTTTAAAATAAAGAATAACCAGGATTATTTTGCTATTTTGTTTCATTGCATACTTTTAATCTTTATTTTTACAAACAAAACTTGAAGCGATCACTAATATATGGGAAAAGCATCGATAATTGAGTTTATCGATAAAGGCAATCCCTAGCTGTCATTTAATTTTGCCCCGAATATTCCTAGGTCTGATAATGTGTTTTCATCACACTTGCTCGGAAAGGGTTTTATAACACGCAGGCGTTTAGGGCAGTTATAGCCGACTTAGCTCCCGCGGGAGTTATAGATTTTCATAACTCCCTAGGGAGTTATGAGTTTAGTTTTAAAATATAGAATCCACTCGTACATCATTTCAGACCAAGGAGGTGTAAAATCAGCCAAGGTTTATTTCCTATATTCAAAACTTGGCTACAAACCAATTTTACTGTTTAATTAAACTTATACGGCACATTTGTCTGCATTATATTTCTATTTTACCATTATTTCAGAGACATTCGCAATTATTTTATTAAATTTCATTTTGAAATTTTTTACAATCTGGCAGAATGGCCTGTATTTGTCAAGTTTAAAAAAAAAGCAATTCTAAGCATTATCTGTGGAAGACTAAAAAAAAGTTGTCAAACTCTTTTAGCTTAGCGAATCGAGTTCGTATAATTTTGTTTGATTGTTGTTTCCGAAGCGTATTTTGTTTAAAGGTACGAAAAAAAAGAAAGTAAATATGACTTCCTCATCGGAAGAATCTGTAGGGACATCAAACCACCTGATTTGTTAAATGCGGCTCAACTACTCAACAATGATTTGCTGCCAGCGAAATCTAAAGAAAAGGTTTTTATTTCTATTTGTTTTTTATTTCCTCGCTAATGTGATGAAAATCATTGTGTGTATCATGGGCAGTAAGGAGATTGCAAACTCGAGTCATTAAAAGCCCTCCGCCTTCGGCGTCGGGCTTCTAATAGTCTCTCGTTAGCAATCCTCTTCTTACCGCCCTTGATGCACAATGTACTATTATCAGCCTATAGATATATGTAAGTATGTTTTCACACCACCTGCTCGACAATGCCAAATTACATATCATGCAAACCTTACGCAAACCAAATCATTAAAGCCCTTGGCTTTAGCCGGGGTGTAATGTTGTACTGAATCTCATTATAACCCGCTGGGTTGTAATATTTTCACTTTTCATAGTTCTTATTACAATGGCTTTAAAGTCTAATTTCGTAATAAAAGATCAACTAATACTCGAAGGCCGGGCGCGGCGCCGCCGCCACCGCCGCGTCCAACCTAATTTGAAAATCGAACATTTTCTAAAATCGAGCTGGCCACGGCAAGCTGAATGGAACACATTTGAAATTAAACAAAAGCCGCGAGTATTGTAAGACGCTGCAATAAAATACATAAATCAATACATGATTTGTTAGATCGATTCCGCGAAAGCGTTATTTCGTTGTAGTTTTTTTCCGATTCGCATTTTTCCGCGATCGATAATTTTCCTCTTCGCCTCTTTACTCGTAGCTTTATTTAATGTCTCGTTGCTCCGTTATAGTGTTTTTTCCGCAGAGTTTTTTTTCGCGATCGGTAAATATCCTCTTCGCCTTTATACTCGTAGCTTTATTTAATATCTCTTTGCTCCGTGAGTGTTTTTTTTTATCACAGAGCTTTTTTCCGTTATCGATAAATCTCCTCTTCGCGTTTGCACACCTGTCTATTGTTCTGTAATCGCTACTTTTTTGCCTCGCATTTACCTGAAATCTGTATATACCTACTTACATTGTATTGCTTGTAGCCATCTTAATGCCTAAAATTCGTATAACATAATATTATAGTCCGGTCACCGGCAGAAGCTGAATACTGATTAAAAAACAAAAAACAGCTTTCAAAAACGTTAAAAATAACTAATTTTAAAATAGTAGGTATTGGTTCATCCAACTGAAGTCAGCTTTTGGTTAAAAACATTGTGTTCGTCGACTTCAATTGGGACTGACCTATACCTACCATTTTAAAAGAAGTTATTTTTTGCGTTTTTGAAGGCAGGTTTTGTTTTTTAAAACATTTATTTTATTTTATACTTTTTAGTGATCTTAATTAATAAGCTGTTATGTAGGCCCGCCCACTACTTACTTGATATGAAACTTTAAGATATTTCAAGTTAACTGCAAGTAACGCCGCTGGAAAGTCATAGTCATATTTAGACAATTAAATGTTCTTTGTTTGTCACTCAACTACCTTAATCGAGATATCTTATCGTCGCCCTTGAAATAGGTAACGTTGAGGAGTTGGCTGTTGGCCATCTGTGGTCTTCATCATCAATTCATCAGTTCCTCTTCACCAAAAGATACTTTCTGAATGCAAATACTGAACTTATTACTACAAATACTGAAATTGGTATTATGTATGTATGCCTATAATATTTGAGGAGTTCCCTCAGTTCTTAGTTTTTGATGAGGGAAATAATTGATTTGAAATAAATGAGAATTAGATGAGAGATGTTTGTTTTATTTCAAGGTAGGTTCTATAGTCGATGTAATAGTATAACTTTATCAACAGTCCCTATCATAATATGTTCAGAAATGGTAAGCAAATGGCCTACCTGTATTAAGAAACCTATATAAGTAGTTGCATCTTAATATTTACATTAAAGTATAGTGCATCTTAATGTTTACATTAAAGTATAGTGCATCTTAATGTTTACATTAAAGTATCGATAAATATAATTTTAAAGTATCGATAGTACTATGCGAGGCAAAAATGTAGCGATTACGGAACAATAGACAGGTGTGCAAACGCGAAGAGGAGATTTATCGATAACGGAAAAAAGCTCTGTGATAAAAAAAAACACTCACGGAGCAAAGAGATATTAAATAAAGCTACGAGTAAAAAGGCGAAGAGGATATTTACCGATCGCGAAAAAAAACTCTGCGGAAAAAACACTATAACGGAGCAACGAGACATTAAATAAAGCTACGAGTAAAGAGGCGAAGAGGAAAATTATCGATCGCGGAAAAATGCGAATCGGAAAAAAACTACAACGAAATAACGCTTTCGCGGAATCGATCTAACAAATCTTTTAATTTTAATTTACTATAATAAAACGCTGTTTTTAGTAGACTCTCTTTTTTATTGTCTCGCAAAAGGTGAGAAAAGTAGAGTACACTCCTCGGGGATAAAGCTGTTTTCGTCTTGGGCGCGCTTGAACCCCTCACTGCGCTCAGGACTCTTCTTAATTCCCTCGCTTCGCTCGGGAATTAACTCGTAACACCCTCGCTGCGCTCGGGAGTTAAATCTGGAGTCCTTCGTTACGTTCAGGATTCAATATCGCGCCCGTGACATAAAACTGTGCTTTATCCCCTCGGTGTATAATCTACTATTGTTCCTTCGTAGCGCTCTAGAAACTAAAAGCGTGGACAGATTTTAATGATTATTATGTCAATCGCTTACCAGATTTGTATTAATCTGGTAAGTGTCACTAAAGATAATTATGACAGTAATCAAAATTCAATATGGCGGTCACCAGACGCCATATTGTAAACGAGAAAAAAACATAAGTCGACGAACTATAAACAAGATATAGATATTTTAAAATCATCTTTAGGTTTCTTTCATTTTGTTGGTTAGCAACACTCGGGTTTTTTTTGTGTGATTGTTTGTGATTCGCGTGAACGGCTAACCCGATTTGGATATCCTAATCCTGCATCAATACAGGTTACTTTTCAACCCGAAAAAATACAGTTACAGAGGGAAACGTGATCGACTTCTACCTACGCGGACGGACGCGCAACAACTAGTTCTGAATTTGTGCGTTTCCATAATTGTACAAAACTTTGACCTTTGGAATTTTGGCGTTAAATAAAAAACAAAAGCGAATTCCACAAAAAAAAAAGGTCAAGTGCGAGTCGGACTCAAGCTTCGAGGGTTCCGTTTTTTAGATATTAATATGCTTGGTAACCGCAAAAGAAAATACTCATTTTGTTATGAACTTTATTTTATATGCGATAAGTTCCAAGTCTTTAAAACGGATTCTCTAAGTTTTTTGTTTTATTCTCAAAAACTTTAAATAATTATCACTTCATTTTATTTTTCCTATAAAATATAAGTAATTATCTAGACTGTCAGGATATTATCAGATTTTTTGATTAATAAACTTCGGAGATAATAAGACAAAGGACAGTCATTTTTTGTACATTTCTGCCAAACCTCAAGTTGACAGCATTTGTAGTTGCTGAGAAAATCTGCTGTGACAGACAAAGAAGTCTCACCATGAGGGTTCCGCTTTTTCATTTTGTTACGGACCCCTAACAAAAGCGCATTCCAAAAAACAAGAGGCAATCCGATACGCGGATAAAGTTCATTAATCAATAACAGTATTCAATAATCAACTAGCCAGTGACACGATATGGGGTCGTCTTTGAATGGAACTTGGATGGATCGGTTTTTATGTTAGTAATGAATTTGCCGGTCCGTCTGTTCGTGTAAGGGTAACGGAGGCTTGTAAGAAAGGGAATGTGTAAAGATAATCGTAATGAAGTGACGTGATTTCGCGGGTTGATGGGTTTTGAATCAATCAAGCGAATTTAAAACATCTGGGCGTCTTGATTTTTTATCCGACTGCGTTAGGAGGGTTATGTTTTACGAGCGTATGTATGTATAGTCTGTCAAGAAAGTCATGACATGAACATGATTTTATAATTGATCCAAAGACCTAAATTACAGTTCAAAATAGCTTAAAACACAGCGATATAGTATTATACAGATGTAGTGAATAATCCTTTCCCATCGTTTTTGGTCGGATAACTTCGTATTTGGGAGCGTATCTACTCACATAACTTTTTAAGTTCTATTATCGGAAGTTTGAAAATGTCTCTCATTCCATTTTACATCATAATGATCACTCTTCATACTCTTCATATTTTTTTTTAGTACTAACGATCGGAACTCATAATCATTTGAATTCATAACGCCAATAGGTATGAATGAAGCCGTACCCTTTTCACAATTTCTTAAATATCTTACGTGTAATAAGGTTAGATTAGGTTAGGTTAGATTTACAAAAAAAGTAACAGTTTCTTAAAAAAAATGCATTATGAATTGCGATAATTATGACTTAAAAAATATGAACAAAAAAGGATGAGGAAAAAAATTATGAAGAGTGATTATTATGAATACAACTAGGTAGGAAAACAAAAAATAGGAATAAGAATTTTATGTGACTCAATATGGACCCTTCGTATTTATCTTGCTTTCTCAGCTGGCTTATTGATGGGTACTGAAGCTAATTGAGAAAGCTAGATAAATACGAACATATCCGACAAAAAACTATGGGAATTGGGAAAGGATTATTCACTACATCTGTACCTACCTAGTTTTTTTACTGTAATTTATTTTGCTATTGTATATAAGTAGTGTAATTTAGCTCTTTGGATCAATTAATAAATAATTTTGATGTCATGACTAGGCATCGGAGATTTTGTCGCACGGTAAGACTAATAGCAAGCTATGCAGTCGTCATTTGCCATAAATCTAAACTCTTATTCATATTCATAGGTACTCATTTATTTATTTAATTATTTAGGTTTATTTTTATAATCAAGGACAATGACGTTGACGAGTTTAGAAACGATTATTTAATGTTATATTTGGAAAATAAATATTACAATAAAAAAATACTACCATTTTTATACTGATTTAATTACGAAAATTTATAAACAAACAAAAAATACATTCAAACACGGCAGAAGTGAATGTTTTAGGTAGTCCACACTAGTGGCGAATTACCTATTCGCAGGTGTAATAGTTCAAGTTATGAATTTATAATCTAATAGTTTTTTTTTTTATCTTGACTAAGATAAATATACACGACCGACCGCTATAGAGGCATTTTAAGATAAATGAAATAAATGAGTATGAATATGAATAAGAGTTTAGATTTATGGCAAATGACGACTCCATAGCTGGCTATAGTCTTACCGTGCGACAAAAACTCTGATGCCTAGTCATGACTTTCTTGACAGATTTTATGTATGTCTATTTCTAGGTACGCTCTGCAGCCTAAACGATTTGTCTTAATTGTTGAAGTGACAAAGGCTATAGGTATAATATTTCAATAAGGCGTCCGCGAAAAAAAAAATGGACGAGAACATTTTTTTTTTTATTATCTCATTATGGGTCTCAAATGAAAGCTATTTAAAATATTTTGACAGAAAAAAAACGTAAATGTTAAGTAAAAAACTCCTTTTGCTAGAAAGAGAGAACTGTAATTTCTCACTTGTAGCTTCGTGAGGTCCAGACTCATTTAACGCTTGGTAATAATAAATTGAACCACCCTTTTATTAGTAAAAACTAAAAAGTGTGAAATAAACTATATAACTTATTTAAAAAAAAACCCCGACTGCAGTAAAAAAACAAGCTCTATCTATGGAAAATTGTAAAAAACAAGCTCTATCTATGGAAAATGGAAAATATACATTATAACTTGAATTCTGGTAAAGGTGAAACACATATGGATTATAATAGAGCTTGTGTTTTTGCTTTTCAGTTCGTTTTTTTATTGCACCCAGGAAAGTGGTGTGATAGGCAATCTATACCCGACAGTGAAAAAATTTTTAATGAAAATGAAAATGAAGAATGGGTTTATACCCGACAGTGGGTGGATACAGTCTGATTTGAACGATAGATGTATGATATCTTTCATTCGGTATGTCAAATGTAAGAGATGTAAGACCAATATTTGGCAAACATAGCCTAGTAAAATGTCATAACATAAGACATCCCGCCCACCCCGATTTGAGTTAGAACCCTGTCGCAACGCAAATAACCATTATGACAAACTTACGATTGTAATGCTGGTTGTTTTAAACTCCACGTTTTACAGCACAAGATCAATAAACAACCTATTAAGGTAACGGCGCCTATTACCGTGGTACTTAAGGAAGTTTTCAAAAGAGTCCAAAAAATTAAGGTTATCAAAGCTACTAAGCGAGCAAAAAAAATTTTTTTATTTAAGAGTGTTTATTGAACTTTTAGCGTCGTAACTTTTTGGACTCATTTTACTTTATTATATATTGTAAAATAATTATTGAAACCAAAATACCCAAATATTCTATTACCGTGGTAATACACAGGTTGTGATTCTATTACCGCGAATTCAGCTTCCATTACCGAGGGTATAAAAAGCAGCAATTTTCTACCATCGGTAATAGGCGCCAGACTCACGATTTGGAACTTAATACCGTGGGTTAAAAAATAAATAATGGCTTGGTTCCGTATATTATTTTGTACATCACATTTTTAAGGAAGACTAAATAAAACGGTAAAAATATGATTGTACTTAGGATTTGTATTTCGTTTTTAAAAGTTGTTACAATTGTATATAGATACTTGGACCTTTTATTTTTTAGGGATTTAAAATCTTAGTGCAGATGCGTCCTTACAAAATTTTACGACTTTGTATGAACGGCAAAACATTTTTTTCTCAAATCCTTATAAAATGAAAGATTCATTTTTAACATTGATAAATTGTACATACATTTTAAACCTTTGTTTATTAGTTAACGATAGTTTAAATATTCAGATCTTTTTGATTGGTTGTCAAAATTGAAAAGTTATATTTATAGGCCACGACTATAAAGGTAATAAACGAATATAAACTAGTATAATTTATAATTAAATACATAAATAAATATAATATACCTAAGTATGAAAAGGAAATGATTTATGATCACTACATATGCAGTAAACACGAAAATTTCTTACTGATGAGTAAAATTCTCAACTTTATCAAAGAAATCTGTACTTACGGTACCCTAAATGTGATAAATTTAATAGAAGACTAAAATGTCACTCGGTAATAGACACTTCTTTAGGAACCTATTACCGACCCAAACAAATATTAAATGGGTCGGTAATAGACTCCCATACATTCTATTACCGAGGGTTATCTGATCATACCATCGGTAATAGACTCAATATGGAGTGTTTGAAAAATCTAATTCCGACCCATAAAAACAAACGGATACAGTTTTATTTTCATTACAAATCAAAAGTATATAATACAACCTTGGTATAAAACCAAAATTACATAACTGGTATGTAAATACACGATTTTATCTCAATATTTAAACCACTTGACAATTTAAGGTTCCCATACAAACTACAAATTCAGTACTGAAGTTTTCGTTAAAAAATAAGGGTTTGTTGAATACTTTCCATACCACGGAAATTGTTCTTTGAAAGCGTGAATAGATCAAGATTGCAATAACCGTAAGAGAGTATGTATAACCGATCGCATTTACCAAAAATAAAGTATAAATAACCCAAATCAAAAAAATCTATTACCGGGGTATACCACGGTATTAGTATCCACAGCAAAAAATGGCGTCTATTACCGCTGTATTTTATTTTCCATTTTAAACATATTTCCAGGCCAAAAAATGTATAAAAAACACTCGTAAGTCGTGCAGAAAACAATAAACAACCATTTAAATACCATAACATTAGTTCAATTGTCATAAATATTACGTAAAACACTAAATAAGATTCGAGTTCACTTACGTGTGGCGTCACGCGTTAGTATGGCACGACCTCTTTCTGCGCTGCCGTCGCGGAAACTGACGAATTGCAAGCACTTTGTTTTATTCACACACACTAGCGCTAACAGGTCCGTAAGTCAACTAAATAAGCTTCGTTCGTGTAAAATTAGTTTTTTAGAAAATCAATCGGTTTGTTTATAAAAAGCGTATTTAAAAATACCGCGGTGATGGACGCCGATTTTGATACCCCCGGTAATAGGCGCCGTTACCTTATCATCTAATGAACAATACACAGATACGCGAATTGAATCGACGGGGCCATATTTCAAAATGGCGGGTGAAAACAAAATGGTGGCGCGATAACTAATTAAAAGCAGTAAACAATGAGATTGTGTGTAGCGCAATACGGCAGAGGGCATCTGGTAAAGAGATAAATTCTGTTTTTAACCGGCTTAACAAAAGGAGGAGGTTGTATGTTTTTAATGTCTGTTAACCGATTTTTCTGTTAATTGAGGATTGATTTAAAAAAATCTTTTTTTGATCGTGTGGGTATAAGGGAATGCAAATAACCGATTATAACCGGTTTTAACCAATTAATTTCATACAAAAACCGCTAATAACCGGTTAAGTACTTAGAAGTAAGTATGTTGTGTGCAAAATGCAATAAATAAATAAATAAAATAAATTGCATGCGTTTCCCGCCACGCCCCCTATTTTTTCCCGTTGGGGGTTGATTTTCGGAAAATCCTTTCTTAGTGCTCACTTACATCATGAAACCACCACTGTACCAAATTTCAAGTTTCTAGGTGCAGTAGTTTCGGCTGTGCGTTGATATATAACTATATAGGTCAGTGAGTCAGGTTTGCTTTTTGTATATATATTATATTATGTAGATTAGTGTGATTAGTATGACTATGATGTTATAAAGATTCCCTAAAACAAAACATAACGACTAACTTTTTCTTAGGCTCTCGAAAAAAGAAGATAATTTTGTTTAAAGCTTTGTTTGTTAAGCAAGCAGGCTGAAGTGCTTCCTGTCTGTCTGTTTGTCTGTTTCACTTGGGTCCCGGGAATCAAACCTTTTGGTGAAAATGCTGACATGTGTTGGTGTATAATTATATACAACTGACGGCCGTTGGGGAAGACGAGTTCTAGAGTGGAGACCACGAATTGGCAGTTGGGTGGAGACACCGAGATCAGTTTCGTGCTATGAAAGATGCCTATGCCCAGCAGTGGGCTGATGTGGGCTGATGATGATGATGATGAATAAATACAAAAGAAAAACAGTATAGTTTATAAAATAGACCTAGGCCTGAATACTTAAGATGGGCCGTGGACTTAAGACGGTGCGTCCGTTATATCGTCGTTTAAAATCGGAACACAACAAGGCGAACACCGCCAACGTGCTCGCATTGTTGTATTCCGGTGTGGGGATAAGACAACCGGTGAAATTACTAGCATAAAAGCATTCCATCTTAGTCCTCAGGATTGGCACGCATTTGCAGTCTTAGGATTGTATTGCAGTCTTGTGAATGCGAATGTCTATGGGTCACAGTTTCCACTTACCATCAGGTGACCTGTGTGCTCGATTGTCTTCTCTATGCCATAAAAAAAAACCCAAGTTTAATGAACCGAGTCAAATACTGTGAATCTACTTTTAGATGATAACTTTTTAACGGCCTGACCAATTTTCATGAAACTTAGAATAAAAATACAAGAAAAAACGTTAAAATCAGTTCAGGCGTCGACATACAGACAGATATGCTTCATACACATAAATATACTCTTTGTCGGGTCTTATTTAGTTTAGCTATGTGGCTGTAGGCTTAGAAATACATTACACGCATGTTGTAGCAAGCGACTAAAGCTGCTTTTCCACAGTCGAGGCGAGGGGAGATTTGTATACAATGTGCATTGATCTGAAACGGTTCCAACTCAACATGTACTGGCTGTGAACACTGGTCCTCCATCTCCGGAACACTTTCACTAAATTCCCAGCAAGACGTTGAACATTGCTTTATTAATTTGTATTAATATTAATTAGTATTAATATAAATCTAAATTAATATTAAAAAGTATGTAAATTCAACTGTGTTTGTTTGTGGCTTTCACAGCTAAACCTAACCATCATACATAGGGACTATTTCGTTTAATTACCTTAAAAGTCAAGGTTGATGACAAATTTGCTTAAAAGAATCGATGTATACATCTAGCTACGAAGTAAATGAAAACAATAGATTGATTTACAATATAGATTACCTCAATATAACCATGGAGCATAATTACCGAGGGGGGAGCAAAGTAGGCACATTTTACGGTAGTTTTCAGACCAACCCTCTCCTTCGGCTCGACTCGACAGTTTATAGTCATAAAGGATCCTCAAGGTGCTTTTCCTCCGGTCAGACGAAGCGAGACGCGTGCACCTTTAGTGGGAAGTTCTTGCGCCACCTCGTCTCGACTCGCCTCTACGGCGGTACCCATGGGGGAGCAAAGTAGGAACATTTTACTGTAGGTATGTCAAAACTGTAGCAGAATGGTTAAAGTCGTTCTGCCTCGATTAAAATTAATTGGGATAAGTAAGGTAAAGGAGATAATGATGGTTAGTTTTAGCTGTGACAGTGTAACAAACAAACGCAGTTGAATTTACATACTTTCTAATATTAATTCAATATAATTCTCCGGAACACAACAATGCGAACACTGTTGATTGGCGGTAGGTTAATGGATAAGATGGTGGTAGCGATCCGGACGGGCCCTGCACAAGGTCCTACCACCCTCAAAACCTTACTATTGACATATCGTATTGTCAACGGTACGCCAACTCTTATTTACTCGACAGTAATGGCCGCCAATTTAAAAACAATACCATAACATATCAAAAGCAAGATTGTTCTACCAAGTAGAACAGGATCTGTAACTTTATGTAAAAATTAATGTGGTGTTGTTTTTGGGTCTCTATTGACTGCCATAATTATTTTTAGTCATAATGTGTGTTAAGTCATAATTTTCGCAAGTCATAATGCATTTTTCTCAGGACACGGTTATTTTGTCGGTATTTTTATAAAACTAACCTAACCTAACCTAACTAATCTACACGATAAACGTTTATTTAAAACTGTAACTTCAGCCTGGAAGAAGTTATGACAAAAAAAAGTATGACTAACAATACATTATGACCAACGATATGTATAGTCAAAGGGATCCGTTTTTTTTTATTATTAATATTTTTACGTGAGAACAAACTCTTTAAATAAAAAAAATACTAGATGACTACAATTTACAACTAATCGCCAGTTCATCAGTCAACACTAGAGCTAATCTTTGTAAAACACGTTCAAGTCTCCATGTTTCAACGTCGGCCAGAGCACGTTGCTCAATTTGTGTCCAAACGTGTTCAAACGTGTATTTTGTAGTGTGTGCTCACGCGGTTGTGTCTGTGGTCAAATTGGCTCCCACTTCCAGCCGAGGGCTAATAGGCGGGGCCCGCGCAGGGTTGGCACACGATTTAAACATAATTTTAAATAAGGGTAAAAATCAAAATAAATGTCCAGTTAAAGAGATTTTTGTCACCGTAACGAAACTGTTGGTTAACGTCAAACATACGTCATTTTGTAATGAAATTGTAAGTTAGACATCATTTAAGTGACATTTAAATAGCGTCTTGATATACATTAATTTTATTTTTACCCATAAGGGATTTGATTTTGCACTTTACTGGAAACGAGACGAATCTTAAGTCAAAACCGACCTACACACACGTATGAATAACTCGATCACTTTTTTTAAAAGTCGCCATCATTTTGTCACCATTGTTTTTATGGCAAAGAACGATTAGCGTTTTTAAAGGTTATTAATTGTGCTTTCAAATGATACTAATATTGTTAGGGTACAATAAAAAGGTTAACAGCTATATTCCCTTGAAGTCAAAATTGCAAAAGGTGCGATTTTTTTTACGCCGAGTGTATGAATGTGGAAGGAATTAAAGAGGTTTGTCAGGATCGTAGCGGGTGGAAAGAAGTGGCCTTTGCTTACCTCTGGGAAACAGGCGTGATTTAATCTAAGTATGTATAATTTGCAATTCTGTTATAGTTTCAAGCTCCTAGTTGATTAACTCTTTTAATTATAATTCCAATGTGAGTGTTCATTTGTAACCTCTAAATATTTTTTTGTCATTTTATTCTTGACACTATTTTACATATCTGAGCTCTTTTCAATGATACCAAATTTTTATAATACGACAATTAAGGCAAAGTATGTTCGTAATGTATAAAATAGAACACTTTTGTTTACTTTCCTCTCATTCAAACTGTTTAACAGTAAAAGTGATCATTTGCCCCTTCCAACTATTGGCGTATGCACGCGCCAGCGCTTGTATCATACATACATACAAAAACGTCTCTTTCCCGTAGTTGCTACGATCCAAACAAACTTCCCTCGTTTCCTCCACACTCATAAGTTTCACACACGTACGTCGGTTTAGAGTCTCCTGACCTGGCCCTTTCTTAATACATTCCCGATCTGATCCTGGAACGTTCGCCTTGGCCGCCGTCTTCCAACATTCCCATTTACTCTTGCCTCATATTATCTGTTTCGTCAATCCCATTTCATCCATTCTCCCCACATAACCAAACCACTTCAGCATTGTTTTATAAATCCTTGTCACTACATCTTCTTTTAACCTACAACGTTTTCTTATTACACTGTTCCTAATCCTATCACACGAGTTCACCCCAACCCAACCATATTTGTTTCTTCTACCATACGCAACTTTCACTGCCCAACTGTGCTTGCATCTGGTCAAAAACAACTATTAAAGATCATTATTAACCTGGAACTGGCAGCCCTAGTAAAGAGCAGCCGCCATCAATATAACAATTTAACAGGCTCGTTTCAACAGCTATAAATTAAACGTTTAACTGCCCTACAAATTCTCCAGCGTCTTCCTACCGTCGCACTTTTGTTTTACGTTTCATACTAATTACTTATTAATTAGACTAATATATATTTTCATGGTTCAATTTAGGATAATCCAGAATTTTAGACTTGAAGAAATTGATTCTCTAAAAGGCCGTAAACGCATTTGCGATTCTTTTCCTAGTATTCCATGGTAAAATAACCAGGGTGTTTATTCCACATTGATATAACCCATGGTGTGGTGTGGTTGCCGGGTTAGAATAGTGCCACTCCATGTCTTCCCGTGGATGTCGTAAGAGGCGACTAAGGGAATAAAGGCTTGTAACTACATACTACACTGGTGAACATCTTAGCCTGATTCTGCAAAATGTGGTTACAGAATTATCAACATTTTTTTTGGAGTTGTTGGTAAGTCTGTAGCTCTGCTTACCACGCTCTGGTAATCAAGGCGTGAGTTTATGTATGTATCGTTATCATATTGTTGCCGCTTTGACAGCTCTTACTCATTTGACAGTAATAGCTGTCATAATTTAATTGTGACTATATCTAAATAAGATGGGATAATACAATGTGGAATAGCGGCGCAAGTTTTCGTAACTACATTTATATACATGCATACGCGAACATTATCCTCCTTCTGGGTCAGATAGTTAAAAAAACATGTCAAAAAAATCATACAATGAGTGGTCAGTTTCGTTTTTCCTCGGTTATTTATGATTTATGACCAAATACATTGTAAAATAACTATGATTCATTCTAATTGTTTCACCCTGCCTTTCTAGATCTTCCGTCACTTTTTAACACGTATATGAGTACGAAAGTGACGGATGCTTTATCCACATTTAGTCGCGCAATAAATGCAACCTGATTAAGCCCGCTGATGTTGCAAAGGATCTTAAAGTTAAGTAAAGTATGAGAAGAATAAATAGAACGTACAATCAGCCCAATGGAACCCTGACCCACCATAGAACGGTGTCACAGTGACATTATAAAACAATTTGTTTGACACTACTTATGACTTGAATCATAACGTCTCTGTGACACAGTTCTATGGTGGGTCAAGGTTCCAATGGTCCGATAGTACAATCAAGTTGCTAATGACCTATCATCATAGCAGGAACTCGAAAGTTTGTTGACGCTCACATCTCAGCCAGAGGCCTGGGGCCAAACGAATTTGATCATTATTTTATGGCCCAAATTTGGCGTCTTATAGCCTATTATTTAGCCCAATATCCAGCCAATTATGAATTCTTAGAACGCCAGCCAAAAAAAGACGTATAATAACTTACGCTCTTTTGTAAATTGATCGCGTTGTTTTGTATTCGTTCCGACGTAGAACGGCGTAAGCGTCGGTTACGTGTTTTTTCTCGTTATTGGTATTAGGTATGATTTGTGGCCCGGCGGTTTATAATTCCCGAGCTAATTTGGGTTTCATGTCAATATATTAGTTTTGATTTGGTCTGTGGGCGTCGAAATAACAGTGGCCGTGTTTAATAGTGGTGATGATTAGGATTCGGACTTTATAGTTTTTTGTTTAGTTTGGTATAGCAATTAAGTCTCACGCTTGTTAATATGGGGTGAACAAAAAATAACAAGGTTTTTATTGCGCCCGTTTAGTTATATTATGGCAAACTAGCTTTTTGCTACGGGTTTTTTCGACTTCTGTTTATAACTCGAAAGAAATAGTGAGTAATGAGTTAAAATTTCATATACTAATTAAATAACATAAGTTATGGTTAAGTGCTAGCTTCGTAGGCAGGGTCGCTACCAACTGGCTAACCTGTCACCAACGTATCAGTTCTACTTTGATTAGATGTTAACATAACCAATATAAAGAGGTTTCATTTTTTAATTTTTACTTACGTACGTACGTGGATGAGTATGTTTTTTTTCATAAACGTAAACTTAGGACACATTAAAAACAAATGCTTGGGAAAATCAATCTTATTATTGTAAAATGTCAGATTGACTTCGGACCTAAGGTGGGTCACAAATTAAAGTCTTTAACTGTAACTAAACCAATACAATTTAAAGCTAAGTATACTCATCCAATCAACACATCCTGGTTAAACCCCGGGAAAACATATAACAGATGATATTAGCACGCAGTTATCAAAACAAAAGTAAATCCAGCTTTTTAGTGTTCCGTAGTCAAACTAGGAACCCTTATAGTTTCGCCATGTCCGTCCGTCCGCAGTCTAGCTCAGAGACCCTTAGGGCTAGAAAGCTGTAATTTGGCATGAATTTAGAGTCAAGTTGTCAAAACTACAAATTCTAAATACTGATCAATATATTTAATGAAAGCGCATATAACGAATTTAAAAGGAAAACTATCACGATAAGTAGACTTAATTAGTTCCTGAGATAAAAGCGAATAAAGTGTTTGTACCTAACTTTAAATAGAAAATTAGTTCATACATGTTGTTTTTTAAGATAGTTATTTGTGTTTGTCTTAACGGCTTCGGAAACCTACACTGAGCATGGTCCGACATGCTCTTGCCCGGTTTTTTTTGTTTACTCATATTTCGCAAACGTAATGAAACTTCTCCTGGCCTATACCAGATCAATAAACCACGTATTCTTTTGCAATATGAAATTCAAACAACGTTCCCTGAACACAGGCGTGTAGTTACCTGACATTATGGGTACACAGCAAGTGCTGTTGTAACCCGTAGAGCTGGACTATGTCAGACTATACGCCGCATTATAGTCGGCTAGTATAGTCCATTTCATCTTACGTGCTGGTTTAGCAAAACCTTTTTTGTTAAATAATGAAAATAGAAACCACATTTTTCTCATGCACATTGCACATTTTGCACATTTTGCACATTGTGCGTGCATGACTCGATGTATGAATGTGGAAGAAGCGAAATAAATTTGTCAAGATTGTAGCAAATGGAAAGAAGTGGTCTCTGCCTACCCCTCTGGGAAACAGGCGTGATTTAATGTATGTATGTATGTATGTATTTTGCTCATGGTTTTCCCAAAAAGGAACAATTTGAGGTTATAAGTGAACAACAACTAAACAAGACAAGTAATAAATGCTGCCCAGAAGTGAAAATACTTCTAACGAGTTCCTTATGTTACTGTCAACTAGGTAGTAAAACACATATTTTCAAATCAAATCATATTTATTTGCTAGAACACAGCAGATGTTCAAGAATTAAGAATCCATTGTGTTCAGCCTGCATGCAAGCGTGCAAATATTAGTAGTTAGTATAATTTTTTTTTATATATAAATCTAAAATACAATTATCAATTACAAATAAAAACATGCAAATTATAATTCAATAAATATTAACATTCATAAATAACATTCCTTAAAAACACAATCATTAATTATTAGAAGTAAAATAGTCATAACTCGTTAGTATCTACTTAGGTCACTATAATTCATAAATTCATTTATATTATAAAAACATTTGTGTAAAAGCCGTTTTGTCAATTTGGATTTAAAAATATTGTAGTCTTAGGATTGCATTGCAGTCTTATGAATGCGAATGTCTATGGGTCACAGTTTCCATCAGCTGGCCTGTGTGCTTGTTTGCCTTCTCTATGCCATACAATTTTTTATTTTAGAACGCCTTTTAACCCGTGGAAAGAATTGGCTACTTGTCGTTAACATTGTGCTATTTATCGTCTGCATCTGCCTGCGTGTATTATATACCCCAATGATCTTGGTGCTAGGGTTGCACGACTACTACAATAGTCGGCTAACGTCCGTCGGCCAAGCCAACGGAGCAGCCCTAGTAATTGCAGCCAGTCATTAGACCCAGCTTTGTATAACCCTAAACCTACAGCACAGGCGCGTACCGACAGCAACGTTAGGGAAACCGTTCTAGTTTTAAAACATTTCTAACACTGTTAATATTGCTCTCCCTCATCCATTGACTGCCGCACTTCAAAATGGCCGTTTTTCATTGATTTCGATCATTTCTCCAGAAACATTTTTACCCATACATAATTTTATCCAATCGCATTTTTCCCAGTTAAGATTTTACACGCGTGGTTGCAGCGTGGTTGCCGAATAAGAATAGTGCCACCCCATGTCCTCCCGTGGATGTCGTAAGAGACAACTAAGGGAATAAAGGCTGTGTAGTACTATTAGGCGATGGGCTTGCAACCTGTCACTAATACGCTGGTTAACATCTTAGCCTAAGTGTGCAAAATGTGGTTACAGAATTATTAACAAGTTTTTAGAGTTGTTAGTAATTCTGTAGCTCTGCCTACTCCACTCTGGGAATAAAGGCGTGAGCTTATGTATGTATGTATGTGTAAGATTTTACACTGTCACATATTTTCAACTATGAATTTCTCTCAAAAACCGAAAGACGTATGATAAGACCGTTGCACCTGACGTTCTATAGTGACGTTCTACCCTGTTGGGAGACAAACGTGAAGGTATTTATGTATGTACTTTCTCTCAATCGCATATTTTTCTATTGTTATTAGATAGTATTACAATGGAACAGGTAGCTAAGTTGACGTTCGTTTTGTAGCAGGCCCGAAGGAACAAAGCACTCAGAAAGAAATAAGATCTCGACTCATTAAATTGATATTTGAAATAGGAAATCATGGGACTCGATTAAAGCTACAGTAGGTATTATAAATACGAGTGGGTAAAATTATGAATGGGGAAAAATGCGACCGAGTAAAACCACGAATGGGGAAAAACAGGACTGGAAAAAAAGCTACGCGGAATTTGGCGAAGATTTATTCCAATATGTTTTTACTCATTAGAATAGCCCTAACATTTTAATAATTCCATAGCTTTTAAGTCTAGTATTTCGACTACATGGTTTTTTGACGACGCTTTGGCCCAGTTGGTATTGACCCTGCCTACGAAGTTTTCTATTTATTAAGTACTAGCGACCCGCCCTCGCTTCGCATCGGTTTATTTGAGTTTTCTATAACACACGTACATAAAACAAAACTTATTATACATAAAAACCTTCCTCTTGAATCACTCTATCTACTAAAAAAACCGCATCAAAATCCATTGCGTAGTTTTAAAGATCTAAGCATACATAGGGACAGACAGCGGGAAGCGACTTTGTTTTATACTATGTAGTGATGATAGTAATAGTGATGTATTTCTGTATAAAAGTAAGTACGTTTATCGTTGTCTATATATAGTACCCATAGTACAAGCCTATAGCTTAGGTTGGGACGAGGTCTATAGGTGTGGCATTATCCTCTGATATGTATCTACTAGCTTCTGCCCGCGACTTTGTCCGCGTAGATTTCGATTATCGTTAGTCCCATGAGAATTTTCCGGGATGATGTCGCCTGTGTGTTAAAGCTACTAACATTTCTCATCCAAATCCGTCCAGCCGTTGCAGCGTGAACGAGTAACAAACTAACACACCCACAAACTTTCGCATTTATTATATTAAGTAGGATTTTCCAGGTCCCGCCCTAAGATGCGCCTGCGCTGCTGACGGTGGGGGCGGGGCGCGCACGCCGCTCGCCGTCATTACAGCGCATTAACAAATATTTAAACATATCGCGATACCAGGGCACCAGCATTGCCTTGGGAAAAAATGGCTATAGGATTACTACTTATAGATGACGATATAGGGTTCCGAAGTCAAAACAGGAATAATTATAGATTCACCATGTCCGTGTGTCTATCTATCCGTCTGTCCGTCTGTCTACATTAACAAATATTTAAATTAAACATAGGTATCGGGATACCAGGGCACCAGCATTGCTTTGGGAAAAAATGGCTACAGGATTTAACAATGGTTATTTTAGGCCCGTATATAAACTAATCTCAACTCTAATGCTCGTCTCGAGATGTGTCAAAAATGACAGTGTTCTATGGTTTGACGTTTATTTTGACGTATCTTGTGACGGGCCTCTCAGCCACGATGTGTTTACCTATTAATACGGCCCTTAAGGGTTCCGATGTCAAACTAGGATTATAGTTTTGCCATGTCCGTCCGTCCAACATTTAAACACATCGCGATACTATTACGACCATAATAAACCCGGGGATATTATCAACTCGTTGCGTTGTCGTCAGTCTTAATCAAATATTACTTAGCATTTTTCCATTTCTTCCTATTTTTACTACTTTACTGGTGGTAGGACTTTGAGCAAGGTCCATTTGTATTTCTACCAGAGATGTACAAAATGGTTTTAAAAAAGCATTTAAATACAAAATGCAAAATACTTTTCAGATTTACTATTTCAAATGCAAAATACCAAATAGTTTTGCGTTTTGTATTTGAAATGCTAAATGCAAAATAGGTATTTTCAAAATACTTTTTCAAAATAAAATACCTTTTGACCAAATCTCAGATATTTTTATTTATTTTATTACGCTTTTTAACAATACCAGTTGTTCGAATACCTCATCACTCATTTTTCTTCTGTGAGGTCTCATAATCATTTAAATCGCTTAAATCGAATCGTCGGCGTCTAAAGTATGTTCGTCGTTTTAGTTTGACACTAGTCAGACAAGGCGCGTACTTTGACCAAAGAAGTAAAAATGGCGCGAATGGCTAGCAGGCGCCTCTATCGGTCAAATTCGGCAATACAAGCGTGATTCGTTCATAAATTTCATTTTGTTTGACTGGTAATGTTGGCTAAACTTAATCACAAAGTATTTTGCATTTTGAAATGAATATTAAAAATGCAAAATATATCTCAAAAGGTATTTCAAATAAAATACAAAATGCTTCTTACTAAAAAGCATTTAAATGCAAAATACAAAATAGCTATTTTGCATTTTGTATTTGTATTTTAAATAGAAGTATTTCAAATAAATCGCATCTCTGATTTCTACCACCATCTTTCTTGACGACGCGCTGGTCTAGTTGGTAGTGACCCTGCCTACGAAGCTAGCGGTCCTGGGTTCAAATCCCGGTAAGGGCAGATATTAGTGTGTTGAGCGCGAATATTAGTTCCTGAGTCATGGATGTTTTCTATGTATTTAAGTATTTATTTCTCTTAGTATACAGGGCGTCCCAAACTTATGGGACATGAAGGGAAGTACCTTAAACATCGTAGATAGTGAATTTTGCTCAAAGAAGACATTATGTTATTTTTAAAAGTTAGTAATTCTGCATTCATAGATTTTCTAAAAATTACTTGCTTCGTCTGGGAATCGAACCGACTTTAATGTCAAAAAAAATCACCCTGCTTTTATGATGCCAATCGAAAGAATAGCTAAAAAATAATAACTCTGCTTAAGTAACATAGTAGGTACTTTAAAAGAAAGGAACAACGTAAAATTATTGAGTCAAATTTCAAGAAAGTTATTTATTGCCGATGCTATACAAAAAGCGATACGAGAACGTGGGCGAGTTGCAAACAGAATTGTGCCATATCACATCGAGTTTTCACCATAAAATGATAAGAAAATCAACAGGCAGCGGGCTCATTAAAAGATTGGCGATTTGCGTAAGACAAGAGGGATCACATTTTGAGCATTTAATTAATTAATTTACAAAAAAATACCTAGGTACTTAATTGACTACGGCAGTTTCATGTATGTTTTTAATTTGATTAAAATGATTTATTTTACGTTGTTCCTTTCTTTTAAAATACTATGTTACTTAAGCAGAGTTATTATTTTTTAGCTATTCTTTCGATTGGCATCATAAAAAGTAGGGCGATTTTTTTTGACATTTAAGTCGGTTCGATTCCCAGACGAAGCAAGTAATTTTTAGAAAATCTATGAATGCAGAATTACTAACTTTTAAAAATAACATAAAAGTCTTCTTTGAGCAAAATTCACTATCTACGATATTTAAGGTACTTCCCCTTCATGTCCCATAAGTTTGGGACGCCCTGTATATATCGTTGTCTAGTACCCATAATACAAGCCTTGAGCTTAGTTTGGGACTAGCTCAATTGGTGTGACATTGTCCCCTGATATTTATTTAAATATTTATCTTGTTATTTCCAAGCAGCAGTGTTCGCATGTGTTGTTCCGGTGTGGGGATAAGACAACCGGTAAAATTACTAGCATAGAAGCATTCCATCTTAGTCCTCAGGGTTGGCAACGCATTTGCGGTCATGAGATTGAAAATGTATATGGGTCACAGATCACACTTACCATCAGGAGGCCTGTGTGCACATTCGCGTTGCCCATAGGTACCAAGAAAAAATTACACTTATTCACTACACACACAAGACACACAAATAAATTATAAACAGAAAACAGCTATAAAAAAGTAAGTGAGTGTCTTCGCGGCAGTGAATCGGACACTGGCTCAGCATAATGCTGAGGTGTTAAACACACACTTACACTTTTACTTATTACTCGGAACCAACCTTATGGCTGCACTGACAGTCGGTTAATAACGGTTAAATCGTTCCTTATTTGACGATTCTTCATTCAACAGTTTGAAAAAGGAACAAATTAATTGTCTCTGAGTCCGTTGGTTAGTATTTTATACATTAATAATATCGGGGAACATTCTCACACCAATTGAGCTAGTCTAAAACGAATCTATAGGTTTGTACTATTGATACTAGATATCGAATAACATTGTAACCTGGAGAAGTAGCATTTGTTCCTGAGTCTTGGATGTTTTCTCTGTATTTATATAAGAATGGATTATTAAAATACATAGAAAATATCCAAGACTCATCACTCAAACAATTGCCAATACCTAATTTTACAATTTTCTAACCAAAGGATGGAAGGACACAATTTAGTCTACGTAATAAAGGTTGTAGGTAGGTGCATTTATTTTATAATTGTGTTGCAAAGTACATTATTCTATTTGACAATCGTAATGAATTCGCAATACAATAGTCAATTATAAAAATAATTATAATGACATAAAATAACAAGGTTAAAGGTATGGGAAAAAATATAAGTAGCTCAATTAACTCTTCAACGTTAGAGTAGCGCTTGAGATTTATATCTGTTAAACAAAAACGTATTTTTCATATTTAAAGCCATTTTTAACCAATGGCTATACTTAAAAGGTTAATTAACGAGCATTCATTTGGCAGCTGCGCCTTTTACCGTTAATTTAAAAATATAACCGTCAAATTATACCTTTTTAAAAAACCTTTTCACCCAAACAAACTCCTTCCAAATTCAAAACCCTTTTTAAAACAACAAAAGGCGTCGCGAAATAACTTAAAATAACAAATTCGCAACTTAAACTTAAATTCATAAGACGTGTTCACGAAAAGGCATGCACATAATTGGGGCCGAACAAATTTCCATTGATATTTCGTGATGGGAAAAAAAATACAAAATCTTTGTCGATCGAATGTATACATCGATATTCGAGTCGGAGGAACATTCGCACCACTATTCGCATGCACTCGCTTCAACCTTACTGTAGCAGAATTACGATTCAAAATTGATCATGCGAATGTTTTTTGATGTTGGTAAAATTATAATGGCCCACTTACGGACCCTGCAAATTGTCCAGAATTGCATCGACTCAAACAAGGTGTCAATTTGGTAGAGTTATGAAAGTTCGGTTTTCTCGGAACTATTTGTTTTTAAGGCGAGCGTGTGGGCGTGGTATTGTTTATTGAATACGTTTGCGATTGTGTGGGTAATAAAACATGGGGGTAATAGCTTATGATGACTGGATATTGGCGTTATTATGGAATGAAAATTTAATTTTTATCACTTGATAATTGGGGTTAGGTGCCGTAGTGTGTAATTGTTTTTCTTTAATCATCAAAATTACATACGTGTTTAAAGTTCAGGAATGATTTTCTGAGATATCTTTTAATCTTTTCGTTTTTAGCATTTCATAATAAGTGTTTTTGAGTCATACATCGTTCAGTATAAGGTTGTAAAGGATCTGTTTTTGGAAATCCTCACATTATTATCTATCAGTTAAAATTTGACACGAACAAATGAATAAATGGACTGTATTTTACCTTTAATTGCATTGATTATACAATTATAAGGCAAAGAACCAACAGTTTTAAAATCGTAAAAATTTCAAACATCGATAACTTACCATCGACCTTTTCCCATCCCATTGACCAAACGAGATTTATATCATATCATTACGTATAAAATATTTCTTTTAAAGCTATAATTAGTTGTTATTAATATTATAAATAATATGCCCGCAGCAGTGTTGGCGCAGAATGATTTCAGAAAGGGGTTTAGACGCGCGTTGTGTGTTTATAATGACAGATGACATAAATAAGTTTTCACCCTTTTTATAAAATTGATAAATTCATTCACGTTTTTTTGTTCATTGCCATTTTCAAGTTATTTTTTTTTTTAACCCTAACAAGTAACCCACGGTTTTACAATATTTTACGCAAGGTCATTGGTTTAACAAACAAATACAAACGTGTACTAACTATTTAATCACTATAAATTATTTTTTAATTATTTCACGATAAAAATCTGCTTTAAAACTGTATCCATGACCACTTGAACATAAACGCTTTCATCGTATACGGGTTTATTACCAATAATATAATATAAATGATATATTAAATCGTTGTCCTCGATAAACCCAGAGCCATCTGCTTTACACTCATTACATCCTTCACAGAACATATTAAAAAAACTTACCCCAAAATCGCGCAGAATTACCTCTTATATTGGTAATTTGCACATACTGGTAACACCGGCCCAAATTACCCTGTTAACAAGACTATTATATCGATAGAACAGCGTAATATCAACCTTATTCGATCACCGATAAAATCGAGGACGGTCGCAAATTTATTTTTGTAAATTCAAAATTAACGTCCATTTTTGTTAATTAATTCTCGCTTTTATGTCTTAGTGATAAGGTTGTTTATAGCTGTTGGCTCGTCGGTTGGTTTAGCATCGGCAAACATTACGTTAACGTGGCCATTATTGAATTTACTTTATATAATAATGTTTAATCGGTCGAAAGTATCGATGCTGCCTTGTTACTGGAGATAAGGATGGGAAAATATCGATAACTGTGAAAAATATAGGAAGGTTTATAGAATAGAATAGAATAATGTTATTTCAGGCAACAAGGCCCATAGTTACAAATACCTTACAGCCTAACATATATTACAAATGTAGCTTAAAATTAACATGCCTATTAATACACTTTCGCGGTGTCAGCTAGCCGGCGGCCACGAAATTGCCGAAATATGACACCTATGAATTCCTCCTTTAAAAAGGTCGACAGGTCTTTACTCTCTCCACAAATGACTTAATTAATTATCGTTGTGGTGGGGCTCTAACCACTCGACCCTAGCGGTAACCTCCGGTCTTATACCTACCTTCTCTACCTTCTAGCTAACACCTACTCTTATTAGCTATAGCGCTGGTAGATTTTTGACGTGTAAAAGTGCCCGTGCGGCCTACTTACTGAATAAACATCTTTTATCTTTTATCTTATCTTTTATTAGGTGTATTAAATTAATATTGTCAGTTTTCTAGAGGTTGAATTTATGCATTATGTACAGGCAGTCTGTTGGGGGTAGAATCTATTGATGAATAACACAAACACTATGATATAAAGTTTGTTTGTACATTAAATGTTTGGCATATTATTGTATAATTATTTTTACCGTTACTCGAATACAAATTTTACTAAAATTAAACCTATAAGAAAGAGAGAGATAGGTAATGATTTTCTAAGGCTAAACTGACCGTGAGAGAGATGACTGCATGTTTCAACACACATTTAAGTAGATGATAATATTGATAATGGATAGATTATAGAAAACTAGCAATTGTGCGTTTTGAAACTGGGATCTTACTTATAAGTTAAAATCAGTTTAGTAATAGGTAAGTCCTATCACCTTTTTAAACATTATGAAAAATCGGAATTCCACTGCGGCATTCATGCGGCATAATGTGCCAAAAAAAAGAAAAAAAAATACATTGTTTCGTGCTTATGTCGCTGTAGGAATACCTACATACCTTTTGATACGAAATAAGGTTATAAGTGTCTCGAAGATCAAGTGAAACGGGTTCACGTCTAGTATACCCCTTTTAATACGAGTTAAGTGGACTTATACCCTTTTTCACGTGTGCGTGCGTAGCCTGCACTGCTGTAAAATTTCGGCTAACCTGATCATATATTGCTTTACATCCTAAACATCGATACAATTATATCGATAAATTCATCGACGTTTTCCCCTCCCATCGCCCGCGGGCACGGGGCGTGCCTCCCCCCATAATTCATACCCGCGTTTAAATAATCGCCCACTCCGGCGCAGGCTGTAAACTGATCGCTATTTTAATTATTGATCTGCTGACGCTACAGAAATATGTATTTACACTTGAAATATGTGGTGTTGGAACTTTAGCTTAATGTTGTCTTTAATCTATATTAGGCTGCGTTTCCACCAGAGCTGTGTGAGGCAGTAAAGCGGTGTTGCGGGGAAAAATCCACTAATAGGATAGTGAGGCTGGTAAAACAAATGAATCCTATTGGTGGATTTTTCCTCGCAACACCGCTTTACTGCCTCACACAGCTTTTTTTTTTTTTTTTTTATGGCATAGAGAAGACAAACGAGCACACAGGCCGCCTGATGGTAAGTGGAAACTGTGACCCATAGACATTCACATTCACAAGACTGCAATGCAATCCTAAGACTGCAAATGCGTTGCCAACCCTGAGGACTAAGATGGAATGCCTCTATGCTAGTCATTTCACCGGCTGTCTTATCCCCAAACCGGAACACAACAATGCGAACACTGCTGTTTGGCGGTAGGTTAATGGATAAGACGGTGGTAGCGATCCGGACGGACCCTGCACAAGGTCCTACCACCCGGCTAACTCGGCTAGCTCTGGTGGAAACGCAGCCTTACGCGAGGATTTTTTTTAAACTTTTGGCGAAGTTACCCGAGTAATAATGAGTGGGATATGAGGTCTATAGACAAATGAATTCTCAAGATTACAATCCTAAGACTCCCTGCCAACCCTGAGGACTAAGATGGAATGCCTCTACACCGGAACACAGCAATTTGAACACTGATTAGTGGTAGGTTAAAGGATAAGATGGTGGTAGCGATCCAGACGGACTTTGTTCAAGGTTTTAACTAATGAAGATGGAGTATACGAGTAGTATAGTCAGTGTATTGCCGGGCACTTTTACAAGTCAAGAATCTTCCAGCGCTTTCCAAGAGTAGAAACGCCTCAAAAAAACTCAGCAGTCAGACATTTTTTAACCACATTTCATACTACAATGATACTACTTAGTCTTGCATTATTATAAAGATATAAATACACAAGACAACCATATAACATTACATGTTTATCGCTGTTTAGTACCCATAGTACGAGGGCCGTTCCGAAAGTTTCTAGCTGTGTCGACATTTATTGAAATATATTTATATTGTTGATGGATATTTAAGGCAAATTCCAATATAAACATTGTGTCCAAAAATCATACATGTAAATCACTAGACGTATTAACGCAAAGAAAATTCTGCAAGCGACGTATTCCTGGGTTAGATTTTTGCTATAATTAATACGGTCTCAAAAATAACTTAGTAACCTTTTCATTTTTTCCAATATAAATATAACAAAACGTGTATTATATCAGTCCTATTATAACCATACGTTTCCTTCAACATTCGATATTAGAATATGGAGTAAACAAGCCTTGAAGAAATGTCTAAATTAGAGTCTCCAGGAAAATTCAATGACTTTCAATGAAAGCATTTTGTGCAGTACTATATTTGGGAATAGAGTGAAAGAAGTTCCTTAAATATACTAAAAATACTGACAATTCCATCACGGGCAATATCATCAGAATCAGACGACCCCTTTAGATTTGAGACAGGTTTTGAATACCAAAAAGCTGATGTTTTCACCAAAAAATCAAATTTCATAGAAAACAACTTCTCTGTGAAAGTTAAATAAAAAAAACACAATTTTTTGACTAATATTTTTGCCAAACCTGTTCGTAATAAAATTTGCTTCATGAATGTATCAACAATATTAATATATTTCAATAAATGTCGACACAGCTAGAAACTTTCGGAACGGTCCTCGTACAATTCTAGAGCTTAGTTTGGGACTAGGTCAAGTTGTAAAAGATAGTCCCCTGATATATATATTTTATTTCTTACACTCATAATACGATTGCCACAAAAGACTAAAGGTCAAGTGAACTCCGCAATAACTCCTTAAGTGCTATAACAGCGGTTCACCCTTGTTTCCAGTTAGCTGTCTAATTGCTTTATAACAGCTATTTAGATACATCATTATGGCTGTTGTAGAGCCGTAACTCCTGCTTAGAAAACTTTATATTTAAAGTTACGTTTTATTATGTGAAGTTAATTGGGTGATTAGTGTTTTAATGCTTTGGTATGTGATGGCTAATTAACTAAACGAATATGTAGAATGTTTAGTCTGTAAGACATTTTTTTTTACATGTTTGAATAATATAATACTTGAATTTAATACCTAACATTTCAGCGAGATTTGTCTAGAAGAAGCATGCAACTGCCTTATTTTATTTCAACCATATCTTCTGAGTTTCAGGGGAGAAGAAATAAAAAAACAAACGAACGAACTTACGAACTTACTTAAAACTACACTTATCTAACAAACCGCTACCAATCGGCATTGTTTCCAAAATGTTATAGAAACATCTTTCAACGAACGTATTTTCATTTCATCGAAAGTTAATTCTAAGTGTGTTTTATTTTGAAACTCTCAAATCTAACCTAACTAAACCTACTTGATTAACGTTTAAGAAATTCTGAAAACATCATAGATTGATGGTGTCAGCAGAAAATATCGTTCGATGTAATGATACAATCGATAAAACTATGGGTTACCTGTCAGATTACTCTATAGCTGTGACAAACGGACAGACAAACAGACGAACACGATATAAGGTATAACATCAAAGACTTTTTCTATCTGTCTGTTTAATATGCTTTGCCAACAATAGGACCTGCTTCGCTTCGGTTTATGTGAGTATGATATAAATAGTAGCCTTCCTCGATAAATGGGCTATCTAACATCTAACACTGAAATATTTTTTCAAATCGGACCAGTAGTTCCTGGGATAAGCCCGTTCAAACAAACAAACGAACTGGTCAGCTTTATAATATTAGTGTATAGATTTATAGTTCCCATTATTAACCCTAACAGTCTAGTTAGCTAGGGTTAGCGTTAGTTTTTTTTTTTATGGCATAGAGAAGACAACCGAGCACACAGGCCACCTGATGGTACCTAAGTGGAAACTGTGACCCATAGACATTCGCATTCACAAGACTGCAATGCAATCCTAAGACTGCAAATGCGTTTGCCAACCCTGAGGACTAAGATGGAATGCATCTATGCTAGTCATTTCACCGGCTCTCTTATCCCCAAACCGGAACACAACAATGCGAACACTGCTGTAGTTAGGGTAGCCTAACACGTTATAAAGAAGACATGTTTTTTTTTTAAGTTTTTTGCTGTGGAACATATCCAAGTGGAAGACAATGCAAGCGCAAGACAACAGAGGTGTTATTTTCTCAAAAACAGCGGATTCCACGTTTAGTAGTAAGGTGGTTAGATAATAACTAGAAAGGCATTTACACAAAGAAAGACGCAGAGAGAGTTATAAATTAAAACATAATGATTTGCGTGTCCAAAACACCTTAATGTGTAAAGTGGACATTTCTCACGCGGATAATAAAATAATATACCTCTTTACACATAATATATGCTGCGATCGAGAAGTAATTAATTCATAAGTTCTGTACTTCACACGCACGCCTCGGGACCGGAGAGCTAGAGACGCGTAGAACTGTTTTTTTTATTATACTGCAACAACCATTAGCCTCCTAAAAACCTTAGCATAATTATGCAAAATTTGTTTGCAGAGGCTCTATTATGGCTGCGTTTATCGCGTGATACATACATACATACATACATTAAATCACGACTGTTTCCCAGAGGGGTAGGCAGAGACCACTTCTTTCCATTTGCTACGATCTTGACAAAGCTTCTTCCACATTCATACATCGAGTCATGCACGCACGTCGATTTCGGGTAAGTACTTAAGATTCGACCCTTTTCCAGTATTTCTCTGATTTGACTCGAAAAAGTACGCCTAGGGCGGCCCCTTCCGACCCGTTCACTCACTTTCGATCTGTATCTGTATATCGCGTGATAAAGTTTGTATAAGGCCTCCGTCACCTTCTGACATGGAAATAAGTACGAGAGTGACGGATGCTTTATCTACATTTGACACGTGATATAGACACAGCAATACTAGACTCGCAGAATTGTCAAAAAAAAAATTGAGTTCTTGGTAATTCTGTAGCTCTGCCTACCCCACTCTGGGAATTAACTAATGAAGGTGTGAATTAATGTTAATGGTTGATGTAAGATTACTATGATTAGCCTCTTTTGCATCTGCAGACGAATGACGATGGGGTCGAGAGGACATAGCCGTTGTTTTGAGGACACCCAAATTAAATACTTCTGGATATACGGATTAAGGTTAGGTTAGGTTAGGTTAGGTTAGCTGGAGGAGCATAGCGTCGAGGTGCCACAGCCGAATGCGCTTGATCGTGATCGCGTGGCACCTCCCCGAAGGACGCAGATGGTTTACCGCTAGGTTTTTAGTGGGTATTCCGGACGTTCTCGGTTGGTGAATCCCACATAACCATCCTAGGCGTAAAAGCATTTCCCCAGCGCAAAAAAATAAGGTTAGCTGGAGCATGAAGCTTATATCGCGCTTGTAAAAAAAAACACAAGAACAAACTATTTGGAACACTACGATTTCGCAAGCAAAACATCATATCAGTCAGTTGTCAAAAGAAGAAAAATAATCTTCTATTTATATAAAAATGAATGTTTTTCTGTATGCATTTGATCATCTAATGATCTTCAGCAAAGTGTTGTGCATGATTCTACGAAGGTTTCTGAGTTGGTATGTTTCTAAGCAAATAAATGAAATGAAATGAAATGGTACAGCTGGTAATGAAATATAAGATTACATACTAAGGTAAGATCATACCAACAAATTATACATGCAAGCTATGTTGTGCGTGCAATGTCAGGACTGAGTTCTTATCTGCTTAGTACTATAGTTACCTACATACTTAAATGGTGTTGAAGCCAACTCTGCAATTTTCTAAACACCGGAGCAATCACGCCACTAAACTGTTTGCGTATGAGAAAAAGAGATAAACGCTGCATGTTTTCAATTGATATGAAAGGGATAAAACTTAGAATTATTACGTCACAGCGGGGAATCTTCGTCCGCCTCTACCAATTCATAACCCGTCAAGAACGAAAGCTATTACAATATCTGGGTAATATACACTGCTGGTTTTGTCTTGTGGGCCTTAAGAACGGTAGTTAGGTAATAAGTATTGTATGTTAAAGTAGGGATATAGTGGTTTTTCCGCTATAGTGTTGGTAGTGAAGCTCGTTAACTTGTCTTTTAGTTTATTTTCATAACTACCCATATCTATCACTGTTAACGATGTTTATTCAAGCAGTTAAGATAAGGTGACGATGATTTAAGATATTTCCAGGGACAGTCTTTAAAATTGACATCCCGTTTTTTATTTCGGTTTCAATTGTTTGAAGCAACGCTAAATTTAACCTGCCGTAACTAATTACGATCTAAAGGGACACTATCCGGTTGTGATGAGATTGTCGCCAAGGTAGGTAGGTATTATATAAATATTAACAGACCCAGTGGATGTATTAAATAAGTGTATAAATATACCTACTTACGCATAAATTGTTATACTTTATCCACTGATAAAGTTAAAGGGCTTAAAGATCCAAGGATTTAGATTTTAAGGTAAATATAAACAATTTCTTATCCAAGAGTTAAGTAGGCCGTTAGAAAAAAGTTTATATTTTTCATAGCATTGTTTGAAGTATTTGAATTGTATGACAAATTTTCAATAAGTAAGTATGCAATAAAAAAAAACTCAGTATCTGTTTTTTATAGTGGTCTAACCTAACCTAACCTAACCTAACCTAACCATAGCAAACAACGAGACTGAAGTATGACATAATTCACATAAACATTGAAGATTATCCTATGAAACCCAAAAAAGTATCGACCCTAACATAATAAGGCATAAGTTTAGTAGCGCTTTGCTCTTTTATAGCTGAGCTAGTAATGATGTTGTAGCCACGGTAGCCTCCCAGGCCCGTCGATGCCCGTCGATGCTCGTCGATGCTCGTCGACGGGCGAGTGATGATCCGTCGACAATGCCTTCACGGGGTTATTATCATCCATGGGTCATAATTTCTCATTTATTTAGTGGTACCACCAAGCAGCAGTGTTCGTGTTGTTGTGTTTCGGTGTGAGGATTAGACATGACGCGCTGGCTTAGTTGGTAGTGACCCTGCCTACCAAGCTAGCGGTCTCTGGTTCGATTTCCGATATGGGCACTTATGTGTTATAAATGTACCTATGATGCCCTCATTAGAAAAAATGGGCGTATGTCTCATAATATCGCGAATGTGTTAGTGACTTACCTAAGTCTTAAGCTACAGGGTTCAACTTGCTTTGACCATCAAATTGCGCTCGCGTCCTTTTTATTTAGGAGGGCGGTATGATGTGTGTTATATAATTATCAAATTATCGTGACGTAATGGAAATGTTACTATTGTTATTAATTTTAGTTAACTACGTGCACTTTTTACAAATATGCCCATACGAGTCATGACGTCATTTTGCGTAGTTCCGTAGCGGCCTATAATTCAAATTGGTTGACTGTACCTACATCGTCGTAATAGGGGATATTCATTTTTTTTTCACAGATTCAATAAAATCTGAAGATGAAAAAAAAACTTGAATATCTACAAAAACAACCAAGATAATATAAGCCAACGAAGATCTGTCCCTATCTCTCTTTAGCAAAACAGAATTTATCTTGAATTTTATAGCTAACGTGTTACATGACGTCACACGGTGTATTGGATCTCTCTGTATAACCGCTGTCTAATTATCAGTATTTCTTAGCCAAGTCTAATTTTAATTTCACTTTTGGTGATCTGTTTTACGGTACTATTTAAAAATCTATGAAAGGGTCAAGATACGTTGGATCGAAAAACGAAATCGCCTTTAAAGCAAGAATAACTACTGTCAAACTAGAGCTTAATTAATGATCCTTCAATAGCTCTGCTGTGCCTACCTCTGATTGCTTCTGATCGGCTTATTAATAGTTACGCGTTAACAGTTTCAAATGATTTGTTTAATCTCTCCAAGCAATTTGGCAAAAAGTTTATGATCAAGAAAGTCCAGTAGCTGTCTAAGCTTAAGGCACTTGTAAATTCTAATTAATTGAATAACTTTTCATTAACTTTCTGTCAAAAGAAACATTTTTGAGACAAGCTTTTGCTACTGATACCGATGTTAAACTTTTAAGTGGTGGTGGTTTTTAGAGTCAATTTAAGTGTCCAGCTAAAACTATGTTTATGGATTAGTGAAAATTTCACTATAGTAGAATATTAAATAAAAAATAAAAAATAAATATCATGAGGCAATGTCACACCAATTGACCTAGTCCCAAACTAAGCTCAAAGCTTGTATTATGGGTACTAGACACCGATATAAATACTTACATAGAGAAATATATACTTAAATATATAGAAAACATCCATGACTCAGGAACAAACATTCGCGCTCATCACACTAATATCTGCCCTTACCGGGATTTGAACCCATGACCGCTAGCTTCGTAGGCAGGGTCACTACCCACTAGGCCAGCGCGTCGTCATCATAATACTCATATTGAGCGTGGCTTAAGGTCCAACCCCTATGAATGTACAATTTTTTTTTTCTTAATGGCATGGAGAAGACAAACGAGCACACAGGCCACCTGATGGTGAGTGGAAACTGTGACCCATAGACATTCGCATTCACAAGACTGCAATGCAATCCTAAGACAGCAAATGCGTTGCCAACCCTGAGGACTAAGATGGAATGCCTCTATGCTAGTCATTTCACCGGCTGTCTTATCCCCAAACCGGAACACAACAATGCGAACACTGCTGTTTTGCGGTAGGTTAATGGATAAGATGGTGGTAGCGATCCGGACGGACCCTGCACAAGGTCCTACCACCCGCAAAACTGGAGAAATGGGGGGAAGACTCTGGCCCAGCAGTAAGACACTAGATAGGCCATATAGAATAGAATATTATAACTTATATCCTCGTAAGGCCCAATGTCGTAAAGGGCATTGGGTAAATTTGTTTGAAGAAGATGGTCACTTTTATTTTCTGCGGCCACGGATGATTTTCACATAGTGTTTTAGAGGATCTCGAAAAACACATATGTATATATAATTTATGGCGTTTAATAATATAGGAGCCGAGATATTTAAGATTTAAGTGTTCAGTTTTTGGTACTAAAAGTACGCCTAGGTAAGAATATTAAATATCTCGGCTCCGACGCACTTAAGAGTATTACATTACATAACAAAACATGTTTATTTTGAATTATTCTATTATAATTTACCACTTTTACTAATGGCCGCACACCTTGAAAATGTATGACTTTTACAAATGACAACACTTTTACCCAAACCCCTTTCGGACATTTTTCAAAGTGACTTTTGACTTAATTTGACCGACACAAGATTATTTTTCGAACTATCGAAATTTGACGTAGGCCGAAGATATAGCAAAGTTACAACGAAAACTATCACAGTTAAGTATGGTTTAAAAGTTAACGAGTAGGTAATAGTCGACCAAGTTATTAACGGAACCCTACTCTGCGCGTGACCCGGTTTTATCGTAGAAACTAGCGACCCGCCCTCGCTTCGCTCCGTTTTATGTGAGTATTATAAATCGCCTATAGCCTTCCTCCATAAATGGGCTATCTAACACTGAAAGGATTTTTCAAATCGGACCAGTCGTTCCTGATTTTAGCGCGTTTAAGCAAACAAACAACTCTTCAGCTTTATAGTATTAGTATAGATTTGAAAATTTTAGCAGACATGACGTTTACCCGCGTTCTGCGCGCACGCAGTTGCGTTCGGACGCTTGTGACTTGTAATACCAACATTAGAACCATGAATATTTCGCATTATTTAATAATTTAATGCAAATTATTCGCTCTTTAGAACTTTAACTACCTCCCCTCTGCCTACACTAAAAATAAACCATCTCTAAGATAAATGTTATGCCTACTAAAGCCGCCATCTTTACAACTTTATCTCGTTACGCTAAACAAAAATAAGCCTTAACACCGCGTAATAAAAGCTACGGCATTTAATAAATGACACTCATAAAGGGTGTTGCAAATCATGATTATTGTATGGATGACTTTATTTATTGAAATTAAACGTGTATTTTCAGTGCCCAGCTTTTCAATATTGAGTCTAATTTGTATAGAGGTTAGAATACTCGGCACTGAAAAGGTTTATGAGAGTTTAGCCTACTCTTTTACTAGTATAGTTTAGTGCTGTGGTTTTGCTTGAAATTTAGCATAATCCTAATATGATAATTGTTTATGTCATTGGTTAAAATGGCAATTGGCGTATAGGACAATTTTACAGTACCTACAATTTAGGTGTCCTTTACGCCAAATTGTCAATAGGACAAATTTAACAGTACACATTAGTTGTCCTTTACGCTAATTGTCATTTTAGCTCTCGATGTGTGTTTGTTTGTCTGTGCTTTCGTTACAAAACAGGGCAAGGATTTGAATAGGATGTTTTTGCTTCATTTTGTAGAATATCCTAAAGCAACAACGCAAAATGAATGATTGAGTAATTGAATAATGTATTGAGTATTAATTCGAGTTACATAAGTTGTTGGTTCTTGCGAATAATAATCAATTTAAAAAGTATGAAGTGTTGTTTGTTTGATATTATTCCACGTCAAACCAACCATTTTGATCTCCCATTTATATGAATTATAACCTTTAAGACCTTTCAAATGAGACCTAACTATACCTATTGTAATAATCAGAAGTCTTATTTTTTTGTTGACATAAACAATTTACATTTTGCCATTGTTATTTTGATTTTAACAGTTTAGGTATCCTATGTCGGCCGGGGTGGTAATAGGATTCTAACGATACCACATACGTTTAAATCGGCTAAGGAGTTTAGAAGTTATGATGGAATATAGAATCGTACGTACATACATGAACTTTGGAAAAAAAAAACGGGCAGTCGTGTAAAAAAAATTATATTCTCTTTGACAGCAATTACGACTACACCAATAATATTAATGATTTTATCAAACCAGGCATGAAAAATTCGACGCGGTGGGATTTGAACCCGCGACCTCTCCTTCCTTAGAAACTAACCTGAAATATTTGAACAATTTGAAGTCATTATTCAACTTGGTAAGAGACCATCAGAAGGCAACAGCTTGATTAAAAAACGGAATGATCCTGACAGCGTACTGATGTAGGATAATTTATTAATGATTTTTTAGGTTTAAGGCTTCTTCGATTTCAAACTGACTTCCTTTTATGCACATTTTTTTAAAGCCAATTTAATTTGCATTCTGCTACATTATACAGTTTAATAGTACTCAGTAGGTACGTTGAAATGCCTATTACATATTTATATATTACATTACAACTAGCTGTCCGCGCCCGGCGTCGCCCGGGTGTGTTGTTTTTGGATACAAAATTTCATAAGAGTCTGTCTGTTGAGAATTTTATATATTAGAGAGATAGTTTACGTGTACGTTCGGTACTACCACCATGATCCTACTACCACTCACCACCTATAACGTGCCATCAAGCATCAGTGTTCGTATCGTTGTGCACATTCACTTTGGTTTGTAGTAGAATTTATCAAGATCTATTTTGCGTCAAATTTTGTAAGTAAGTACCTACAAATTTTACAGGTTATCTTTTGACTTTTTGACTTCGTTAAAATCTTATTGAAGACTCAAAAATATGTTTAGGACAAGTTTTATTTCGAACATACAAGCATTATGACAACCAACAATTATGGCAAATACTATCAAAAACGACTTAACGCTGTCCTCACCAAAATCATTTCTCCATGTGTTACCTGTGTGATTGCCGGGTTAGAATAGTGCACAGACCACTTACCCTATAGACTCCGCATACAAAGGCGCCCCCGTAAGCCATGCTTATGCTCACAGAACACTAATTGGTTGCCATGGTTCTATTGGCGCGCACCACGATGCGCACACTTGATTATTCGTTGACTTTGAACTAGCCAATCACGGTGCACTTTCCGCCCCCCGCGCCCCGCCATTTTGGCTTAATGAGATACTAGACAAACTGTTCCGAAGCGGAGTCTATAGGGTAAGTGGTCTGTGGAATAGTGCCACGCCATGTCTTCCCGTGGATGTCGTAAGAGGCGACTAAGGGAATAAAGGCTTGTAGTATTGTTAGGCGATGGGCTTGCAACCTGTCACTAATACACTGGTAAACATCTTAGCCTGATTGTGCAAAATGTGGTTACAGAGTTGTCAACAGTTTTTTGGAATGGTTGGTAATTCTGTAGCTCTGCCTACCCCACTGTGGGAATAACGACGCGAGCTTGTGTGTGTTTATGTGTGTGTGTGTGTTCCATTAAGTCTTCATTTAAACCCTTTACCAACAAATTCTTAATTCCAAACACATTAATTTGAAACGTAATAACTACTTTTTGAACGACAGCCACTTAAACCCAAAAAAAGTAGCTAAAAAACATACAGACAAACTTTTATGCATCCTTTAATATACTTATCAAGTGAACACATTTGTAAAGAGTAGCCACGCCTGACACCTACACTTTATACGACAATTGAGTTGTAAAATACCGTAGTGTGTCTTTTTTACTCGTGACTTATTAGATAGAGATGGCATGAAGGGAACGTCTGATTACGTCGGGGCCCAGGTTTTGAGTCATGAGTTGCTTTAGTATGTGTAACGTGGAGACAATACAGTAGGCCAGCGGTTGTATTGTGGTCATACCACAACATACCAGACATACTTAGATAGTTAGTGACATAGACACAGACGTCATAGATAGAAACAGATGTTTTATGTGGATAAAACATCTGTCACTTTCTGACCACTACATTTGTATGAAGGTGCGAGAGTGACGGATGCTTTATCAACCGTGATAAAGGCAACCATAATACGGAGTTGCTGTTTACGGCATGCAGAAGGCAGACGAGGACAAAGGCCACTTAATAAACTGGCTCTGGCGTTAAAAAACATTGGCAACTTTAAGGCTTCATATATATGCGCTGCCGACCTCTACGGACTAAGATGGAAGGTCTCTATGCTATTAATTTTACCAGTTATCTAATCCCAACACCGCAGCATAACATCTTTATAATGATGACGTAATTAAAAATATCGATATCATAATGTCAATGGTCACGTCGAGCGCGCCTTGTGCACGTTAATTTCGATACTAATGGGTAATATTGGCATCTCCGCTCCACACCGCTCAACTCCACCTCAGTTGAGCCGCAGCCTAAAAGCAGAAGACCACCATTGTATTTATACAATGACAAGGCCATATATTATATATTTGGCTATTTGTTGTAATTAATTATTTCTCAATCGCTCAAAGATTAACTGGAAGAGATCCCTTAAAGGAATAAGTTCAAGTTGTTCGTCTCTTTTGTTTGTACAATAAAGTGTTTACATACATATAAGGTCCTACCACCAGTACCGACTAACCAGGAGGGTTATTATGTTATAGCAATGCAGTTCTTTACGCTGAGCGTAAAGAACATAAATGTCCTTTACGCTCGTCAAAAATCAACTGCAAAGCTATGTCATAATCAATGATCGGAATAGATAGAGCTAATTTGCCTAAACTTGATGCACCTTCATTCAATAATGTATTCCCATTTCGCTCACGCATGAATGAATATGCGTCAAGTTTACGCAAATTAGCTCACCTACTTCCGATCACTGGTCATAATAACCCTCCAGATTGGTTATACACCTACTGTATCCTTCGTACAGTACGCTCCGCACGACGGGGGTCCTTTGTATGGACCTGATAAATGAATCTCGTTTGAGAATGTTTAATATTATAATTTGATATTTTAAAACGGATAAAGATATTAAAAGTCACGCTTTCGAGTGTTTATATAGCGCGAGGTATCTTGAAATATCGACTTGTTTGTTTCTTTGTGTTGTGTGATTAGTTTTTTAAGGGCGATGAACTTTGTTTTTTTTTAATGGGTTAAAACTTCATTTAGGCTATTTGGAGGGAAATCTATTATCAGGCGATAAATAGGCAGATGTTTAAGTGGCATTTTGTACCACAAAGTAGGGTAAAGTCACCAGTAAGTGAGTGAAGAGTGGGAAATATATATTTCGTACTCTTCCCACTCATACAAAGTATAAGTAGATACCGCTGACTACTGGTGACTTTACCCTGTAGCTTAAACGATCGAGAAAGATCCCTGTGAAAGACGTATTTCGTTATTTCAAAGACTTTCTACCAGAGCATGCAACTAAAACCCGGTTTTCTTTTCATTACTTACTATTATTTATATAGATATATTCTTAAAAAAAATGTATTTGTTCCAGAGTCTTGGATATGTTCTATGTATTTAAATATTTAATCCTCTACTAGCTTCTGCCCGCGACTTCACCCGCGTAGATTTAGATAATCGTTAATCCTTACAAATGTTCATATTTTCTGGGATAAAAAATTGCCTGTGTTAATCCAGGGTATACGCTATCTCCATTCCAAATTTCATCCAAATCCGTCCAGCCGTTGCAGCGTGAAGAAGTAACAAACACACACACACAAACTTTCGCATGTGTATATCTATATATACTTTTTTTTTATGGCATAGAGATGACAAACGAGCACACAGGCCACCTGATGGTAAGTGGAAACTGTGACCCATAGACATTCGCATTCACAAGACTGCAGTGCAATCCTAAGACTGCAAATGCGTTGCCAACCCTGAGGACTAAGATGGAATGCCTCTATGCTAGTCATTTCACCGGCTGTCTTATCCCCAAACCGGAACACAGCAATGCGAACACTGCTGTTTGGCTTGTTTGGTAGGTTAATGGATAAGACGGTGGTAGCGATCCGGACGGACCCTGCACAAGGTCCTACCACCCGCAAAATATAATATTAGTAGGATAGTACAAGTCTAGAGCTTAGTTACGAATGTTATGAAATTTAACTATTTAAATTTATGTGTAGGTATAATACGATCCAACTCGGCCAAAGCCGCGGCAGGTCACTAGTTATAATTAGAACTGCGAACGTACAATACACAATACAATACAAAACACTTTATTGTACACCAAACAATAACAATACAGAGATACAGCATTATTAAAAACAACACAGGTAAACAACAGGCGGTCTTATCGCTGATTAGCGATCTCTTCCAGACAACCTTACTAGGGATAAGGTATGTATGTTGGTTGGTTATATTGTTTTGTAAAAGCAAAATATTACGGGTTCCAAAGGTACAATAATTATATCCCGTAAAATACATAAAAAGATAAAAAGATAAAAGACATTTATTCAGTAAGTAGGCCGTACGGGCACTTTTACACGTCAAGAATCTACCAGCGCTTCCCAAGAGGAGACACTGCTGAGAAGAAACGCCGCAAGAAACTCAGCAGTCAGTCATTTTTTAAACATATTAATATTACAAATGGTATTACTTAATCTAGCATTATATAAAGCAATAAATATTAAATTCATAATAATATCAAATAACATGCTTAGATCAGCAGCAAAACATGCCAAAAATCTTACGTGAAAGATAAAGGAAGAAAAAGGAAAAAAAAAAGCATACATAAGCTCACGCCTTTATTCCCAGTGGGGTAAGTAGAGCTACAGAATTACCAACAACACATTTTGCACACTTAGGCTAAGATGTTTACCAGTGTATTAGTGACAGGTTGCAAGCCCATCGCGCATCGCATAACAGTACTGATAAATAACACGTATATTTCTGGAAAAAAACGACTTGAGTGCTTGTTTGTGATATAAAAATAATATCAGTCAATCGAGAGTTAACTCTAGGGTTGTTCTATGTATGGGTAACAAACAACGCTCACAAACTTGCGCTCATCACACAAAATTAATATTTGCCCTTTCGGATCGAACCTGGGACCGCTAGCTTCGTAAGCAGGGTCGCTAATCTACCTCTATACTCGCTATAATAATCAGTTTTCATGATTTTGTAAATATAAATTGAAGACTTACAAACTCTTGTCCATAAGAATTCAATGAGCCATTTCAAATAAAATAAAATAACAAATAAAATAAACTTAAACGCCTTACTTAAAACCCAATCTTTATTATCCCAGTTTGTAATAAAGATATAACAACAAAGTACGAATGGGTTTCGGATTAATCGTAAATATCGCGAAGTTAGTTTTACGAGACACGAACAAGCGACGATCGTCCCAGTGATGCGCGCGCGCTGGTTTATTTAGTTGGCTGGTTGTTGCGAATGGTGGTGACATTTTTAATAAGCATTTCTCTAACATGCTCGGAAATGTATGCGTTTATATCACGAAATGAAGACATGAAGTTTCTTGTTTATGGCCAAGAAGTAATGTATGAAAAACCTAACCATTATAGTCTGCTGCTCTAACTTGTTAAAGCTTACTAACATTAAACTGACTAAGGAAAAATTACATACTGCCAATGCGTTGTTCTAACTGAAGATCATTACACGTGCTCTTACGATGATGGCAAAACATCGTGAGGAAGCCTGCACAATTGAAGAGCTGACTGTGTTAGGGATATCCGAAACTTAATTTTGTCTAAGTAAGTATCTGTACTCGTATTAGTAATGCTTTTTAATGGTGCATGGTCCTTAATAGGTACATATTGCATCGGTCCATCTTGCTTTGATATGGTAATCATAATTATAAGAGAGCATTATAAGAGACATAGAAGCAAGGTGGGTAACACTAAATTAGAAAAAAGTCGAAGCCCCATTTATAATAACTCAAAATAATTTTAGAATAATGGTAATTCAATAAAAAAATTGGGAAAATATTGGCCCCATCAATGTTTTGATGATTTTGCCAATGTCCAATGTGTTTTATGTGTTGGAAAGTGCACTGCCATATGACATTATAGTCTTATTCGGTGCGTTGACGGTGTTCGGTGAAGAATTATGGTAAAATTATAAATAAATGGACAATTCCAATAAAGTTAACCTTAAGACTGCGCCGAGCGTACGCCGGATGTACAGTGGCGCCCTCATTACTTTTATTGTGTTTTCTAATAAACTAAAGTATTTTCTTGAAATTGGACGAAATGTTTTTGTACTACAATTGAAAACACAACTTATAGGGTATATCATATAGTTTAATAACAATTCACCTTCGAGTTATTAACTTAACGAAAAAAAGTGGCCACCTTTTCCCGTTAAGCTGACTACACAAAGGGTAATTGTTATTAAAGTTTGCTACGTATCCCATAAATTGTGTTTATACTTGCGCTACAATCACATTTTGTTTGGTTCCAAGGAAATTATTTAGTTAATTAGAAAACCCAATAATAGTAATGAGGGCGCCACTGGACGCTCGGCGTTTGCTCGGCGCAGTCTTAATAATATGATATGACAATAATAATATGGTACTGTCACCTACAGCCTCAGTCCCATCACTACCATTTCCCATCACTACCCACCCACACTAGTAACCAAACACCGACATAAACGAATCGATGCCATCCTTATATCTCTTTACCGATCGTTTAGCCAACTAAACAAAGAGTTGAATATGTCGATATATATTTTTTGCGACGTAAATATTTTCCTTTAGGGTATATGACTCAACAAAATTGTTTAGATGTTGTCAATAATGGATACGTTATTTTATTTCATTGTTTTTATATGCTTTAGTGCTGGAGATGGATTTAATGTACTGTACTTATTATCAAAATATTGGGAAATAAAGTGGTAAGGTGGGTGCGTCTGATGAGCTATTGTAACTTTAAAGACAAATTTTGAGCCTGACCTTACATTTACAAACAGTTATTTCTTATACCTCACTTTTTTTAGTATGTTACACTTATAATTAAAAGGGTAAGGTTGGGTAGGGTAGGGTAATTTAAAGGGTTTTTTATGAGAGCCAATTACGTGTCGTAAATGACCCGCCTCTACAAATAATCCCCATCAAAAGTTGGAAATGATAATGATCTTTCATCTCATTAAATATCTAATGATAAACGACGCGGATCGCGGCCGTAATGACGCCTAATGATCCGGTTTGTTATAAACAAACGATATTGTTTTATTAAGGTTTTTGGATCGTTTAGGGATGCGTGGGAAGAGGTGAAACCCGTGCGACAGTCATCGGATCTCTTAATTTTATTAATTAATATCAGGGCGAAATCTCAAATAAACTTATCTAGTCCTAAACTAAGCTCTAGGCTTATACTATGAGTACTTGACAACGATAAAAAAAAAGACTCAAGAACCAAACTCGCGCGCAGTACAAAAATATTTGCCCCTACCTGTAACTGTAAATATTTCAGTACCATCGTGTAGAGCCCTATAGGTTTGTATAAAAATCCTGAAGATTTTTCAGCTACAGAAAAAAGGGGGAAAAATTAAACGGTTGGGTTGGGTTACGCCAATATGTTATTGCGAAAATGCAAAGAACCCAAAAAAATATTTTTTTTCTGTCTACTTTAGGTAAGTATATAACTAAGTGACAGAATTTCCAAAAGGGCCGGAGATTACCAACTTTTCTATTTATACTAAGTATGGCGGTACAGTCGGCAAAAATATGGTCTGCCACTTTACAGTTGAAGTTCATTTTCACATCATGATACAGTTCAATTTTCCCTTGAAATAATATTATGACACTGACAAGTGTCAACTTTAGTGATAATTAGATCTTACACACTTTTGTCAAAATTGGTAGACTACTTCCTTGGTCGACCGTACGTTGTTTACTGTCAGTCAGTCGATCACGACAGAGTTACATAATATGTAAGTATCCTTCTACATCCTACCAAAAGATTATCACTATAGTCACTAAGCGGAAGAGCCTTTAGACAGAAAAAAAAAGCACCGCAAAATCCCATCGCAAATGTGAAGTGACAATAAAAATTATCCACCTATCTATGACATGTTACGGAGCCTGGAAGTTTTGCGGCAAAACAAAAGACTGTCGCACTAGCTAGTGTAAGAAACACTTTTTTATCGATATCGAGTATTATTATGCGAGAAAATACTGCCGTTTACATTATTTTATAATCATTCGCGACAGTTTTTTTATATGTTATTCCATCTTAATCTTAACTCCAACTTTATCATATCAAGTAATAAAAAAACCTGTCGTAACTAAGAGGTAAAATTTCAATGAAGTGACTATACCACTATACCTTATTGGAAATAATAGATTCTTCGGAAACTGTCTACTCCCTAAAGTTGAGAAATTAATGATTATCTACTCCTATCACTATCACAAACCAAATAAAATATCATGTGCTGCTGTGTGTACCGACGTGGATTTCGAATACGAAATTACGTCTGTTCCTCTTTAATTTTATACAAACCTCACGTTTTATTTTCATCTATTACACAACTATCGATATATCGATAAAATAATATTCCTAACAATAGCTAGATACTTATTTAGTTTTGCCGCGAAAATTCCGGCCTATGCATGTTACAAACATACATACATACATAAGCTCACACCTTTATTCCCAGAGTGGGCAGGGCTACAGAATTACTAACAAGTCTAAAAACTTGTCAATAATTCTGTATCCACATTTTGCACAATTAGGCTAAGATGTTTACCAGTGTATTAGTGACAGGTTGCAAGCCCATCGCCTAACAGTACTACACAGCCTGTATTCCCTTAGTCGTCTCTTACGACATCCACGGGAGGACATGGAGTGGCACTATTCTTACCCGGCAACCACGCGGGGATGCATGTTACAAAATCAAATCAAAATCAAAATATTTATTCAGCACGGAACCCTTCAAGGCGCCAGTGGCTCATTAGTTGCAGCATGACTCGCAAGTCCACGATTCGGCTCCCGGCTCGTCTCCGGAGGTGATTAATTGACGGGCTAGTTCTGAATGCGGTAGCTGCGCAGGAGTGCAGCGTCATGATGCGTCACATGCCTTGGGACCATTTTGCATTGGGTAATGGTTAGTAGATATTTGGTAAGAGGGTCTCTATTGACTGCCATAATTATTTTTAGTCATAATGTGTGTTAAGTCATAATTTTCGCAAGTCATAATGCATTTTTCTCAGGACACGGTTATTTTTTCAGGATTTTTATAAAACTAACCTAACCTAACCTAACTAATCTACACGATAACCGTTTATTAAAAACTGTTTCAGCCTGAAAGAAGTTATGACAAAAAAAAGTATGACTAACAATACATTATGACCAACATATGGATCCGTTGGTAAGAACTCGACAAATTCATTGTTTAACTAGTTTATACCTACCAATGGCTGTATGGAATCCGTAATCGTCATTTGTCCTGTTTGTCCGAATTTTTGTTTTTCCTAAAGCCATATCCAATTAATAAAAAAAAAAAGTCTTTTTATAATACAACCCTAACCTATAGTCGCCGTCAATAGGACTTGCAAAAGATGTAAACAAAACCAAACGAACCAATTCACCATGATTACTCGATAGTCACGTACTTTTAGAGATCAAGTGAGGTCTCTGCAATGATCTAGATAATTATTTGCATATAAAGTTTAAGATGAAATAACTATACTGGAAAAGGGCCGAATCTTAAGTACCCGAAACCGACGTGCGTGCATGGCTCGATGTGTGAATGTGGAAGAAGCGAAAAAAGTTTCTCAAGATCGTAGCAAGTTAAAAGAAGTGGTCTCTGCCTACCCCTCTGGGAAACAGGCGTGATTTAATGTATATATGTATGTATGTAACTATTCCTTATACCTACGTTAATTTTAATAAAAAATCGCTTGGTGAATATTCCAAGTTACCTATGTGTCAAACAGTACTAATTTGTTTACATCGTTCACAAGTTCTATTGATGGCGACCTTTAGCAAACCGCAGGTATAATTGGAAAATTTAAAAACTTGCCTGACTCATCTGAAAACCAGCTGTTTAGGGCAAATGAAAATTCGGACAAACGATGTTTTAGGACAAACGTTGTTAGGAATTCTGAGAGACACCCGTAGGAATTATACTAATATTATAAAGTAGCTGTAGTCCACGAATCCACCAGGGTAGTGATTCTGTAAACAACGCCGGTCGTGCGGACTGTCGAGTGATACCAAGCGGCGAGATTAAGTAGTACCGTCAGTGCGAACAAAACACATTGTAGCGCGTGCCTTTTTAAATTCAGCAGCACGATGGGTCGAACGTATAAGGCTGCTTAATTGAAAATGCACGCGCTACAATGTGTTTTGTTCGCACTGACGGGACTACTTAATCTCGCCGCTTGGTTTCACTCGACAGTCCGCACGACCGGCGTTGTTTACAGAATCACTACCCAGGCCCTAGGCAATGACCGACAGACAGACATAAGCTTTAAACAAAGCCTCTTTATATAGGGGTTAAAAATATCAAGACTTATTTATTTCTTGACAGTTGCATCTTTATGACACGCAATTTGAACAAACAATCATACGCATCTCATTAACTGTACGTACTTAGGTAAACATTGTCTCATTTCCCGCCAAGTAACGAGTAACGCCGCGGGAGACGTATAGTCTTTACACAAACCAACTAACCCATGCAACTGGTAAAATAGTACTTAAACAAAAATATAACTTGAAGCTTTGTAATAAAGACTATGTTCAATTTTAACAGTTGTAAAGAGGTCAAGCTTTGATAAAGAAATTACAATTTTATTTTTGCGGATTGAAAATAACTAACTATACCAAAATAAACCCTATTCTTTAGTGAAAAAGGTGCGCAGGATTAAATACGTCTGTAAGTATAGTTTCAATTATGGCTTCGCACGGCTATGCCAGTCTTGGAGTGACAGCCCACAATATGTTAATTAGATGGTAGATTTGTTTTGTATGTTGGTATACAACTGATTGTCCAGTTTTTTTTTCATCCTAGGTAAGGTAAAGGGAGGTGAAAAAGGAAAACGATGCAGTTTTGACAAAAAAATAGACTTCTGCGGGTGTTGTTGGGTTACTTTGAAATATAGTAGATTGTTCAACAAGGGACTAAAACAAGCCATAGTGACACGAGATGTGTAGCCACCCAATCGGAGCGCGGGTGGCTATATATAGTTCGAGTGTTATTAATCATTATGGTTGTTTAGTCTCACGTTAAAGTCGTTAAACACTACAGTGAAAAGTAGTGTTAAATGCGACGAAAAAAAACGACCTACATTTATACAAAATTACAATATTGATTATAACAAAGTTTCTTACAAAATTGTTCCGCGTTCTTTTTTTGTTGTAAAGTGACGCTTCAAATGCTTGCTTATTTAGCCAACACATTAAAACTTGAAAACTATTTTATAACTAATTGGACCATGAATAATAAAATTAATTATCCTTAATATAATTAAATAGATTCATCTTCGTAATCATTAATAGTGTATCAAGAAATTAAATTAACGACCAAAAAGTAAAAAATAATAAGTATTGGCCTTATAACTTTAATTACAGTAGGTATTAATATTTTGATTCAAGCGTCGAAACGTTTTATTACCGACTGTTTAGAACCGGGAGTTTTTTTTTATGACAACATTGTTATTTTAGGCGAAAAGCGAGTACTTTGAGGTAATATAACTGTTTACTTAATGAGAAAACTCTATTGGTATGCAGTTTAAAAACATTGAATTAGGTAGCTCAAAACTCATTCGTGGTCGTTATGGAGAGCCGGCTGCACCGTCAGTTGTTAGTCGCCTCGTGGTTTATGGCAGAGATGAAATAATATAACTGCATCACCCAGGGCCATCAGCTCGCCTACAGCTTCATCTCAGATAATTACCTATTTAACCGCCATTTAACTTTACACAGCTGGTTAAAAATGACACTCCAACTATTAATAATTAGTTTTTTTCTACCAGCCTTTTGGAATTGGTTTACAGCTCTTTAATGAGGACGAAGAGCGTCCAGTGGCGCCCTCATTACTATTGTTGAGTTTTCTAGTAAACTGACTCTTGAAGTCGAAGGATGGTTCAACTGACAAATATATTTTTTCTATAAATTCTAGCGTCAGGCATTTTTACTTTTAATTTCATAGAATAAAACCCATTTTGACGGGTTTAAGCTATATTTTTATAGTATTTACGCAGTTTTAATGGTTTGCAATATGGGGAAAGTACAACAAAAGGTGTTAATTGTTATTAATTTGAAGTACATTTTGTATTCAAAGATTTATTTATGCACTTACCTACGTTTACAGTTACTATCGGATACAGTTTCTAGTACATTCTTCATCTGACTTATTTGATCATTAAATTTTATTATACCTACAAGAAAAACTATATTTAAGATAATTGTTTTGGATCGTAAATATAATTATTTTTTTATGTGAACTGTACCTATCCCAATTGGGTGCATTACATAATTCCGAAGAGTCACAATTCCGAATTAAGTAAAATCCCGAATTTTCATAATTCCGAATAGAAAACTTTATTTTTCAAAATCGCAATAAAATTAAACCTAACCTAACCTACGCAGAGTAATTAAATTAAGCGTTAAATCTGAAGTAGTTCCAGTATAATATAGCTATGAAAAAAAAAAGGACAAAAACACGGAATTTTAAGGTCTACCGTCCTAATTAGCTATAACGTAGATGACTACTAACTTATTAATATACTTTGACATCATCGTGACACTTAGTTATAACTCCCTCGTAATAAATAATATTAATATCTCACTTTGAATGGTCACTGAACTGTAAATAAGCGAGTGTTATTAAAATCCACTAGTGTTATCTCTCTCACAGTCAGTCGTAGCTCATAAGTGTGAAAGCGACTAAACTTTCAAGTTTATTGTGCAAGATAATTAAATATTTAATAAGGTAAGATGATATGTTTAATGGAGTCCGTAATGGCTTCTTCTCGTCAAATATTAAAGATATAAAAATTATCTTTATGAATTATCTTTCGGGTGTTGTAATAAAGCAGTGTTTTTATGACCATTTTAGGACATGTTATAATGGCATTTAGCATGCTATAATATGAGTTATACCTACATCACATTAGACTGAAGCTTTATTTCATTTACTATTTTAGAATGTACGGACCACTTGCACCATAAAAATAATTAAATACTGGGTTAAGACTGTAACTCGAGTAAACGTCCGATTCATACGCAAACTGTCAATTTAATGTACTTACCCATATCAAGGAATTTCAACTTTGTCAGTTTTGTGACGAAAATTAGGTATACATTCACACAAATTAGGTATACACCATTGGCCGCAATGTATGGCTAACTTTCGTCACAATACTGACAAAGTTAAAGTTCCTTATAATTCAGTCCTGAATTGGGGCACACGTTTTAGTGAAAACGGCCAAAAACCTTCCCTTTGAATCACTCTTTCTTGAAAAAAAGCGATCGTATTTAGTTTTACAACAAAAAACGACTCTTCGATTTTAAGACAGTACTTACACAAACAAAATAATACCTACTTGCATAGTCATGATGAATGAAATACGTCACTGGACGCTCGGTCGTAGTAACTTGTATATAACCTGTGGCTCGGTGAAATAAGGCTTGGGTCACATATTATTTTTGTAAATACCTGACTTTATTTTTTAAAGTTCATAACATTACTGGCAACACCAGAAGTTATTCGTTCTTTTTTAATTCCCATGTGATTGTAAAGTCTCACCTCATGCATCATCGCCCGGGTTTATCTGCAGGTGACATCAGTTTTAAACGTTTAAATCATTTCTTGGAACCTTCCTAATAAATACTGAGGCCGATCTTGATTGAGATTTTGGAATTCTTTAAGGTTTTGCTTAGTGTAAGAATTCTTTTTTTATACTTATTAGAGAAACAAAGCAAAGCTCGTCAGGGTTTTTAATCTTCATTTTATTAACACTACTTACTCATCTCGCTTCCATGTCCTATATAGTTGGGCCAGGCGGCCTCGTTTCTCTAACATAAAAACCAATTCTTACACTAAGTAGAACCTTAAATGGTTATACAATCTTTTTTTTTTTTTGCCTGGCTTTGCTTGCATGCGACTATAGAAAGTGTTTGCAAAATTCCAAAGAGTCATTATAATTCAGAGTTGAACAAAATTCCGATTTTTTTATAATTCCATATGCAATGTTTTGATAGAAGACTTAAATTTTTTAAGTCTTTAGTTTTAGTTATGATTTTATTCTTTTTCTGTATATTGTTTGTGTGTTAGAAAAATAGAGAATCAGTTGTTTGGAAGTTGAGTCAGTAATGCTTTTTTAAAATATCGCTTATAAAATATCAAACCTAACAAAAACTACGTTTAATAATCGAACTATTTATTTAATATAAAATATCTCCAGCATAACATAATTTTCGGAATAGAATATTTCGGGGTAAGTATTTGTATGTTTCCGTTTGGTATTACGGCTGTCATAGAGATCATCCTACATTGACCGGACTATAGTCATATTATTAACGTTATCACAGCTTATTTAGCTGAGACTAACATTCGCACTGAAAAGCCGAGACGCAGCTATCTGTTAGAATGAGAAAGTCATACGATGATCAGGCCAAAAATTTCTCCTCCCGCCAAATGCAAATGTCACAATGACATTTCAAGCACATTTATGAATAAGAGTGTGTTTGCAGGCTCAGTTGGTAAATTAATAAGTTTTCGAGGTAAAAATAATAATCGAGTTGTACCTTAAATCGAGAGAGCAATCTAGTTATTAAATCTCAGCTATCATGGAATGCTGGAATGTGTCCTGATGAGAGAGCTTCCAATTAGTATTTCACGGTCACTATATAAGCCGCGATTACACGTCACTTAAATGTAAATTAATTAAGACGTAGATCGCATCGCGTCTGCGGCCGGCCTTATTTGGATATGAGGTGGAGGTGTATTTAAGTGGAAGGTTCCGTATTAAATTAATAATTCTAAATGGTCAATTTGGTATGTTTACCGTAGGCTTTTTTTTCTGTAGTTGCCAACAAAGGCGACTTGTTACTATTGACCAATCCTGAACTAATTTTGTTGCCTTTAAACGAGTAATTCTTGTATATATAATCTGAATCTCGGAAATGGCTCCCATGATTTTCACGAAGCTTAGTACTTATGCAAACTTACCAAAAAAAAACTGAGCAAAGCTCGGTCATCCTGGTACTATTCGGTTTTAACAGATGAAAAATAAATCTCTCTTCAAACGGACGTGATTTTTTTTTTGGGATTTAGTTTTACGATCTTGGTTTTATTCCAAAAATTACCAGGCACGTGAGTAACAATATTATAAATATATATCTTTAAATATATTCTAATGTGGGATCTCTACCAATAATCAAAACGAATTAAATCAATAATTAACACGTTTAACAACACTGAACCCTAATAAAATAAAATAAAATAAATATCCTAAGGCCAGCGGGCATTCCTCGACCAATTAGTTTATTGGGCGACACATGTCCTTCCCGGAACGCGTGATACCATCGCGTAAGGCTCTGAGCACGGTGGAGCGGTTTCCATTCACTCATTCAGTCATTCAGGTCATTCGTTCAGTACATGGAAAACTAGGAACACATTCGATAATTATTTCACTTGAATAAAGTAATCGTTTGTAGGTGTTTACCACCTTTTTTAGAGAACAAATGCATCTATATTTGTAACCGCCCAAGTTTTTTATTTCTTCAAGTTTCTTAGTCTTATTTAATTGGTGTGGTGAGATTGCTAGGGATAAACTTCAACCCTATGGGATATTTTGTGTAATTACTCATACCACTCTTTTTATTTAGCGCTTAGTCCAATGCTGCTTACACCCCTTCCAGAAATAGTGTAGAATCTATCATCCCTTGAAACTTTATTGCCAAACAGTGTAAAGTCATGGCTACATACACCTACTTAAAAGAGTAAATTTTCCATTCACTCATTTGGTTAAACGTTACCTCTGTCTGAACTCTCAACCTAGTAAAAGTAACAATATGCTATCAATACTAGGTATATGGCTAGGTATACTTTTACAATTTCTGTCCTCTCCTATATGTTAAGGAAAGGCACATATTAGTAATCGCAATCATTTAATAACTCATTCATTCATTCACTCACTAGTCTGCCCTCGTCCTAAGCAAAACGAATTCCAAACAGGCGTTAATGCGCGAGTACGTGTATATTTCTCCCTAAAAATAATAATATATTACCTTTTAATAAACAGAAACAACGTAACTCACAAATCTGACGCCGATCAAATTTCAATCAAAACCCAACCAATTAAATATCTAAATCGCTGGAGTTTTTTTTTCTAAGCCCCGTTCTGTTTCAAGTAGCATTTATCATACGTTCGTATATCTAAGAACAAGGCCCTATCGCGCTCTATAGCCAATTAATAAAAAACCCTCGCGTTCCTTTTATAATGTTTTGTTAAACATCTAAATTTGGGCTTTAAAAAACCCCTTGTTAAGAGCAACTTATATTTATTTTGACAGGGGCTCTAAATCCAACCAGTTTTTGTGGGTTGAAAGATTAATCACCTATTATTTTGGTAATTTTAATAGTATGAGGTGTTGGGCCCTTTTTAGGGGTCCGTGGGAACTTTTTAGGATTGGTTTTTAAAAAGGTATCCCCCGTGTGGTTGCCGGGTTAGAATAGTGCCACTCCATGTCTTCCCGTGGATGTCGTAAAAGACGGCTAAGGGAATAAAGGCGTATAGTACTGTTAGGCGATGGGCTTGCAACCTATCACTAATACACTGGTAAACTTAGCCTAAGTGTGCAAAATGTGGTTACAGAATGATCAAAAAGTTTTTAGAGTTTTTGGTAATTCTGTAGCTCTGCCTACCCCACTCTGGGAATAAAGGCGTGAGTTTATGTATGTATGGTTTTTAAAAAGGTAGTATTTAGTGTACCTACTTATTTATTTACACCCATTAAATGTGTCCTTATTTGACTATGAGGACGTATCAGGTAGAAACTATCCAACTTGTAGGCTTTGTAAGATGGCTTATGGCCAAACCCTAAAGTCAAACCGCGGATATTATAGGCTTCCTTCGGATTAAAATTAGACACATTTTGTATGGGCAAATGTCAAGTTTTACCTCGAAGCAAGACTTATCTGTCCGTGGTTTGAATATGGGGTTCGGCCGTTACTCCTTCAGTGACGTTACTAATATCTACTTCGACCCACCCGGTAAATTATTCCCAACTATCTGTAGAAGTTCTTATCAATTTTAATCCTAGTTTAATATTAATTAACTTTTTAGTCTTCACTTTAAGTTTTGCATGTGGTGTTTTATCTACCTTTAACGACTCAAGAAACGTTTCGAATGTTTTTATTAAATTAATGTACTGTTGTAATCAATTGTTGGTAAACCTAGTTAAATAAATAAATAAATGAGTTTTACACGAAACACGTTTTTTGTATTTCTGTCTTTTAACTTCTTAAAGTCCTCGAACAGTCACGGGATGCATGTCCATATGTTCATTAGGACCCAAAATAAGACAGAATACCTATTTTAGTAGCCAAATTGACGGGGATTATTTAATGAAACTAACCTTTCAAGAACCAAGCAAGGCAATATGTTTATTTTTAAAAAAAATCCATACGATACGATTATGATTTTCCAAATAAACCCCATGCATATGGCGATCGTTGCCATAGAAAAATTACAACATGTTGCCAAGATCTATAAATTGAGACATGTTTCATCTCTGTTGGTAGTTGGGGTCATTTTTTCCCGTTATCCTTGAAAAAGTTATAAATATTTATTTAATATTAACATGACGTATAGTAAGAATTTAAATGCTACGAGGATATACATCAAAGTTAAAATATCATTTTTGAACAGCGCATTGTGTTGTGATATAGTTAAAATAGCTACCTACCTATTTAGTCAACAAACTATTTTCAAGAGAAGTAAAAAAAAACAGCACCCGCTTAATCGAACCGCTAACAAAATTTCACGCTGTGCCAAGCCTAGATATAAATAAGATAAACTATAATACGGAACCATTTCCCAATGTCACGTTCACGCCTCCCGTTTAGCCTGAAAGGGCCTTGTTAGTGGCAACACTATTTGTTCCGGTATGTCCATAGACGATTAATGTGGCCAGATAACTCGGTTGTCTATGAACGAATTTATTGAACGGCCGTTGTCTATGGTACAAGTGTTGGGAGCTTTTTTTGAAACGTGTTCGAAATACAAATGAGACACCTTTGGACGTTGTGTTTTGTTTTTATTTGTGAATTAAGGTTTATAGTTTGTGTATAATTTGCCATTTTATTTGAACCAGTGAATTGTTGGAGCCGTTTTTAGGGTTCCGTAGTCAACAACCTAGTTTCACCATTTAACTCAGAGACTCTTAGTACTAAAACGTTGTATTTTGGTATAGTTATACATTTAAATAACACTGACATCGTTGTAAAATAAAATCTAGAACATTGTTTTTTCGGGTACCTCCCGAGCTACTGGCTCCGAGGTCTCTTATTCTGCCGCCATTTGTCAAGAACATAACGCGCAATGAATACAAAACGGACACATTCCAAAATAATTTGCTCTTCCATTAAAAATCGTATTCCAACAGCTTCTAATTTTAAAATGCAACACTGAATCATTTTGGATTGTGTCCGTTTTGTATTCAATGAACGATAAGAGCTATTGATAACGTTGAAAATACGACGACATGTCAAAAGCAACATGGTTTTACCTAGTGAAATATAGGCCCTGCTGTTTTATCCCAAGTAATGATGGACATTGTATAAGGTGTAAGACGAACGATGTAAGAAAGCGAACCATACCTTTAAGGAATGTCTCCCAGCGAAACCTTGAGAGATTAGAAAAGTGTAAGGTTGTGCATCGAGTAAGTATGTGTCAAGTGTTAGTCGGACTCTCGCACCGAGGTTTCCGCACAGACGGTATTTATTCCATTTGAATAAAATTGGACTTTGGATTAAATCTGGACGAGTTTATTTAGTGTCACACTTGATATTTTTTTATAATTTGGTTTTTTCTTCAGGATTTGTACGCTTGTACCTATGATGTTTTACCGTTTTTACCATACAATAAAAACAAAACATTGAAAAAAAAAGTCTCGTTTGCCTACTATACATAATACGTATATCTATATTATTTTACTGTGATTAATAATAAACAAAAACCGCCGTAAAAACACATACCGTAAAATGTTCCTACTTTGCTCACCCATGGGTAACTATGCTCCATGGTTATATTGAGGTAATCTGTATTGTAAATCATTCTATTGCTTTCATTTATTTCGTAGCTGGATGTATACATCGATTCTTTTAAGTAAATTTGTCATCAACCTTGACTTATATGGTAACAAACGAAATAGTCACTATGGAGCATAGTTACCCATGGGGGAGCAAAGTAGGAACATTTTACGGTATCTTAAAAAAAAACACGCGCTACATTACGGTTCAAAAGATACAGGGTCCCGTTGTCCCCCCTTCGAATACGGAACCCTAAAAACACCACTAATAACAAAAAAAATAGCTCGTAACTTGCACCACGCTCGCAGCGTGCGATCAATTTAAGTTCAACTCAACAGCAGTTTGTTAATGCACCGAGTGAGAACTTATATTATTAACTTATTAATTAATTGTTCGTATCAGTTTATAGCTTATCTGGTTAAATGGTTTTCTTGGTGGTAATTTTCACGCGTATCGGTTAACTAGTGGGACGCAGTAAGCGTAGTTTGTGAGAGGCCTAGTGGCGTAGTGGCTTATGGGGTCGACTCGTGATCGTAAGTTCGAACCCTCGCGGTCACCTGGCCTTCACCAATAGCCCAATTTTGCTTTTCATTCTAATCTATAGCTAGAGTTTAGAGCAGTCAATTTTAGGCCAAACAGTACATATACCCAGCAATAATAGCAGTAAGGTATCATATTTTTAAATAATGTAATGAGGAATATTGGATTACTGTTGCAGGCTAGGACCATAGTTGTTTAGTTTTACGGTACACTATGAGTTTTTCTTACTTAAGTGCATTTTTCGATTCTCTGACGGTGAAGGAAAAACATCGTGAGGAAACCTGCACATTCGAACAGCTGGGTGTGTGTACCTAAGAGATTAATTGCACAAAAGATCCTAAAGGGGCGAAGTGTATCTGAAAGGGCCCATTTGTAAGATAAGATAAGCCTAGTTTGTACGGCATCGGGAAGGCAAACGACCACACCTGAGTAAGATGGGATCTGTGATCCATACACATACGCATTCTCAAGACAATCTTAATACTACAAGCCTAGGACCACAAATGCGTTGCCAACCCTGAGGATTAAGATGAAGTGCAGCTGTATCGTCCCCACACTGGAACACAACACCGTGAACACTGCTGCTTGGAGTGCTTGGTTGTAGGTTAAAGGATAAGATGGTGGTAGCGATCCGGACGGAGCTTGCACAAAGTCCTACCACCACCACCTCACTACACTTTATAAATTATACTACAATCCATGGCGGAGGATTGTAGTATAATTTATAAAGTGTAGTGAGGTGGTGATCTGTCTGTCTGTATGTTCGCGACAATCTCAAAATATGAATGGATTTTCATGCGGTTTTCACCATCAGTTAGGTATTTTCATGAAAGTGGTTTATATAATAAATTCTAGTATATCTAACGGGTGTTGCAGAAAACTTACTTAGATTATATATTTTAATATGGGGCTTTTTAAAAAGAGTACCTATCCTTAAAGATTCGAGATTCGAGACCGGCAACGCATTATAAAATATAATAAAAATAAAATATCTTTATTTCAGACCATAAGTTATCCATAGGATGTTAGTAATGAGTTATGCTAGGTTAGTAAATCTTATTTATAAAACTTGGGTTTGTATAAAATAAAAAAATACGGTACAATTTGGGCTACACCCTTGATTTGTCCCATCCAGAACTTTAAAATGGGACAGTCAAATTTGCCCTCAATCGCGTTCAGAAAGCTGTTGGGACTTTGTCTCACGCGAACCAACAGCGGATTGGTGACGACTCCGGCAATGCAAATGTCCAAAGGCAGCGGTGACCACTTCCCATCAGCTAGGCTGTCTGACTGTTTGCCTGTCGGTTTGAACCTTAAAACTGACCGACACTATTACACATTTTTAAATGATTCAAAAAATCATTTCAACATATTAACACAAATGAAATCCAATACCAACCGCGTCATAAAATACCACGTGAAACCACACAATTACCCCAAATTAATAACCCAAACCCAACAAATGACGCAATGAATTAAACATAATATCTAAAGCGGTGTGCAGACTCGCGCAAAAAACGCCGAACGGCCGACATAAATCGCTGTAGGCACCAAAATGACATTTTAAACTGTTCCATAACCTAAAAACGCAACTGTCAAAAGTTGTCCCTCAATCTAGAACTTTAAACCTTAGAGATACAGTGGTTATTTTGTTGTTAAAATCTGGTGGTTAGTGCGTTGTATTGAAGGGTGTATTTTAAACTATTCCGCGGTATAATACTACAAATGTTCACCGGCTATTACGACGGTTTCACGGGTTTTTCTCGCGTCCTCATGCATGTGTGAACGCGCGGTGTTGCCTTTCATCTGCGCTGGAGTGCAAAACAGGAGATCTTAGAGATGATGAGTCATACTAATAGGACGCAGTTCTAGTCAGTCACAACCCTGCCTACGAAGCTAGCGGTCACAGGTTCGATACCGTGATAAACACTTTGAACTTACTGGCTGATAAAACAACTGAAAGCGCTGGATCTAGGGACTTCAAATTTGGAGGGACTATTCCTAAGGGTGCACTAGGAAGGGATTTTTGGAAATTAATTCCCTAGGGGGTTAAAATAGGGGGAGTAGCAAGAAACTATTTCAATGCGTATGAAATCGGGCGTTCTTTAGTGATAAATAAATGTCAGGGGATCATTTGGCGCAAATTGTAATTAGTAACAGCAAAACAAACAATCAAATTGGCAAATTGTGTGTAATAGGCTAGAATAAAGTTATTTGTGGCTACTGCCCATACAATTTGTTTGTTAAGAATACTTAAAATAGATAACAAGTAACAACTTCATTTTAATTTAAACTACTATAAGATCACAAAACGAAAAGAAAGGTATCTGATATCTACACATTTTATTAAGGTACATCGTTTCTACAACGATGTTGTCCGAAGCGCTGGTAGATTTTTTCTACATCACCGACGTGTAAAAGTACCCTGATGTGGTCAATTTATAGATCGTCAATACGAGAGTCAATACAACTAAATAAGTATTAATGTATATATTCACAACTAAATAAGTATGAATGTATATGAATGAATTCATATGATTGGTTTTAAGAAAGCTGGAAAGCAATCGATAAAATAGGATTTCTATTGCAATACAAAACGGATATCACCTTTAATAGTAGTAGGTAAACACCTAAGAAAATTGTATATTCTTACAGTTAATGGATCCAATTAACCCACTCGCTATACTCGGTCCCGCTATCGCCTGCCCCTCGTATCAGCCCCCACAATATGTATTTATTTATGAGCTCCACGTTTCGATGTCTCTGACAACGCGTTTTTGCCCCTCGTGTATAATAAGCCTTAGAATGCGTCGAAATTTCGCGACTCCTCGGTATCTACGTATATCTTAAAACAATTTCGCCCTCCATTTATGGGAAACAGGGGGGGGGGGATTTGGCTTTTTCTGTATCAAATTGATTTAGAACGAGTTTGTGCAAAATTTATTTTTGTAATAAACAATGTTTGAGGTTGTGGTGGGCTAAAGTAGAAAATAATTGTAGTCATTTCAATATGACATGCTTCGATGGTTCGGTCATTTGGAAAGGATGGATGAAAGAAGATTGACGAAAGAGATATACAGATCGAAAATGAGTGGACGGGTTGGAAGGGGCCGCCCTATGCGTACTTTTTCGAGTCTTAAGTACCCGAAACTGACGTGCGTGCACGACTCGATGTATGAATGTGGAAGAAGCAAAAGTTTGTCAAGATCGTAACAAATGGAAAGAAGTGGTATCTGCCTACCCCCCTGGGAATCAGGCGTGATCTAATGTATGTATGTATGTGTCATTTCAATATTTTCAAAAAATCCCACCCCTCTACTTATTTCTTGACGACCTAGTTGGTAGTGACTCTGTTCGAAGCTGCTACGAAACTAGCGGTCCTGGGTTCAAATCCCGGTAAGGTCAGATATTTGTGTGATGACCGCGAATATTTGTTTCTGAGTAATTGATGTTTTTTATGTATTTCTCTATATAAGTATTTAGGGTAAATCGCCTAAAATCAAATCAAATCAAATCAAAATAATTTATTTGTCAGAATACCCTCCGGTAACTGGCCACTTTGCAATAAAATGTGTAAAGCAAGAGATTTGCTCACATTTTTCCGATTTTAAACTAGAATTCCTAGGGTGGCGAACCAGCAATGGACAAGGACCAATGATGGACACTTGATTCTTATTTTACAGCAGATAAGGTTTATTCATATGTTTTGCAACAATAAATTTAGGACCGTATGAAATTTGAATTAGGAGTGAAGTGTCTATTACTATATCTGCCTGTCAGCGAAAAGTGTCCATCATTGGTGCCGTCACCCTAGATCCTGAGTTATTACCCGGAGTACTGTCCAAGTATCTTTACTAACAGCATCAGTAGGAAATTTGATGGCTAGCAACTAAATGACAAAGATAAAAAAAAATTATGATAAAAGACATTTATTCAGTAAGTAGGCCGTACGGGCACTTATACACGTCAAGAATCTACCAGCGCTTCCCAAGAGGAGACACTGCTGAGAAGAAACGCCCCAAGAAACTCAGCAGTCAGTCATTTTTACATATTACAATGGTACTACTTAATCTAGCATTATATAAAGCAATAAATATTAAATTTTAAAGTGACCAGATATTGACGATTTACCCTATATCGTTGTCTAGTACCTATAGTACAAGCCTAGAGCTTCGTTTGGGACTAGGTCAATATTGGTGTGATATTGTCCATGATATTTATTTATTTAATGTACGGCTCGAGCTCGGCACTAATATCTATCGTATACACCTATGGCGACAAATATAAAGTGGTGGGGACATAATTGCGTTTTTCCCATAAAGTTGACTGTACGTATTGTAAATATATTTTTGGCATCTTGGGAATTACGGGTTTATATTTATGACTTTGACTGTACAATTGGCAAAAATGATCGCTCTCGCTATCGCAATCGTTTTCATTTCAAAAATCGAAGGCTCGTCTACATACAAAATGAAAACTATTGTTCCACTTTGAAGTCGATTGCGATTGCGAGTGCGTTAGGCAATTTACACACGGGTTCGATTCCCGAACTGAGCACAAATTCGATACTTAACGATATCATGTCAAAAGCAATATGGTTATACCGAGAAGCATAGAGGCCCTAACGGCTTTAAGATGCTACTTTGAACTTACATACATACATACATTAAATCACGCCTGTTTCCCAGAGGGGTAGGCAGAGACCACTTCTTTCCACTTGCTACGATCTTGACAAATTTCTTTCGCTTCTTCCACATTCATACATCGAGTCATGCACGCACGTCGGTTTCGGGTACTTAAGATTCGGCCCTTTTCCAGTATTTCACCGATTTGACTCGAAAAAGTACGCCTAGGGCGGCCCCTTCCGACCCGTCCACTCACTATCGATGTGTATATCTCTTTCGTCAATCTTCTTTCATCCATCCTTTCCAAATGACCGAACCATCGAAGCATGCCCTTTTCAATCTTTGAATCTTTTGAAACTTTGAACTTGTATGTATTTAATGTTCAAAATGTTTACTAACTTGAAAAAATACATACATACATAACTCACGCCTTTATTCCCAGAGTGGGTAGGCAGAGCTACAGAATTTCCAACAACTATAAAAACTTTTTGACAATTCTGTAACCACATTTTGCACACTTAGGCGAAGATGTTTACCAGTGTATTAGTGACAGGTTGCAAGCCCATCGCCTAACAGTACTACACGCCTTTATTTACCTTAGTCGGCTTTTACGACATCCACGGAAAGATACGGAGTGGCACTATTCTAATCCGGCTACCACACGGGGGAAAAAAGTAGGTGTAGGTGTCTGTACTGTAGGTGTCTGACACTTCGGCATTTTGCTGAGCCAGTGTCCGGTTCACCGCCGCGAGGACACACATTTGCTATCCCAGTTTCCTTCACTGTTTTGTTGAATCATTTGTATGTGTGTCTTATGGTTGGTGAATAAATCTATTTCTTCTTCTTCTTTTTTATAAATTAAATGAATACATGAAAAGGACATGCGTATTCACTTTTTTTGAATGAAATTTTAATCTTATAATGTAGAGTTTGCTACAAATTACTACACGTTGGTAAATTAAGCAGCTATACGAAACTATATCCTCTTAAGTAACTTTCAGACCGCGTAAAAATATTACTCAAAATTTCAAAATTCTAATTCTCTTATTCAGTAAATAGGCCACATGAGGGCTCTTTTACACGTCGGTAATATAGGGTGAGTCTACCAGCGCTTCGGACAAGACCATCATTGCGGAGAAGAAGCGCCGCAAGAAACTCCAGCAGAAGGTCAATTATTTTCATACTATGGTGATTACTATAGTGACTAGAAATGTTCTGTAGTCCAAAGTGGACGCGGAATTTAATCCCTAGTCCACTTTGGACTATGTCAAATTGACGCTATAAATAAAATCATAAGATGTCTCTTAAGTTTTGATTGATAACGTCACTTTGACATAGTCCAAAGTGGAATAGGAATTAAATTCCGTGACTGTACAAATGTTATTTTCACCCAAAGTATACTTCTCGCTGCAGCACTTTTTGGACAACGTCATTATTTATTTAACCTTCTTCTTGCTTCACACATGCATTTATAATATCACCGTTTACTTTTGTCCCCCCCTTTTTTTTTACCATAGCTTCCCATTCCTCCCCCAGATTCTTCCTCGTGACAATCACTTCATTAGTCTCCGGTTTTTACCCGAATGCCGGGACGGACGGACAGACGGAGTGGCGACATCGCTATTATGTTGTCAACGTGTAACGGTACTTTTTAGGTTTAAATTAGGAATTTCTTTTGTTTTTTAGCCGAGTGAAAGTTTGTTTTGGATTCCAGGTTCACAGTTAGGATTTTTTAAGGCTTTGTGGAAAACCGCTTTGGATGAATAAATAGGTAATCATTTTGGGGATTGAAAAGGGTCTCTATTCTACCTACGACGATAAATAAAATAAATATAATATCAGGGGACAATGTCACACTATTTGACCTAGTCCCAAACTAAGCTCAAGTATTATGGGTACTAGACAAAGATATAAATACTTATATAGAGAAACATATACCTACTCGAATACAAAGAAAACATCAATGACAGGAGCAAACATTCGCGCTCATAACACAAATATCTGCCCTTACCAGGATTTGCACCCAGGACCGCTAGCTTCGTAGGCAGGGTCACTACGAACTAAGCCAGCGCGTCGTCAAGAATTTAATATATCTATAATTATGAATGGCTTGTTATTAAGTTCAAATTATACAGTTAATAAAGTTTTCCCCGTCACCAGTAACAGTTAGCGATAATAGCTAACAATGCCGCGGTTAACTGCGATTGCGCAGTTAACCGAAATCCCGCGGGAACCGGTTCCCGGGAAATCGGGACCGTTAGCAAGTAAATAGAACTCTTCACTAACCTTTTTGGTAATTTTAACTTCCATTTATGGCATAGGGAAGACAAACGAGCACACAGGCCGCCTGATGGTAAGTGGAAACTGTGACCCATAGACATTCGCATTTACAAGACTGCAATGCAATCCTAAGACTGCAAAGGCGTTGCCAACCCTGAGGACTAAGATGGAATGCCTCTATGCTAGTCATTTCACCGGCTGTCTTATCCCCAAACCGGAACACAACAATGCGAACACTGCTGTTTGGCGGTAGGTTAATGGATAACATGGTGGTAGCGATCCGGACGGGCCCTGCACAAGGTCCTAAACGCAAGATGAGTGAATACTGTCTACTGTCTAGTACGTAGGTTGTTTTTCTAGCATATATAAGTGTCCCACTGCTGGGCAAAGGCCCCTTGATCTCCATGAGTCCCTATTAGGTGCCTTTTCGGGCCAGTTGCTGAGGAATACGTTCAAATCGTCCCGCCATCTCCGTCTAGGCCTGCCCCGACACCGTCTCCCATTTTGCGGCACCCACTTGGCATTAACAAAGTAACAAACTAACACACACACAAACTTTCGCATTCATAATATTCGTAGCATGCACAAACCAAAAAGAATGGCCAAATTTTCAAGTAAATATTTCTTAGAAACATTTGTATGTACACCATACACAATTGATGGCGTCTCAACCCCATAGGTTTGTCGTAACTCGACCGGGGGCGATACGCATAAGGGATGGGGGTGGATATGAAACACAAGCACTTAGGGATTTAAACAAATGGTGTTCTGGATGGGGTCGTTATAGTAAAAACATCATGTATGGATAATTTACCGCTATGGGGTGCGGAAGTGTGATGATCGTAGACAATCATAGAGTATTGGATATATTTATTTAGGGAAAGGCTTTGGTTTTTTGTTAATTTTTTTAATTAAATCATTTTTTACTTACACATCATTTCGCCAACGTATCATTTAATATAATAAAGGAAAAAATATTGTCACTTTATTGCACCTACCTACTTTTTGATTTGTTTCACCATAAGGTTGACTGGTAGAGAATGCTTGTAGCATTAAGTTCGTCTTTTGTATATTACTGTTTTTTTTGTGCAATAAAGTATTTAAATAAATAATAAATAAATAAAAAGCAAGCCTGCGTACAGTTTGAAGTACTTATATGACGACTCGGTTAGCCTAGTTGGTAGGGACACTGCCAACGAGCTAGCGGTTCAGGGTTCGATTCCCAGTACAGGAAAATATTTGTGTGATGAGGGTGTACGTACATGTATATTTATTTACAAATAAACAGACACCCGAATTGGATTTTTACACTACAAACTTTGACTTGGATTTTTGTAAGTAGGTACCCATAAATTCGAAATTTCCCCATACAAAAAATAGACATAGAAATAGAAATATTTATTCAACGATCACAAGAAAAAAATAAAACACACATGAAATTGAACATCAACAAAGAATGCCAACACAGAAAACAAAATTAAGTAAAAAAACACATACATACACACATACATAAACTCACGCCTTTATTCCCAGAGTGGGGTAGGCAGAGCTACAGAATTTCCAACAACTATAAAAACTTTTTGATAATTCTGTACCACATTTTGAACACTTAGGCGAAGATGTTTACCAGTGTATTAGTGACAGGTTGCAAGCCCATCGCCTAACAGTACTAAACGCCTTTATTACCTTAGTCGGCTTTTACGACATCCACGGAAAGATACGTAGTGGAACTATTAATTCTAATCCGGCAACCACACGGGGGGGAAAAAAAACAATTGTAGCATAATGTGGCCATGGGTGATTCCTCGACGCGACGTCGAAATTGACACCACTCATAACTAATACTAAATTACTATGCAGTATCTTAACAGCAAAAACAACAAGATAACTGACGAGATAGAGTTAAGAAATAAACTCTATACCAATTTTCAAGTCTATTTGTAAGTTTAAGGCCAAAAACTGGTAAAGGACTATCTTTGTCTAATATAATACTGCCAAAGATGCATACCCAAAATGATTCAGATATACACGGCTGCCTGCCTGCGCACACGCTTGGTATGTCGCAGACCATTGAATGTGTTAGGATTCTTTAACACCAAGAATCTCTGCTCCTGTAACGGTCGGTGAGAACAAAACAGAACAAAACAATAGAAATACAAACGGCGAAACAATATAACGGCACCTGATGGATGGACGATTTGTTTTAGGGTTACGTAGGTTTCTGTATTTGTCCGTTTACTTCGTTATTTTTATAAAAAATGGAAGTTTATGTTTGCTACTAGTTATAAAAGGCTAGTTGACATATTGGAAATATACTTAATAAAGCTAGTCCTACTAATATTATAAATGCGAAAGTTTGTGTGTAAAACACACACACACACACACGTGTGTGTGTGTGTGTTTGTTACTCGTTCACGCTGCAACGGCTGGACGGATTTGGATGAAATTTGGAATGTAGATAGCTTATACACTGAATTAACACATACGCTACATTTAACCCGGAAAATTTAAAAGTTCCCGAGGGAATAACGATAATCGAAATCTACGCGGATAGAAGCTAGTGATAAATTAAATTAAATTTGTACCAATTGCAATTAGTGCCTTTTTATATTTTTTGCAACCAACGATATGATTTTGGAAAACAATATAACGAGAAAAATACAGAGAATTCTTCTTCAAAAACATTGAAAGCATAATAAAAAGCCAAGTGTAAATGGCAAGGCGAATTTCAATGCCAAAAAAAACTACTTACTTACCAAATTTTTATTTATGAATCTACGAACCCGCAAACAAAACGCGTATAAACATTGTTACATTTGACGTCGCAGTTGTTTATTTGTGTTTACACCGCGCGGCCGTCAATCCGGCCGATTGTGTTCAAATCGCGCGTCGCCTCGTATGGACGCGTATAATGCAGCCACCTCCTAGGGGGTGTCTAGATTGGTAAACTGAAAAGCTAGGGGTATATAGTCATTGTAGAGTTATAAATCAGCTTTTATTGGATGTGTCACTGTTAGTTTGTTGAGGATGAAAAGTTATGGTCCTAATAGTGTGCCCTGAGTGATGCTGGTACGCTAGTACGGATAATAAATTCGTTTGAGTTGCATTCGTGCTTGGTATAGTTCTCATCAAAATTATTGAAGTATAGATGAGTGAAGCAGATATTTTTCAAAACTTCTTAATTATACATTATAAAGCTCGTTGACGAACTTTCAGCTGTTGTGTTTAAGAATGGCACAATCTTCATTCATGTTTGCTTTTTTTCTAATTCTAGCTTCTGAACCCTTTGATATTCTTCCTGCTAATATTATAAATGTTAAAGGTTCTAAGGATGTTAGTGTTTCAATCAAACCTCAACGTTAAACAGACTTAAAAAAATAGGACACAGATAATCTCCATTTTCGATTCACCAATACAATAGTTTATATTCCCAAAAAAATCGTACGGAAAAATCGATAAAAGACCTCTACAAAAACACTTCCTTCTATCCAGTTTAGGTTCTGCTACAAACTGAACTTTTAATCTAGAACGTAGATGAAGCTAACTTAACAGCTATAAGCTTAGTAATATACGTTTTATCACCAAATTCTATAATTCGCCCATTGTACACACCCCCGACTCTCTTGTAAACTCGACTCTTAACCAAATCGACCCGATATCTATCGCGTCAGGTTAGTGGCGAGCGCGGGGAGACATTTGCGAGTCAAATCTGTCCATCGATGGATGGAAACTTGATGCGGGAGCACACGAGTGGATATTCTGGATGCTGGTTGACATTGGCTTAAAATTACAAGTGTCAAAATAAAATAAAAAAACTACATCCAAAATATTTCTTCAGTAAATTGGCCACATGAAGGCTTTACACGTTGGTTATGCAACATACATACATAAACTCACGCCTCATTCCCAGAGTGTGGTAGGCAGAGCTACAGAATTACCAACAACTCTAAAAAATTGATGATAATTTGGTAATCACAATTTGCACAATTACTCTAAGATACTTATTTACCACTGGCAAGACATATTTTTTTTTATGGCATAGAGAAGACAAACGAGCACACAGGCCGCCTGATGGTAAGTGGAAACTGTGACCCATAGAAATTCGCATTCACAAGACTGCAATGCAATCCTAAGACTGCAAATGCGTTGCCAACCCTGAGGACTAAGATGGAATGCCTCTATGCTAGTTATTTCACCGGCTGTCTTATCCCCAAACCGGAACACAACAATGCGAACACTGCTGTTTGGCGGTAGGTTAATGGATAAGACGGTGGTAGCGATCCGGACGGACCCTGCACAAGGTCCTACCACCCGCAAACACATGGAGTGGCACTATTCTAAACATGCCGGTATGTATTTCTATGCAAAACAAACAGGAATCCTTATATCTATGTCGTTTCATAGGTGATCCAAAAAATTATGGGCTAGGCAATTTGTATCGTGTCGTGTCCGTCCAAAATAGCCTTCAGTATGTCTCACACAGCCGGTTCCCGTCACTTATTTGGCCGATTTAACGACTCGGGAATTTGTTTGCGGCGTCATTTTGATTGACGCTGATCGTTTATGTTTGATACGCGACTCTTGAACCTATTCACAAAGGTAATAACAGCCTATGAGCTTCATACAGACATACTACCTTTTGTTCTGGCAAACTGTCTACTCTGAGTGCAAAAGGTAATAACAGTGTACGGAGTTTATGTAGTTATACTTCTTTTTAGTTTTGGGAGACCGTTTGGCTTGTTATGTCAAATGTTTTATTAGCGTGATTGTATAAATTGAAAATGTATCGAATGTATCCATAATTTTGTCGCTTTAGTATACTGGCTAAGTAGGTATTTCTATTTTAAAAATGTTTCGGTAAGTTATTTAAATGTAGTTTTTGTATTTATTCTGTCGCTAACTATAAGTATCGGTTTAATAGTAGGTATATATTTATGTGTTACACTATTTATTCGTTTAGCGTACCGTCCGTCTGTCACAAACGGAGCTGGCTGAAAACCAGCGCTGCAGGTGTTCAACACCTCAGCATTATGCTGAGCCAGTGTCCGATTCACTGCCGCGAGGACACACTCGCTACTACTCTTTTCATTGCTTTTCCTGTTTTTACTTTTTTTTTCTGTGTGTCACATGTGTGTAGTGAATGAATGTATTTTTCTTATCTTTCTTTCTTTACAAGCCCGTACAAATAATCACTCTTAAACGGCCAATCTTCCCATCCAATTACCGAAATCATTTCACAATCCGTGCCCTTTACGGTATCTACCCACATGATCTAACATCACCCTGTAGGCGATTATAGAGGGTGGGGGATAAATTGCTATTATATTGGTTGATTGTTCTTTTAAACATTAATGGAAGAGCTTTGGACTACGATAGTAAAGTCATTTATACAAGCTTTTATTTAACTTGCACCCTAAACTCATATTATTTTTGACCTGTTATAGTATTTTCGGGTCGGTACCAAATCGACTGGATTCTCAAAACTACCAGAACCTCATAGACTTGATCGCAAAACGAGCACATTTGCAAAAAGCCTTTATCTCGTAACGACTTTCTAGTAAAACGACCACATAGCATAAAGTCTACATATCAGAATGTCTAAGTCGCAAAACGACTACTTTGTTTGTGTTGCTTGGTAGGTTAGGTTAGGTTAGGTTAGGTTCGTTAGTAAGTTTTCAATGCCCGAAGGGCAAACCGCCTAGAAATAGGAGCTCCGCAAAGCGGAGCTCCATCTACTCTGCTTGTATATAGACATAAGGTAAAATTAATATAATGTGGTCGTTTTGCGACTCGGTCATTGCGAGTTGTGGACTAAGTGACAAGTAGTCATTTTGCTACTCATGTCATCCTGAGATTTGGACCTTTTGCAGAAGTGGTCGTTTTGCGACCTAGCCCTTCTGCTGATCAGGTCGTTTTGAGAATCCGGTCGTTCTGATACCGACAACGTTTTGGTAGCTCGTATTTGCCTGATAGAAATGTCAGCCGAATTCAAAACAATACCATAACTTGTCAAATAAAAAAAATAAAAAATAAAAATAGTTTATTTCAGATTTCCAAGATCCATAGATGTTAGTGGGTTAGTTACAGAACTTCTTATACAATGTTATCTTACAACTATGTTAGTGTACACATTATTTAAGTGGAGTTTGGTCCAGTGATTCAGAATGTCACTGTCCATTCTGCCAGCCACCACGGCCAGGAGACTATTGCAGCTGCCTCGCAGACGCTGCAGCGCCGCCGCGCAGCGCTTGCGTACCGTCGCGGTAAACCCGTCGACATGCGCGTCCGCGAACATACCTGACGCGCTGCAGCGCCGCGGCTAGGGAATGCAATTTAACCGGTTAATAACCGTTTTTGTATGAAAATAACCGGTTAAAACCGGTTAAAACCGGTTATTTGCATTCCCTAGCCGCGGCAGCCGCAACAGAACCCTAAACGCGTCATTATACTGGATGCGCAGGGCACTGAGCGATCGCTGCGTGTACCTACTCCATAGGCTACAGGTATACAGTGATGTACAGTACGCTCTGAAAAGGGTTATTTTAAAAATCCAAATACGATTTGGATTACACCACCCAGAATAGAGGCGCTGTTTGTATGTATGTAAGGATTCTCTGCCTTTTGGGAGAACTAGGTTTGGCCGAGTGTATCGTTTCCCAACCCCCTTTTATTTCTGCAACTGTAAATATTTCAGGATTATTAACCTGTAGGTTCTACACGATGGTACTGAAATACTGAAAGTGATTTGAGGTAAAAAAAAAAGAACCAGGAGATCCGGGAGTCCCGGTACCGTCCCTGCCTAGAACCGGGAAATGGAATGCTCGGAACCGGGTCCGGTACTGCATGCCCTAGGTAAGTGCGACAAACCATATATTTTTAAAAGATATTGTTGGTTTGACGGACTTGCCCCTTACCTTACTAATCTTCATGTCCACTTCTTCCAAAAATAATTATAATAATATCAGGGGACTATGTCACACCAATTGACCTCGTCCCAAACTAAGCTCTAGGCTTGTACTATGCTGCCGTCCATTATCTAAAAGGCGGCTAAATACAAGAGGGTCATTTTGAGTTATGGCCAAAAAACATGGGAAACCATGTCTCTGAAAACTGGTGAGCGATATCCCTGTACTTTTTTTTGTATACTAATATTCGAGACTTGCTCTATTTTATACATATAAATTTGATATGGTTTTCCTTGTTTTTATAGCTGAAATCTTCGATTTTCCTTTTTAGCTATGATACCGTAGAATTTTATGAATTACGTTACATAGCTTAATGGCGGTTAAAGTATGTTTAGCCGCCTTCTAGTTCAGTAATTTAGGTTATCCACCATAGATTGTACAAATACAAAAAAGTTATATGAAAAACATAACTAAAAGGCGGTTACATGATATAGCCGCTTTTTAGCTATGTATGCCTAGTTAATCCTGTGCAAACAGACATGACTATAAGACGGCCATACGACTTTAACGGCCTTCTAGTTTAAAATGAGTGCATATGGCAGAATCTAATATACGTTTTGTATCATCAATGCTAGAGAAAAAGGCAGTTAATTGAAGAACAAATTAAAATAACTGCTTTTTTGCTATGGATTGCAACCGAAGTATGTTACTACATCCAATGACTTCGGGTAGTTGCTAAAAACACAGCGAAATTAAACTTAATAAAAACACCATTTACTATGTTGAAATCAAATTCATTCATACAAAATATAAAAATCTGTATAATAAAGGAACAAATTGCAAAGGTACACTGATAACATCACAGTTTAAACGCGTAACTTTCTATTGCTTAGCTACTAAATAATACCTTTCTTTAAACTTATAAAAACAAAAAGAGATCAATAACTCAAGCCTTCTATTTTAAGGCTGTCATCAGTAAAAACACTTGGAACTTTAACAAGTAGAATATCAAACCTAATCTCAAAATAAAACCGAAACCTTCTGCGGCTAACAGACATCCAATAACTAATAAATAAAAAGAGGGGTGTTCGTTTATAACGTGTATCTCTATGTCTATGTATTTGAGTGTTTGTTTGTGGCATCGTAGCTCCCAAACAGATTTTTTTTAAAGCTGGTTTTTTAAGCTAGGTTTTATGAAAACCGCCAATGAACCTGCTTTCAAATAAAAATAACCGCATCCGAATCGGTTCACCCCTTTACGAGCTACAGTGCCACAGACAGACACACACACACTCACAGACTTACACGTCACACTTATAACACCCCTCATTTGTGCGTCAGGGTTTAAAAAAACGTCTTTGTGACACACTTTATTTTTACCAACTGTACTTGTATCACTTATAACAGACTCGTTATAAAAAAGTCAAACAAGTCTTGGTTTAGACTAGAGGTTTTTTGAGAAGGTAGATCGTGCTGCCACTGATAAGAACAATGATGAGGGCTTGCAGCACTGCATTATCGCATAGTCAATACACCTCCCCTGTTTCGAGGTACAAACGAATTTTGGAAGTCTTATCGTTAAATAGAAAACCGTTTCTTTTGGGTTTTTTTTTTCAATACCGTTGCCAGGTTTTTTGCATAGCAGCCATCGCCATTTTGTGTACTCCCATTAACGACGCGCCTAAATATATATTAGATCCTTACCTATGAAAATGGCGTTTTTTTTAACTTTAACTTTCAAGATCTTTTTTAATTTCATTAATACACTATGTTACAAAGGTTATAGATACAAATAATATGGTTAAATTTCTAACTTAATGTTTAAAATTTAAGTGTGTACTCAACTCTTTTCATGTGCTGCGAGTTCAAGTGTTTCAATTACGCAGAGTTTTATGAAGCCAAATATTTTTAAGTAATTAAGATATGTATAATATGTATAATCTAACTTAGAAGTGTCAATTTTGTTTGGTTTGTATATTTGACGTTACAAAATAATCCACTAAATTAAATGTATGAAAACCACAGTTTTCATAAAATTATCCATAGAAAACGCCAATTTCATAGGTAAGGACCTAATATAATCTCATCCGGTAGTCTGATCGAATACAGCTGCGCAAAGGATGACCTTCAATCGCTGCAGCTACCTCTTTCTCCAGCGTTTGGAAAATGCAGCAGTGGTTTTCCTGAAACAGAAATTCATGCTCTTTCTGATGAGCATTTGTTTTTTGAGGAGGTCGATCGTACTAGATTTCTAAGTACGAGGCGTCTTTGTCATGCTCTTGGCACTGATAAGGCCAATTATGAGGGCTTGTAGCATTGCATTATCGTATAGTCCTACACCTCCCCTGTTTCGAGGAACAAACGAAATTTGGGAGTCTTATCATACCAAAAACCCGATTCTAAAAATTTCTTTGAATTTTTTTTAATACCGCGGCCTGGGCATTTGTTTGGTTTGTTTCAGGAGCGCCAAAGTTCATATAAAATTGCAAGTTAGGTATCTCATAGAATTTTACAACCTAATGATCACTCTTCATACTATTCATATTTTTTTTAGTAGAAATGATCGAAACTTATAATCATCTGAACTTATAACGCCAATATTCATCGATACACTTTTCACAATTTCTTAAATATCTTACGTGTAGATTAAATTAAGTTAGGTTGGTTAGATTTATAAAAATCTAAAATGTAACAGCTTTTTGAAAAACTGCTTTATGAGTTGCGATAATTATGACTTAAAAAAGTATGAACAAAAAGTATGAGCAAATTTTTTTCAGAGTTATGATGAGTATAGTCACAAATCGTTATTTGTATAAAAAATCGAAGGACCAATTTTATATGAGCCAATATGGACCCGCCATTTCGTGTTCTCCCATTAACGACGCGTCTAAATATATAATAATATATCTCATCCGGTAGTATTATCGGACTAGGTTTAGTTTCATGGGCTCCCCTACTATAAAGCGAGTGGGGGACCAAGCTATAGTAACGAAAGTTTACTTGATAGTAGGTACTAGCTAGACCTAACTGCCTTTTGAGAAATTTTAACTTTACGTAGACGTTTTTCTTGGAGGCAGCGGCATGGTGGAATTGGCGGAAATCGACGCCCGCGGCGCTTGCGAAGCGACCAGAGGGCCCAGACAAGATGCATTGCGCTAACTATCGTTTCTATTCGTTTAGTTTTTAAACCACGCGTCACTGGCACATGGCACATCACGTGACTTTTCGTATCACGTCATCTACCAGTGACGCGATCGGTTTAAAAACTAAACGAAGAGAAACGCTAGCTAGCGTAGTGCATCTTGTCTGGGCCCTCAGCTCTTTAGATAAGCACTCCGGCGACTGACTTCGGCCGACGCCGTCAGCCCGACAGGCGAGACAGGGGATAGGGCGACTGCTGCGCGGGGAATGAGTTGCCGCCTTTTAGTTAGGCAATGTCGTATAGCCGCCATTTAATGAAGCAAAAATTGATTTTTATTACTTTGGTTTCTAGATTATAAAACCGTCACGGCCTTTAAGGTATGTATTTTGATAAAAAATAATAAAATTTACATACAATAAGGCGGCTATTGGATTTTAACCGCTTATTTCTTATGTAAACACGGATAGACCGCTTTTTAATCTAGGACCTCTTTTGCAGTTGAATATTACGTTCTTAAGCTATAAGATGGCTAAAGTCTAATAGCCGCTTTTAAGTTGTGGAAAATAAAATAGCTGCTTTTAAGTCTTGTACCGTAACACGTGTTACGTTTAAAAATTGGCAGTTATCGACTTTTAATCGCCTTTAAGATAGGTAAGTGTTAAATAACCGCCTTTTTGGTAGTAATATCCCAAAAAATCTGAATTTAGCCGCTTTTCTGAAGGCTGTATCTCGGTTGTTTTTAAAGGTATTGAAACCAAACCTAGATAGATCGATAGCTAATAAGTAGCTGAGTCGCCCTGTATATATAACTCAAAAAGGTCGTAAGAGCCTTTAGCCGCCTTTTAGTTAATGGACGGCAGTATGGGTACTAGACAACGATATAAATACTTATATAGAGAAATATATACTTAAATACATAGTAAACATCCATGACTCAGGAACAAATATTTGCGCTCATCACACAAATATCTGCCTTTACCAGGATTCGAACCCAGGACCTCTAGCTTCGTAGGCAGGGTCACTACCAACTAGGCTATCGAGTCGTCATAAATCTAACGAAATGGATCTAATGTAAACAACCTGCAAAAACAATAGCATGTGTGATGGAACCAGTAATGAACAAGGAACAATGTTGGACACTACACATGATTCTTATGTTACAGACTAGCGACCCGCCCTCGCTTCGCTTCGGTCTCTGTAACACCCGTATATAAATCACAATTTATTATACATCAAAACCTTCCTCTTGAATCACTCTATATATTATAAAAATCGCATCAAAATCCGTTGCGTAGTTTTAGCCCTTAATATGGCAAAAATAAAAAAAGTCGGGAATTCAAACCCTTTTTGATTTTGAATCAGCAAAAAAATAAAAACGCAATCCAAACAAAAAAAGTGGTCATTATGGTATGTTCGCTGTGACGAACATTGCCAAATTAAGGGTTAAAGATCAAAGCATACAGACAGACAGACAGCGGGAAGCGACTTTGTTTTATACCATTTAGTGAAGATAAGGGTCTCAAAATAAATGAATAATCATTTAATTGAGACAATTCAATTTATACCCAGTGTCCATTATTTTTACCTTCAGCTAAACTGTATTTACACATAAGTGCCATCACCCTAGTAATTAACTATCATTTTTTTTTTAACAACAAATTATAAAACCATTTGGCACTGTATACATTTGAACTTGTCGCAGTAACAGGCGTCATACTCATAATGGCGGTAGGACCTTGTGCTTATGCGACGGGATCGTTCCCACCATCTTAACCTTTAAACTACTGCGAAACAGTGTTCGCGTCGTTGTGTTCCGAGGATAAAACAACCGGTGAAATTACTATCATACAGGCATTCCATCTTAGTCCGCAGAGTTGGCAACGCATTATAGCCATACAAAAAAAAAAGGATTTTGTTTAGGATGGTAGTCTATAGACACCGCAGAAATTACTGTTTTCTATAACTTGACTTTTAGGTCTGTATTAATAATCTCATCTTGGCTGAGAGGCCCGTCACAAGATACGTCAAAGTAAACGTCAAACCATAGAACACTGTCATTTTTGACACATCTCGAGACGAGCATTGGAGTTGAGATTAGTTTATCAATACGGCCCTTAGCTCAACTTATCTTGAGATGGATGTCTCAGCCCAATATCAATTTATTTATTCTTGTGATTGTTATCTTGAGAATTTAAATACCTATGGGTCCTACTTACCGTCAGGTAGGAGTGCTAGTTTGGCTTCTAGACATTAAAAAAAACACTTAATTGCGACAAAGTTCTACATTCATCGCAAATCTTCCTTGAATCCGCAAAGAGTTTTCTTTTACTTCAATTACAACATATAAACTTTTCAACGCCCAGATTCTCAAGTTTAATACCAAACGGACGCCTTTCCGTGTCGTAACCACTTAGGGCCCATAACCTACAATTAGTTATAAAGCAAATCCGCCATGTTGAACGTTAATAAAAACAATTAGCGGGCAAAATTAAAGCGATACCGTCTCATCTATCACCATTATGAAATCGCTACCAATTACAAAGGAAAATTGCCTCAATTAACAACTGAGCATAGAAAAAGCAACCTTTCCACAGTAGAATTTGGCTCAACTTTGATCAAACTAAAATCAACAGGAAAAAGCGCATCTACAAACAAAATTAGCACTTATTTTGTTACTGCTAAGGTTTAAAATTAGATGCATTATAAACTTGGCAGTAATGGAAGTGTTTCCAGAGCACTGGCAAGAGGAGGCTGGTTGTCTCTCCCAGTCTTACACGGGGTGGGACGTACGTCTGTCTCGTTCTCGCTTGTCTATTGATTTTCTGCTCAGTTAAGAGGAATTTGCATAAAAATGGATTTTATGTCAAATATTGGATTAATGTTTCAGAAGTTTGGATTACATTAGTTTCAGTGGGAAATAACTATTTGAGGGTTTTTTATAGTAATATTAGTGAGAGGAGCTTTTAAAGGTTTAAGTAAAGAGAGTGTTTTGAGTTATTTTGGTTAAAGTCGATTCTTAATCAAATAAATTTCTGTAAAAAATTTAATTTTGGGTCAAGCTTTAATTGCCGACTGTACTTTTTTGCACAGTCGTCAATGTCGTCATCTACTTGCCAAGATAATTGTAACAAGCCCTAACACGACGGGTTTATCATGTGTAATTTAGGAGTTCCTATGGCCATCCTGAGTCTCCATCATCAGATCGATGGTACTATATTATTGTATTGTCATCAGAACTAAAGGCGTATGCAAATTTTCAGCTTCATCGGAAACCGGGCAGTGGGTCAAACTTAATTTGCAAGATTTGACCCTTACATACATACATACATACATTGCAAGTAAAATAAAAGTTAAATGAAATTTGTTACAAGTAAAGTACTATAATTTGTTTTTATATAAACCCTGATGTTGGATTGAAATTGGCTTAACTGATTTCCGTGAAACTTAACGTACGTACAAACACCAAAGCAAAGAAAAATTTAATAAAAAACTACATTAAAACATTTCACCGCTTTTGGCCTTAAACGATGACAGACAGACGTACACACGTTCTCTATAATAACACTACGTAAGTATATTAATACAAATTTCATTTGTATTTTTAAGGTTCCAATTTTACTGTCTCATGCATGTATTTTTGCAATAAGTAAAGAAAAATAATGATTGTTAAGTTATTTAAATTGTTTTTTATTATTTACACTGAACAAAACTTCAAACACTCAAAGTAAATAAAACAAACATAGATAATTGAAAATCCAACTTAAACTAAACTTCCAATTTTAAATAAACAACCCTCATATTAAACTCAAACTCAGACTCTATAAAATACCCAATTACATTATAACGACATTTAGTTGAACTAATTTAACTGGTTGTAAAAGTGGGTGCGCCCCCTTAATGCCATCCCCACCATGTTTATCACCTCGCACTCACACAGGCAACGGAGCGCTCTCATTGGCTGACAGCAAAGTGCTCGGTAAACTCTGTACTATGCAGATAGTAGGTACAGGGGGATGCGATTCCGATGGAGTTTATTCTTGGTATAGAGGATTAGGTGCATTGATTTGGAAGAATACGATGTAGGATGCATTTATTGTGTATTGTTGTTATAGTAAATATAAGCAGGTAAATTAGTTTTGTCTGCTGAAAAGTTAAACTTTTTGGACACACGAAATAATTTGAATTGCGAATGGAATGTTTTTACAAACTTCTAAGATCTGATAGTATCGAGACACAATAGCAAATATCGAGAACACGAGTCGATTATTAAAATCTGTAATATAGTGTTCATTATCATACATACGTACCTACCTTAACACCTTTATCCCAGAGTAGGGTAGGCAGAACTACAGAATTACCAACAACTTTAACCACCAGTTGTTAATTCTATAACCACATTTTGCACAACAGGCTAAGATGTTTATCATGACGTGTAAATTAGTGACAGGTTGCAAGCCCATCGCCTAACAATACTACAAGTCTTTAATACCGTCGTCTCTTACGACTTCCAAAGGAAGACATGGAGTGGTACTATTCTAAGCCGGCAACCACAAGACATCAACATCATCTCATCATCATCATCATCATCTGATGTTCATTATCAACTGTTATAAATCTGGACTCTTGTTGTAATTCGTTCAATTATAGTTTATTTTAGCTTTATATCTAGTTAATTAATCGTAAATTAAACACATAATTACCATGTGACAAAAAAAGGTGGTACTGGCGAAGTTTATATGTATGCATCGTGTAAATAACGGTGAAAAAAGTTTGCAGCACGACTCGAGCATGCTGCATGAAGCTTGAGCATGTTACTCGTGCAAGTAGCCCGTGCCTTTACTTGCAGCTACATGCACCGTGTACAAGTACTATTAGTGTAATAATTCTAATTAGTTTTCACAGTAGTCGGTGCAAGCTAGTTAATTATTCTTGTTGGTTTCTGGTGTGCGGATAAGAAAACTGGTGAAATTACTAGCATAGAGGCATTCCATCTTGAACCTCAGGGTTTGCGAAGCATTTGCGGTCTTACGATTGCAATCTTTAGATTGTGGTCTTTAGAAGAAATGTCTATGGGCCGTATTAAGAAACTGATCTCGCCTGTAATCGATTCTTCTCAAGATGTGTCAAAAATGACAGATTCCTATGGGTCACAGATCTCACTTATCATCAGGTGGCCTATGCGCTCGTTTGCCATCTCCATACCATAAAAACGTACCCTCTCCATGCAATCAAAATATATAATATTTACTTTTATAAGTGACTAACTATCTTGAACACCCTGTAGTCGAGATTTGCCCCGGTAATGACACGATTAACCGTACGAGGCACGTCCACACCCACACACGCGCGCCATTGGTGCTCCGGACAATTCGAATTTCGAATTAACTGTCAAATTTATTAATCATGTTTAAATGTAGTATAATTGTGGTTTGCGGGATAAAATCATACTGAAATACGTTTTTAACGATATATTGCCAATATTCGAAATGTGAATAGAATTGGTTACATCAGGTTTAAATTTGGCACATTTTTCAGGTGGTGAAAACCTCAAATTTTATCTTTAAATACCTAGGTAACCAATTCAGTTTGAGGTTTGGTGAGACGGATTGACATAGAGTAGGTATAAACCCTAATTATATAATTTCTTATTGCCAATAAATCCCGTATAGTTGTGTAGTTGTCTTTTATAAACCGTTATGTCGGTTTATAAAAGAACTAGCTCGTGTTCGCGACTTGGTTCGAGTTGACCATCCCACGGGAACAGTGATTTTTGGGATAAAAGGTCCAAAGGGGAATGCCCATCTCTCCTACAAAAAAATGCCTGAGGTGTACAAGAACCAATTATACACCAAAATATGCTACGAAATTGTAAGTTCCGAAAACTCTTTTAGTGATTACTCAAAAACTTGGTGAAACGCTGTTATTTTTATGCAAATAGACAAAGACAATTTTCATCTCAAACTCTTTCAAAACGAATTAAGACGTTTAGTATGTTTTAGTATGTTTAGTATATGTATGGTTAAATGTTGAGCACTTTAGTGCCTTGTCATAATAAACTTCAAACTGAAAACTAAATGACAGGCATGGCAATGACAATGACAAGGTTCTGAGTGTGCTCAAGTCATTGGCCGACTATAACTATACCAATATTTATTACGTAAGAAAAGCATTTGAGCTTATGTTTAGTTTATTGCATAAATAAATAGTTTAAAGATATACAAGTATAAATGGTAGGCTGCCACTTACCGTTTGTGGTGCTATCCACTCCTGTATTAGTTGACGCACTTCATTATTTTGCAATAATAAATGATGACGCGATAATTGCGTAACATTAATATTGCAATTAATGCAATGCTGAGCACTGCCCATTATTTAAACTAAACGAAAACAATATAGGTATAACGTCTACCAGCACCTTAGCATCATAGTGTTATTTATATGGAAGTGACGTCTCACGCCATTTATAATATTGCAGATACGAGTGAACATGAGGGTAGGTCGAAATAAAATCGGTTGAGCGATGACTGTTCAAGTAAAAGTCTATAAATAATGTGCATATTACTCCCATCATTATTAGACTTCAATATAATGAGTAAATTCATATTTAATTATAACATGTTTTTTGGCATGTAGGTTATCTCTGTACATTCCAGGCATTATATGGGCATTCTCCTTTCATACAAATCCTGTCGATTCAGCGTAAGTACCAAATTCTACCTATTTTTCGCATTTATAATATTAGTGTTTATTTATTTATTAAAATACATTTATAATTATTAGCTAAGTGCGACATCATTACAAACTTAATCATTATCATTAATCCATCCATTTCGTCGAAAACTAAATATAGTTTGGCAAGTCTTGAAATTAAAAAGTGGCAACACTGTAGTGTCGTCCCTTTTTTTTTTAGGCTGATTTGAAAGGGATGACACTACAGTGTTGCCACTTTTTAATTTCAAGACTTTGTGTCAGACTATACCCTTGTAGATGTAGCGTGATTGCACGCTGGGATGAAACGATGAAATTTGTCGTAAATTCGTTTTGATCCCTGTGAAATAATATTTGAATTGAAAAACTTGGGTTGAAGTTGTCACATAAGGAATCATTTCATTAAACAGTGCTAATCGTACATACTTGTTAAAAAAGACAAAAATTTAAATGCATTTATTTACCTTTTCGATAGATTCGTAGAATTTTAATAGTTCCGCTAGTAGCATTCAAGCCTAGTCCCGATAGTTGGCAATGCAATTGCAGTCTTAAGATCACCACTTCTTATTTTTTTACAATCTTCCCTTGCCCCCCCCCTTACCCCTCACGATCAGCAGCCTCTTCGAAAAAAAAAACGAAAAAAAAACTACTGAGTTAACTGCTACTTAAATTAAGCAATTCCCTCTTATATACTTAGTTATATAGCAGCCATTTCGCTTCATCTCGGTCTAACAGCTCTGTAATAGAGGACAAATAACCCCCACCCCCCCCAGCCCCCCCTCGCGAGATAAGTGCCACCCTGGGGGGCGAAAACTCGATTTATAGGGATGGTGAGGGATAATGGTTATTTGGATTCGTAACTTTGCCATAGGCGGTTTGCCAATGTCACATTATTTTATGAAATCTACAACAATACTGCAAAAAATACGGGGGGCGTCGGAATATGCGTAGAGGTTCCGATACCGTTACTACAACACAAAAACACTCGATAAACTACAAGTGGGTAAACGTCATAGGTATAAACGGGTGTCCCTCAGAATCCCTAACAAATGTTTGTCCTAACTCGTCGTTTGTCCTAATTTTCATTTGCCTTGGACGCGCTAATCTCAGCTGGTCCGATTTGAAAAAAAAAAACAGTGTTAGATAGCCCATTTATCGAGGAAGGCTATAGGCTATATCGTCAGTTATCCTGCATTACCGCGTAACTAACAAATAAATTTTGTTGCAAAGTGCACCTTAGTACATAGCACAGTAAGGTACATATTGCAACTTACTGTTTTTTTTTACTTACGCGTTATTGCAAGATCGCCGACGATATAATCATACTCACATAAACCGAAGCGAAGCGAGGGCGGGTCGCTAGTAGTTGAATATAGCGCTGTACTTCGGCAATCAGGTAGAAAAGCTAAGGTGTAAAATATAAAATAATTCGATTTACTTACAGGGCTAACAATAAGCTATCTTGATGCCATATGGCGATCTCCTTCAGTCATGTTTTCAAACAAAACAGACAAGGTTATATAAAAAATACAATAATTTATTCCAGAATTTCCCGAAACTTTTCCCCCGACTATCTCGGGTATTTGCTAAAGGACTTGGGAAAATAGTATTGTTTGCGGAGAGATTAGGCCTCTCGCTCGCACTCCATCTGTCTCGCGCTAAGCTAATAAAAGTGGTAAAAGTTTTGGAAGTATTCCATTATGATTGTAAGTTGGTATAATAATGGGGATTATACTGAAATATTCAAAGTGGTGTTAGCCCTTGGTATAGACACACATTCAATTTGTAGAATTTTCTTATTTTTTTTATGGCATAGAGAAGACAACCGAGCACACAGGCCGCCTGATTGTAAGTGGAAACTGTGACCCATAGACATTCGCATTCACAAGACTGCAATGCAATCCTAAGACTGCAAATGCGTTGCCAACCCTGAGGACTAAGATGGAATGCCTCTATGCTAGTCATTACACCGGCTGTCTTATCCCCAAACCGGAACACAACAATGCGAACACTGCTGTTTGGCGGTAGGTTAATGGATAACATGGTGGTAGCGATCCGGACGGACCCTGCACAAGGTCCTACCACCCGCAAAATATCATACCTACTCATAATAATATTATTAATGCGAATGTTTGTGTGTTTGTTAGTCTTACTCCTTCACGCGGCCAACGGCTGGACGGATTTGGATCAAATTTGAAATTCTATAACCTTGTTTCAGATTCACGTTTGCAAGGACTTGTTTTTAAATAAATTCCAGTTATGGCTTTTGACGTAGACACCTCGTCGTGTTGTTCTCATAGTTTTTTTTATTAAGTGTAAGGTTTGTAATGATTTTATTTTTGGTAGTTTTAAGAATTTATTATTTATTACTTTATTACCTAATGTAACTTACTTTACTTAATGTAACTTAGTTTTAAGTACTATTATGTTTTATGATTGAAAAAATGACCTTCTAATGGAGTTTCTTGCGGCGCTTCTTCTCCGCAATGATGGTCTTGTCCGAACTAGATTAGATTTAGATAGAGTTTTTTTTAATTTTGTTTATACCCTGGACATAGGCTACATTTCAACATGGACATTTTAAAAGTTCCCGAGGGAATAACGAAAATCGAAATCTACGCTACATTGTTTTATCGAGTGGAATACTGCACTGTAGGTACCACTTTTATGGTATAAAACTTAACGTAACATAACGTTATAATAGTATTTTATGTAACTGATACATAAAGAGGGTCCTTAAAATACGAGTGTGGTTTTATGAAACGAGCCAACGGCGAGTTTCATAATAAGATCACACGAGTGTTTTAAGGCCTAATTATGTACAGTTGCATACATTAATTTATCTACACACATATTATAAGTACTCTAAGATGCGTTCAGTAGCCGAAGGCAAATAACCTTCATAGCTACCAGTGCGACTGCTTCCTGTAACATATCTATAGACTGTGTTAAGCTAATGTATGAACTGAAATAAGAAATAAATGAAATCAGAGAAAAGAAGTATTTATTTATTATAATAATTGTAAACATTAACAGTAAGTAGTGCAATTTGAAATGTTTAATTGAGGTGTTTGTTTGACTATGATTTTTTTTTTAATCATAGACAAACTAACAAAGTCCCTATTCTAATGTCATTCGAAATCAAAATGGCGTACGATACTCGACTAAAAATATACCGAGTCGACGTTTAATTGATACTAGAATAGCCCCCCTGTTTGAATTGTGTTGGTTTTGGTAGATGTTCCAAATTTGAACAACATTACTTTATCAGTAGATGTATCATAAAATTAACATTTTATTACAGCCACAGATAAAAAAAAATATCATAGTAAAATTGTATCTTGTAATGCTGGTCATTATCTACGGATTCTGAACGCATTATAGAGGACTTATGATATGAGTGTAGATAAAACATATTATTATGTTACTTATTATAACATTTTATCATAAATTATAACAAAAGTTATACAATTGTTATTTTGTTATATAACTTTTGAAATGTTATACAACAAATTACAACACGGTAACAAACATGTTATAAATTTTTACCAGTAGTGTAGGAGCGTTTGAAACCTCTAACAAAATTGTAAGTAAATGTTATGAAGTTGCTATCGTGTTTTATAACGTTATACAGTATGTAAACTTACTAAAACCATTTATTTGAACCCGAGGATGTCTAGGCGATAGATAAGGTTGGGGTATATAAATTATTGAAATCTTAACACTCTTTCAAATTTTAATAAAGAATGCACTGAACGCAAGTTCAATAATTTGTTACGATGAAAACATTACATAGGGGTCTTATCATGGGCACTGAATAACGATGTAAACATTACACATGGGTGATACTTTTAGGGTTAGCCGACTTTGAAAAAGGTGAGATGTTATAATTTTTATGCAATGACAAAATTAAAAATATTCGACACACACTAGCAAAAAATGTGGTAAAACACTTAACTCAACTAGCCTAGCAACTGGTTGAAAGAGATGGTCTTAGTAAGTTTACATACTGTATAACATTTATAATAGTTAATGTGGTCGCACGTCGCACCATTAAGTATAAAATTCATAAGTAGGTATTTATCATTCCGAAGAACTTATTATATTGACTTTCAAGTTAAAACTAACCTATAGATACACATCTACATCGAATGTGTTACCCAAACGACCGGAGTAAAGACATTCGGGTCCAATCTCATTTTTTCAGTTTTCGATACATTTTCCTCGAACTGTTTACTGCGCTGTATTTTATGGTCTCCTAGAACGTTTCGTTTTACGCCGCCATATTGAATAGAATTGGCGGGAACGGTTTGCTCCGTACTGCCCCTATAAGATGGTTCCTTTGATTTCAATGTGTAAATTAGCTATACGTACGAAATATTTATCAGGGCAGTGATTTTCTCAACAAAGACGGTCGGACGGACGAACGACTGAATGTCCAAGCGGCGAGTTTAAGTAGTCCCATCAGTGCGAACAAAACATATTTTAGCACGTGCATTTTCAATTTAGCAGCATGGTTTCTGCCGATGGATCGAACGTATAAGGCTGACGGGACTACTTAAACTCGCCGCTGCGATTTCGCTCGTTCGTCTGACCGTCCTTTGTTTTTGAGAGAATGACACCCCAGGGATTTGTAAATTAGCTACATGACGTTTGAGGCATTTTTACGTCTTTTATTCTTCCTAAACGTCTACACTTTCATTGAATCAGTGTACTTACTTGACAAGTTTATATTCTAGTCAAGGGGTTGGGCATAGTGGGTGGTAGGACCAGCGAATGAACTTTAAGCGTTTGCAAATATAGTTGCTGAGACAAAAACAATTTTTTTTTTCACTTCTCCAACATTTTTTATCCTCGCATCGAGGTTTAAAATAAAGGTGTAAATGGTAACCCATTGAAAGTCATAAAATTGTATCCTAATGAATTAAGTTTAATAAACATTTTCGCCTAACACCCTTTTATGCTGAATAGAATCTTAACATCTATTGTTTTGATTAGTTAAGTCAGGTTAGTTTTAAAAAAAAAGTCAATTGCAAATCCGCTATCGACCAAACGTTAGATTGAGTCAAATAATGATTGTGCCAAGCACTACATTTATAGACCCAGTATAAATAAAAATACTATCCAGACGACATAGCTCGTTTTTGCCTAAAATTAAGTTTTTTTCGACCGTATAAAGTCAGTCAACTCTATGTTCAACGGTTATTTGAGTATCGATGATCCAATATTTATGAGTAAGAGAGTAGATAAGGCAAATACTATTTTGTTTTGTGTACAGTAATTTTATGTAATCAATAAATTGATCGATTGATTGAAACCTGCACAGGATTTGTCAGGGTTTTTTTTTAATTTCTACTAAATTAAACTATTATTGTATGCAATAAAGAATGGCTTACCGCTTCCATTGTACAATGTAATGCAATTATTATATTCAAATATGGAACTCAAGGTCATTTCATAAAATGTCTAAATAAATTAAAAAAAATATTTAAGGTCCCAAGAAGAACCCACCACCAAAGACATCTCTATCGCTTTAGTATTTATTACTCTCAGCCAAAATTGCTATCCTCTATAAACCCTGATTGGAAGCATCGGGTTACATGTTGTTTATGCTCTATCTTGCTATGTTGGTATCACTGTATCAGTTGAAGAATACGCTCTTTGTGTGTGTTGGTAAAGGTAACAACAACGATTCGGAACAAATTTCACGCACACATGTGTATGGTTGTATGTTAGCTGCGTTTCTCGTGTATTTGTTCATGTTTTCACACACATACAAGTGCTAGGTTTAATTGATTCTTAGGTTAGGTTATGTTATATCGTAGTGTTGGTAGCGGTGTCAGTTTTCATACAATTATAGTAGAGGGAGTCGTAAAGAATGTTGTCGATTTGTTTGGATTGGTTTCGGTTGATATTGGCTTTATTATTTCTTAGTCAAAGATAAAGTGGAAAGCGTAGGCCTAGTGAGTTTGGTATCGACTCGTGATCGTAAGGGACAGAGTTGAAACCACTGCGGTTGCTAGCCAACTGTCCATGCAATTCTGAACGCCACTGTACCTATGTGTTTTTCAAACTTAAGTTACGATGAAGAAAATCATCGTGAAGAAATCTAAACGTTTACACAGCTAGGTATGAAGGTTAATTGCCCAAAAGAGCCTACATGATCGAAGCGTGCGTGTCTAAATAAATATCAAAGGTTTTTATAGCTATTATTTGTATCATAACTTAAGATGTGTAAGTACTTAAAATATCAATATGTCATTTACTTTTTTCTACAAAACAATTGACTAAAAAGAGGTTGAAAAAAAACCTAATAAAACTAAGCGATTTTCATCCAACCCGAATTCAACAAAACGGATCGTGATCATTTCGCGTTCCTAAACGAAAATGGTTCCCGATGGATCGATTCCCGAACGAACAGATTAGGTAGAATTCAATACCCAACATAGGAAGACACTTTATGTGTCTATCGGGTGTATTGAACAAACATTGTGTTGTAGCTCGGTTTATGTTGGTTAAAAACAGAACACGGGTCGAGGACAGTCGGAAAGAAGTATATTTTTTTAGACTGTCACTCCCTCAAATGAAAAACAGGGGATGTGAAATTCCGCGGATCACTTCCTTTGCCCGAATTTCATTTGCCATAATTGTATCACTAGCTATAATATTCATTTGCCATAAAGATATTTTTTCTATTTTTTTTGCGGAAGGTAGGACCTTGTGCAGAGTCCGTCCGGATCGCTACCACCATCTTATCCATTAACCTACCGCCAAACAGCAGTGTTCGCATTGTTGTGTTCCGGTTTCGTGATAAGATAGCCTGTGAAATGACTAGCATAGAGGCATTCCATCTTAGTCCTCAGAGTTGGCAACGCATTTGCAGTCTTAGGATTGCATTACAGTCTTGTGAATGCGAATGTTTATGGGACACGGGCCCGAGATTTTTATTATTTAAAATACAAATCCATAGTTAATTTAATTTGAACTCTGTCACCTTAACTTAAACCATTATTTACTAAGAAAGATTCATGTTCTAAGTAGTAATATCATCAACGTACAACATAAATTAATTTAATCAATTTCTTAGTAAATAATGCTTTAAGTTAAGAGTTCAAATTAAATTAAGTATGGAATTGTTTTTTAAATAATAAAAATCTCGGAATTTATGCGATATTGGACCACATTATATACTCCAAATAGGGTCTAGAATCGATGGTTAAAATCCTTCGGGTATGCCCCGGGCACGGTGTATAACTAACATTATGTTGACGACGTTATATATCTAAGCAGCGCAGTTGAGTCATTCAAAGCCTGCTTTTTGTCAGACTTGTTTTATCAAACCCTCCTAAAAACAGAGAAGTTTTTTGGAAAAAATGGAAATCCACCTAAAAAGGTCGAAGAGAATTGTTTTCCCGATTCCCAACAACGTTCAGCCGGATTGAAATCCATCCCAACATAGTTTTCCTTTATTTTATTTGCTGCCGGCATGGGCACGCCCCATATTGTTTCCAATTTCCTTTCGGATGAAGGTTTATATTGGGTTATTTTATTAAAACCCGGCGAGGTCAAATGTTCACCCTTTATAGGGTCCAACCCATTGCCTAAGGATACAATACTCTGTATTTGTTTAAAAGGCTTAGGATTATGCTAAAAAAGAGGTCAATTGCGAGTCAGACTAGCGCACCGAGGGTTCTGTAATGCGGCACAGTAGGTACACAGTAGGTAATTATTCTAGTTATGGCTTTTGACGTAGAGACCTCGTCGTGTTGTTCTCATAGTTTTTTTTTTAAGTTTAAGGTATATTGACCTTTCATTTGTAATGATTTAATTTTTGGTAGTTTTAAGAATTTATTATTTTTTACTTTATTAGGTACCTAATGTAACTTACTTTACTTAATGTAACTTAGTTTTAAGTACTATGTTTTTATGATTGAAAAAATAACCTTCTGCTGGAGTTTCTTGCGGCGCTTCTTCTCCGCAATGATGGTCTCGTCCGAAGCGCTGGTAGACTCACCCTATATTACCCACGTGTAAAAGAGCCCTTATGTGGCCTATTTACAGAATAAATATTTTGAATTTTTTTACTACATTCTGGATAGAATTGGATTTCAAATCGAAACAATCGTCCCGTGCGGTTGCCGGGTTAGAATAGTGTCACTCCATGTCTTCCCGTGGATGTCGTAAGAGACGACTAAGGGAGTAAAGGCTGTGTAGTACTGCTAGGCGATGGGCTTGCAATGTGTCGCTAATACACTGGTAAATATGTTAGCCTAATTGTGCAAAATGTGGTTACAGAATTATCAACATTTTTTTCTTTTATTTGTTGGTAGTTCTGTAGCTCGGCCTACCCCATTCTGGGAATGTAGACATGAGTTTATGTATAATCATTCCAAGTGTGACGTCTGTATGTTCGACCGTTTTTTATGATACATCAAAAATAAAAATAGGTTAGTTGAAACAAAAACGTTTCTTGTAACAATCCTTCAATTCCTTAAAACAAAGTTAGTACTCAAACCCTCCGTAATAACACATATTCTGAAGAAAAAAAACAACGTGCTATCTATAACGGTTCAAAACATACAGCTGTTTAAAATTAGGACAGTCAATGTAGGCTTAGTAATAGGGCCCTGTTCTAAGACCTTCGGATACGGAACCCTTATAAACAGAGATACTTAGTAAGGTAAGTTGTGTAAACGAGTGTGAAAGAGACGAATGTTTTTAGTTTTAATTTTGCTTTTTAAAACAAAATTCGCATTGTAGCTATTCTAACAGCCTAATTATAATTTTTAACCAAAGAAAGAAATCTTGTTCCTCAAACTATTTTAAACCATCTAAAACCAGATTATAGGATCTCTATTCCACACGTTAAAACCATATTGCTTTTGTCTGGTATTTTTACTCGTCTTCCATTACTGTCAAGTAAATAAGCACGATCAAAAATTCGACCATACGAAAGGTTATTGCAATTGATTTTACCATTATTGAGGACCGGGTAGTGATTCTCTCAACAACGACGGTCGGACGGACGAACGAGTGAATGTCCAAGCGGCGAGTTTAAGTAGTCCCATCAGTGCGAACAAAACATATTGTAGCGCGTGCATTTTCAATTTTGCAGCATGGTTTCTGCCGATAGATCGAACGTATAAGGCTGCTTAATAAAAAATGCACGCGCTAAAATGTATTTTGCTCGCTCTGACAGGACTACCTAATACCGCTGCGATTTCACTCGTTCGTTTTTCTTCTATCACTCTATTTGTACCTTAAGGATCTTATTTTCAATTCATAACTAAAAACTTGAAAAGAAAGTCATAAAACTCATAAAAAACATTAAATTTATGACTTCATATTTACAACTTCCTTCCATCAGAAACACCTTTTTACTAATCACATTTAACTATAAAACATTTAAAGTAAAAGTAACATGGTCATTAAAAATCTTAATTACTTTAAAGGTAACTATAATTTTGAACTTTGTGCTACAGGAAATAAAGATTAAAGTGATTTTTAATCATAGTTCTAGGCTAATCGATGCCCGAAGCTCCAATTTCCTTTGAAGATAGAAGCACTCGATTTAATATCTATTCGTCACAGTTGTAAATTTTTAATTTAAATTATGTGAAATTACTTGCTAAGCTAACTCCTTAAGTTTAAAATTATTAGGTTCCCGTGCCCACTTTGTTGGGCAATAATATTTATTTGGGTTAATGTATAGCCTATGACACTCACAAATAATGTGGCTATCTATTGGCACAAGAATTTTTAAAATCGGTTCAGGGTAGTAGGTAATTCTGTAAACAACGCCCGCGCCGGTCGTGCGGACTGTCGAGTGAAACCAAGCGGCGAGATTAAGTAGTCCCGTTAGTGCAAGCAAAACACATTGTAGCGCGTGCATTTTCAATTAAGCAGCCTTAAACGTTCGACCCATCGTGCTGCTAAATTGAAAATGCACGCGCTACAATGTGTTTTGTTCGCACTGACGGGACTACTTTATCTCGCCGCTTGGTATCACTCGACAGTCCGCACGACCGGCGTTGTTTACAGAATCACTACCCAGTTGATCCAGAAATTACCCCTTACGACGTCACAGACTTTACCTCTTTATAATATTAAGTATAGATTAAGCTTTTCCTTCGACGACTTCTAAAAAACTTGATGAACTTTATTTCCATAGTTTTTTTTTGGAACAAAAAGTTTTGTAGGTATGATGTTCTCCGATAGTTCAACATTTTACGCGTTAAGGCGTAAAAAAAGGAAAAACTCACTTTACTAGTAGGTACTATCAGACCATTGGAACCTTGACCCACCATAGAACTGTGTCACAGAGACGTTATGATTCAAGTCATAAGAAGTGTCAAACAAATTGTTTTATAATGTCACTGTGACACCGTTCTATGGTGGGTCAGGGTTCCATTGGGCTGATAGTACTTACGTCGAGCTTATGATTACTTGAAAGTTTTGTACTATCAGCCAAATGGAACCTTGACCCACCATATAGCTTTGTCACAGTGACATTATAAAACTATTTGTTTGATACGAATTGAATTATAACGTCACGGTGACACAGTTCTACGGTGGGTCAGGGTTCCATTGGGCTGATAGTACATTGTTTTTAGGGTTCCGTAGCCAGATGGCAGCAACAGAACCCCTATTTCACTGTCTGTTTTGGTCGCAGCCATTTTACACAGATGCTACGGCGACGATGAGGTTAAAATTAAGGAAGTTGGGATTATTTATAAAGCGCTAAATGATAAAAACTGATTTTAGGATTCTGTGGGTTAGGTTTGCTCATGTAACAGAGGAAAGAAAAAATAGGGGTGTTAGACATAGAAAATTTAAATCATACAAAACCACCAACTAAGTTTAAATTAGCCTCTTAAGTAATTACAAAAAACATAATAATTAACAACATAAGTAGTTCCACAATCAGCAAGGAAATCACCTAACTGACACAAAAAAGCGGTCAATCTAAGAACCACCTTTAGAAGTCGGTTAATATCAAAACATAACAATAACAAGCACAAAAAGTTTGTCACCTCAAAATCACAGATCATAGCCGATGCCGTTACTCGTAAATTAGAAAAAGTAAAAAAAACATGGCGGCAAATTTGACAGCTGCTCAATTTCGCGCGGGTGGCCGTCCAGAAATAAAGCCACTTAATCCGACGTAAAAATAACTAATATGCGTTCCAATTTATCGTTACAACGTGTTATTAGACGACGTCGTTAGCTAATCCGTTTTGGCAAAAAAAGGACAGGGATTACGTGATTATTTGACAGCGAATTACTCATTTGGAGACCACATTTTAGACGAAAATTGCAAGTCTATGATGTTTAGTAGGTACCTATGCAATTTATAGTGATTAATGTGAATATGATTTATATTGTGATTATGTTCTATAGTTGTTGTTTAAAACTGTATGAGTAGGTATGTATGTAAACACTTTATTGTACAAACAAGAGATAACAATTATAAAATAGACAAAAATATAACAGGGATGTACAAAGGCGAACTTATCTTATTAGTAGGTAGTATGACACATTAAAAAAAAGGTTTATAAATTAAAAAACCACCTTCACAAAGGCAAAAAATAACTTCTATTAAAATGATAGGTAGAGAGGTTAATCTAACAGACTTCTAAAGTGTGTGTATTTTATACGAACATACATTTTAGGAGCTGAAAGTATAAGTTGCCTTAATGATCCATACTAATATTATAAATACGAAAGTGTGTCTGTCTGTCTGTCTGTAACCTCTTCACGCTTAAACCGCGGAACCGATTTAGGTGAAATTTGGTGCTAAGATAGTTTGAATCCTAGGAAAGGACAAACGATAGTTTTTATCCCGAAATTCATCCTCTAAGGGGGTGAAATAGAGGGTGAAAATTTGTATGGAGCTACGATATAAACGAGTTCCACGCGGACGGAGTCGCGGGCAGACGCTAGTAATGAATAAAAACGTTTTGATATAAGAACCGGGCAAGAGCTTGTCGGATACACAAAAAAACTATCCAAAAAAACCACATGTATGAACTAATTTTCTATTAAAAGTTATTTGATGCTGTCGTACATGGTTATCATTATGTCGCCTGTAGATATCAAGATCTAATTAAATCTACTTAGTTGTGATAGTTTTACTTTTTTTTTATTGAAGATATTTTTCAGATTTTTGGTATTTATAGTGTAGTACCATAAACGGACCCGTTAATCGAAAAATAGTTTACTTACCACTTTTTTGGCGTGACTACTTTACGCTTGTATGGAAGACACGCTGTAGATGCTGCTATTTGGTTGCCACTCACAGCTATTATCGCCTATTAATAAACCCATTTATAAAGTGACAGTTTTTTTCCCGCCGAAATTTATGGATGCGTTCACAATTCTCACGCCTCCGATCTCTCATCGAGTTTAAAGACGCTTAAAACACTAGCAATTATCTCCAAAACCCTCGAATTAGGTAAATCTATTTCGGTCGTTCCGTGGAATGTTTTTTTTTGTTAGTTTTTTACATTGACACGATGATCACGCGGTTTCGTAATTGGTTTAATGACAGAACGTGACCAAAACGGCCATGACAAATGACGCGGGGACACCTTATTTTTCTCCCTAAGTTTATATATGGCAATATTACAAAAAAAGACACCAACATCTCTATGCACGTCAATGGTTTTCTTAGCATAGATTATTGAAGCAAAAAAAAATTGTTTCTAGACGAAAGAACTCGTACCTAAATGTTCACGAGTAGACCGAAATGTAACGTTTGGTTTTGTTTAGATAGAGATGGTTTTACTACCTGAAGCACCACTTACAATCTTACAATATCACTTACATGGACAAAGCTTACATTTTACCACACAAAACAATCGTAACGCCTAAACTAAAAGGTTTATTTCCGTTGTAACAAACACTAGTTGATTTATTACGACACAGCACTTACTGGGCCATATTTAACGGTTCATCAAATCATTACTCGATGTTAGAGTAATCGACGCAAATCAACAGAACTCTAAAATATGATTATAAAAAACCAGTAAACGCGTAACGGGCTGAATTTAAGTGCATTAGTGTAATATTTGGACTGTTGTGGAGAAAAGTAATTGATTTCATTTGAAGTAAAAAAATTGCGACTGTATAACTTTTATGCTGTCAAAATTAATATTATTTAGTCAGTTTAAAAGCGTTGTAAGTAATAAAGGTTATTTTTTTAAATAATAATTTCATACTTTGTCCTGTTGTTCTTTCGGATGCAGAGCTGATACTACAATTCCTGTTTAGAGACTACAGATAGGTACCTAATGACTTTGGCCCAGTCGAAATACTACAAGGATAAAGCTTGACCTTTCTGTTTACTTATCTACAAGCATTTTCATTGTGTCTTTTGATAGTGAGTTATAATTATTTTACATTAAATATTGAAATAAACAAATTACCTATATAAATTCACAGATTAATACATACCGACACCTCCTAAGTATACTGGTGCAAGTGACCTTTTTGCGATTTTCGTGTTTTTGCATTTTTATGCCTATAATACTTATATTTACCTCCCACAAAAATTTCATGTGGAAATTCCTGCTACTTTCTGAAATAAAGTGACGTATACAAATGCAAGTAACACTTTTTTGTAAATCGGTAGGTTGTAAACTGAGTCAAGTCGCTTGCACCACAGTACGCGGGACCGATTCCGTGGAGGGGCTGAGTGTGAGCGGTACAACTGACAGTTGGCTCAGTATGCTCGTAAACCATTAATGCTAGCAGACGTTGGCTCAGTATACTCGCTTCTGTGTCGACGCGATATACGTTAATAAACGTGTTAGAATCATTAATTGGGGTACGCCCATTTTAACAATGTATGAAAATTTCAAAACCATTTCGAGGAATAGGTTCCTCAAACTAATCTCTGCCATTAAATTGAAAATACATGTTACAGTGAATTAATTATATAGTTATAAAGAAATGAACTTCATTTGACCCCTAAATGCGGTCCGAATGGCGCTATATCAACCTTTTTGTGGTTTTATATGAAACATATAAAACCTATCCAATGTTTAACTTAGGTAGTTTTTTTTCTTTTTTATCAATGGCGGTCCACCGCGGTATTCTGCAGTGATTTTGCCAGTGTCAAGTGAGTTGAGTAAACAGTAAACAGAATAAATCAAAAGTAAAAGCCGGACATCTTCCCTCCCGATGGTTACCGGCAGATTCCAATATTTTACCTCATTACTACAATTTAGATACCTAGCTGACACCTACGTTCAAAGACAGCTGTTGTAATAAAAAAAATGTTTTTTTACAAATTGACTAATAATTCTTATGATTAAATTAGTATATTATTAAAGCCATTTCTCTTTTAAGTTGTGTGTGATAAATGTAATTAATTTATGTGATGAGATTTTCCAAGAGGTTCAATACGACGGTATCGGCACCAACATTTATTATAATAAACGAATGATTAGAGGTATGGAATCTCTTATCCATATTCTTTTTCTACTCTCGTACCGTACCTACCGCTAATATTGATATCGTTAATGGTATCAGAATACCACCAATAGCGTAACTGAAGCGGAAAAACAATTCTATTATGAGCGTTGCTATGGTTATAACAGTTCTATAATAACTAATGATGAATAATAATTAATGACCGGTTTTTTTGGGGTTTTCTACAGATGAAACCTAGCTAGATCGAATTATTGCTCCCGAAACCCCCTGCATACAAAAGTTCATGAAAATCTTTGGAGCCGTTTCCGAGATTAAGGTTATATTATATACTTATACAATAATTGCTCGTTATAAAGTATTGTAGATGTGATTGTGTTCAGTAAATCTGCTCTAGAAAGAAGTTATGCAGGAAACGCTGTATTTATTTGAATTTAGGTAATAAGCAATGGCAGAATACTAATAACTCTCTGAAACTATTAATAAATTGTGATTCGATTGTTTCTTTACACAATGTTTGAATAGACGTGTTTTAAAAAGAAAACACAAATAATTAAAAAAAATGTCTTTCTAAATAACTCGGCCATTTTTGCACAGTAAGCAGATGAGGTTAATTTTATAAATAATTTATTTTAAACCACAAAAACACTCTTAATCATGAAAAGCTTCAAATGAAATCCTTATAAAAGGCTATACTATCGAGTAAAAATGTAAAAGCAGACAGTTATCTTTCTGGTGTATCCCAATTATGAAAATGAATAAAGACTGAATCTTGTAAGATACTAAGTAAGAAGTAATCTCAAATAAGATTGCTTTAAAAACAATATCTTATTATTTGGGTTAGTAAAGGTGTTCGAATGATAAATAGCAAAATGATTAAAAACGTTACTTTAAGATAATTCAATTAAGTTTCTAAATTTCCATTACTACTAATTAATTGAAGAGGTAAAAGCGTTTGTTATGAAAGTTTCCATTAGGAACATAAAATAATTATGGCTGTTATAAAAATGTAAGTTAGTTTTTACCAAAATAATACCGTTATTTGGCAAGTTACTATCTTTTGATTTTAAGAACAAGGGTTTAGTCATATTTTTAAAAGTCAACCCTTATTATTTTAATATATAGAACATGACAATATTACAAAAGTGTACTGGTTTAAGTGACATGACTTTTATTGTATACTGGTACTAGTGATTATTATGCCCAAATAATAAAAATAAGGAGTAACAGAGCAAAGCAATATCTTTATTTATAAATGATATCATCCATAATCTCTTAATTACCTATAAAAATAATAAATAGAAGCTAAATTGTAATGATAGCCACAAACAGTGTATACTGGATCAAGTGGTAGTTAGCTCAGTATACTATAAATTGAAACACATGTAATACGCGTATACTAGTTTATCTGCGCTTTTCTCAAAAACCGCTATAGTTTTTTAAATTCTCAATATGTAGAAGAAAACGTAGTACTTTAATTAAAATAAATCTAAAATTTCATTACATTATCTTTAAAAGAAAAAAAGTTATGCATATATTTACCTTTGCACAGCTCTCCTGTGAAATCGTGATTTAGCACTTGCATCAGTGTACTTAGGAGGTGTCGATACATACATAGCGGAAGATAGGTGACTAATATTAACTTGGTTTATGTGAGTAAATGTATTTGTGGTAAGTAGTATCACATCCATTATTTGATTACGGAATATATGAACGTCGCTATCTTCCGCTATTTTGCTTTGATCTAAGGGAATAAAGGCTTGAAGTAGGTACTATCAGCCCAATGGAACCCTGACCCACCATAGAACGGTGTCACAGTGACATTATAAAACAATTTGTTTGACACTTCTTATGACTTGAATCATAACGTCTCTGTGACACAGTTCTATGGTGGGTCAAGGTTCCAATGGTCTGATAGTACTATCAGGCGCTGGGTTTGCACCCTGTCATCTGAGCCTAATTGTGCAAAATTTGGTTACAGAATTATCAAAAAAAATTAGAGTTGTTAATTCTGTACAGTAGCTCTGCCTACCCCACTCTGGGAATTAAGGTATGATTTCATGTTTATTTTTGTTTATAAGTTCTTTAGTTTCGTCTTCTTCTTCTTTTTTGTTTATGGCAATCCGCCGCGGCTCCGCAGTGACTTCGCTAATATCAAGTGAGTGAGAGTATTAGAAAATAAATCAATATTAATAACCGTTCATTTTTCAATCCGCCATCTCTGCTCCCCGAGAAGGTTACCGGAATCCTTCTCGTTATAATTAATAACTTCTCTCCAGTAAGACAATCTTACTAATTATTGACAAATTCAAGTTTAAAAAAAAAAATGTAATTATTTAAGTAATCAACCACTTTTGCCCGCGATCACCCATCTGTCAGCGCGCATGCTAAGTGCTCGCGAACGCATCCAAACGTTTTAGCGAAACGTTCAGAAATAACGCAATGGGTGCGTTCACGAATTATTAACTGTCATATTGTTTGAAAAGATGGCGCGAACCGATTGGCTGTTGACGTTTTTATAGGTCAGCATTTGAGAGTACATTTAGTAAATGCGGCTAAATATTTATAGCCGATAAATATGGTTATTTTTGTAGCTGAGTGGTGTATCTGTTTTGGTTATTGGTCGATAATAGAATGCTTTGTTGCTGAATAAGTTCTTTGTTAGTTGAGTCTGACTAAACTCATGAAATTGAGTGCTAATTAGTGTAAAGCTGTCAAATCATGTGTGACCTTACAGTTGGGTTTTTGTTTTATGCCCGCGGCTTCGATCTCGAAGGACTTGTTAAACGTTATTCCTTTCGTAACAAAAGCAAACAATAATATTTGAGGAGTTCCCTCAATTCATCACGGATCCCCACATTCTAGTACCAACTTGGTGACAGTGGGACCACCTCGGAAGTACTGTACGGTACGGTACATTATACCCTATAAAACCAAAAAAAACAAAGTCGATCATGAAGAAATTGGTGACCATACATAAAAAAAATGCAAACAACTTTGTATTTTCCGCGGAACGATGGTAAAAAAAACCGAATGAATTTCAAATAGGTACTTAAATCTGGTTTTGGTTAATTGTGGCAAAGGACAGACAGAACATCCAAACCACTTTGAAAGGTTTTCGTCAATCATTAACATTTTTGCTATCAATGATGCAGGGGTGTCAATTTTACTTCACTACAATCATTTTAATTAGTAAAAGCTGCAACCTTGATAAATTGAATGTTAACAGTGAAAGTGTGTTAGTTGAAAATTGGATTGCCAATTCCCGCTCATGAAATAGGTACATTAGCAGGTAGGTGTCATTAAGAAATTGTGGCGGTCATCTCCCTTCCTTCATTCATAATTATAGTCAGTTTAATTTTACCAAATATTGCATACATACATTAAATTACGCCTGTTTCCCAGAGGGGTAGGCAGATACCACTTCTTTCCAAACAAGTATTGATTTTCAAAAAGTGCTGATACAGCGTGGGTACATTTTTTTTTTTACAGAAAATGACAAAATTGCCTAGAATTTTTGAGGAGTTCCTTCTATTTCCTATGGATTGACAATTTCACACCAACTTCTATGGGACCAAAATATCATAAAACTCAGTCGTCTAGGTAAAATGCTATGCGAGAACATACATAAATGATACAATCGAACATTAGATAACCCCTTTTTTTAAGTCTGTTAATAACTGATACTTACTGGCCATCATCTATCGTTATAATGATTTGGTGTTGTTAGCGCCATCTCGTATCGTATGTATTATTAATAACTACGATTATGATGTTACACAACGCCATCTGTAATAAAATTATACAAACGTGCGACGACATTGAAAAATGTGCTGTCAAAAGCTTCGAAAAACTAACAGTAGATGTCAGTACGTGTATATAAACGTTCCAACCTACGCGCTCATCAATAAAAAAATAGGGGATATTTTTGCGTTCGTTTTTAAACATTTAATTATTGTATGTAAGTAAATAATTAAAGTATTTAAAGTAATACAGAAAGTTTTTAAAGGGGTAACCCTTAATGAGCATAAAAACTATACTCTTTTAAAATATACCGTTGTAATATTTATGAAATACAGAATTCCCAGATACGAAGACTTTCTGTTATTACAAAATTATTATACACAATAACGTATTTAAAACTATAAAACCAATAATCCTGTTGATTAATTGCAAAAGAAAGTACGTCAAATGGAAAATCATTTTTGACAGTGCTGCCAACCTTCAACAATGACCGAGATGGATCGGAAATCCACCATTTTCCCTTTGTAGCTAACCGGTGTTCAAAACACGTGCGTACTATCAAGTTACATGGAAAACTCGCGTGTTCCGACCTAGAAATAATAAATAAACTGTTCGAAATAGTGCGCGGAGTTGATATAGTCCTGTGACGTGTGAAATAAATCAAAATGAATACCGAAAAGCTGAAGAAATTGCAATCGCAGGTGCGCATCGGCGGTAAGGGCACACCGAGGCGCAAGAAGAAGGTTGTGCATGCCACAGCCGCGACAGATGACAAAAAACTGCAGTCTTCCCTCAAAAAACTGTCTGTGAACACGATTCCCGGCATCGAGGAGGTCAATATGATCAAAGATGACGGCACGGTCATACATTTTAACAACCCGAAAGCGCAGGCTTCGCTCGCAGCGAATACTTTCGCCATTACCGGACACGGGGAGAACAAGCAGATTGCAGAGATGCTGCCTGGCATCCTGAGCCAGCTCGGGCCCGACGGTCTGAACCAGCTGAAGAGACTGGCGTCCAGCGTGGCCGCGCCAAAGCCGCTCGAAGAGGACGATGAAGTCCCTAACCTCGTCGGCAACTTCGACGAAGCGTCCAAGCAAGAAGCTAAGGAGGCCGTCGCTGACGACAAAGAGAAGGAAAAGGATAAGAAACCCGAGACAGAAACCAAAGCCGACAAGAAATCTGACTAACCATCCCCAATTAAACAGGAGTGATTTAGGTTTTTAATTTTGCTCACCCATGAAGTGTCTTTAACAGCGCTAGGGTTTCCAAAGCCATTCAACAGTGTCTCAAACATTTATTTTATAATTTAGTATTTGTGTTCCTAAATAAATGTACTTTGAATTTATCATGTCTTGCATTTATTTGAGGTTTTGGTGTGTGAAGTGCCAAGAGGAACACTGTTGTGTGCCTTTGCATGTACTTAGATAAATAAGAGACATTTGTTTTTTTTTTAATATTTGACTCGATGACTTTGGAAATCCTGTATAAAGCCATCCTGTTTGTAAAACTTAAAGCTTGTCTCCGCCACTAATGAGTTAGTTATACTGTAAAATATCGCATAATGGGATATTCAACTGTCGATTCTCTTGTAATAGGCATTAGTTAAGTGTTGTCATAAACTTATTGTTGAGATATTGGCATATAAAGTCTATGTATGGCATATATACAATTATTTTTTACACTGCACTGGCATATAGGCATATATTATTATATTAGTAAAGGAAGGTGCGTGACACACCTTGTAATATTTTTAAAATGGTATTTTCTAAAATTGTTGATTCATGACCTCTGTTTATAAAGGATTTGCTTTCTCATTTTTTTCGTGAATAGAAGAGAAATAGGTTTAACAAAATGAATCTTAGTCACAGATAGCTCTTTAGGTTCCAGAGCTACCATTGTATAATAAAAACATAAAAATTGCAAAATTTAAAAGGTTGGAGTTTTTATGTGTTTGCAAACATTGCATTAAAAACTTTTGTCCGTTAACTTTGGACTTTTATTTGTAATGACCCATTTTCTTACCTAATTAATTAATTACCAGGTAGGTTCATTGTTCCTTGTGTAGTTTGTTATTTTGCCGAGGTGTGATTAGGGTTTCTAAAAGTTGCTAGATATCTTTTTTGAACTCTTATCGTTGAAAAGTGGTAGTTTCTTGGTTGACTATACGTACATTTTGAATACAAATGATATGAACTTAAGACCTTGTCACACATTTTACAATAGGCATGGACTTAATTATGATAACATCAGTTATAATCAGTCCTGAGTAGGGAAATAGTATATTGTATAGCTATCCTTGACTGATAATTTATAATTATCACTTAGGTATAACTATTTATAAAAAAAAAACCAAACCCATCTTATGCAGAGTTGCATGCAAACATTAATTGCAAACCAAGATATTACCCGTAATTTACCTTAGTACAGAAACACAATTACTTTTTTGTAGTATAAGCTCACAAAAAGTAACATTTCATTAAATCCAATATGGTACTTATTGAAGTATATTAACGTTCAAAATCGTATCTGACATGCCACCGTAGGTCGTCTGTTTCCATAACTTGTAAAAAATCCCATAGGTAGTGAAGACCCACGTGGGGTACATTCAAAGGTTTCCTAAAGCTGTCAAAGACGGCTCCCTTTGAGACATGTACAAAATTGCTCGTTCCGGTAGCAAAATAAAAAATAAACAATTTATATAGGTACTCCACTAGAGATAAGTTATTTTATTATATAGGTTCTCAGACAAGTTTTGTTTTATCAGAAGGAAAACCACATAGGTATAAAAAGATAATAAGGTCGTGGTAAAATTAAAGGAAACATAATGGTTGGTTGGTGCTAGATTAGATAGGTATTTGGTTTTGGAAGAATGACTCATGAGTTTTTACTGTATCCCCACCTACAACAAAAATTCAAATAGGTATGCAGAAATCGTTCTACCGAAAACTTAAGTAGTAGGTAGGTATAAAGAAGTAAATAATCATAAACCGTAACAATTCCAAAATATTTTTTACGAGTCACTGGCAAAACTATGTATATTATTATTAGGTCAATATCGGGTTTCAATTCGTGAATTCGATTAAATTAATCGATAGGCACCTAATGCTTGTAAAATGTGATATGAACCCTGCCCTGCCACTTTTTTTTTCCAAACTAGTCTAGTAATGTCAGTTGAGTTGTTGTCAATGTTTCCATGGATTTATCTTAATGACCCGGGTTTCAGGGATAAAGTTGAAAACTATTTAAGGCAATTAATTCGTAAAAAGAGCGTGAACCCTTTATGGGGGTGATATCTAATCTGGTAATTAAAAAACTACTTCAGAGTCATAATTATTGTAATTCATAGATCTGCCCGGTATAGGGTGTAAAAACGTTGTAAAATAGCTATGTTTTTTGACTTAACCATCAGGGAGTTTTTGACTTAACTGGCAACTACGTAGAAACGTCAAAAGCAGTCAAATTATTTTTGTCAACAAATTGAACATTTAAAATAAATTATTAGGTTGCTAAATTCAAGATACAACAAGAACAATGATAGCTCGGCCGTGGACAGACGATCTGCCTAAGTGCCGTAGCACGTGTGTCGCGTCGTATTTCTCGCGGCTAGGCGGCGGAAATGTCGATACCAACGACGACTACCTTTGCTTCCATTGCCAGACTGAAGACGACTCGTATGTACTGTTCTTTCTTCAGTTGTATTATCTTCAACGTTTTGTCTGACTGTCGCGATTAGGGATGATCGCCGTTCGCTAGAACTTGCTTGCTTTATAGGACTTTAACGAACCCAACTCAGAGCAATGCTTGTGTCCTATTGTGATTCTTTTAAAATCTCTGGAGTGAACACTTCTTAAGGCACGTCAGATACGACAGTTCTCTGTGACTTGAAGAGTCTTGGCTTCTCTTATAATATCAGTTCGTTGATGTGGCCCTTAGTCTTTCTATTACGACAATGCAAATAAACTTTTGAATACCTTACCAATTGTTTACTAAACACTCAGTCCCATCCCACTTAGTTTCTGGAAGTATGGTTCATTGGTATTTTCTCGGGAGCTGTTTGACATATTCTGAAATAAAAAAGCAAAGACTGTCTTTGGTGTTTATAATACATAGGTGTTAGGATTAGAATAAAGAATAGACCTCCATAAAAAAGAAAATCAAAATAGATCAAAGTAGAATAAAATTCCGTTTCTTGCTTTGCTATTTGTTAACAGCAGGTGTCAACGCATCTGATAGTAGCAATAATGATTTACACCACATAAAGTCGACATTGGTGCACCAACTAAGGTTTATTACAAGGGTATGAAGGGTTGGGATTAACAACTGAAAAACTCAAACTAAGTGTTTCTTAACGTTTTGGTTCCCTGTGGCTCCTGGGAGAGCCAGTGACAAAAAGTTCTTGAATTCTGTCTTAAAACATTTATGACCAGAGCCTGGATTTTTTGTGGCTAAACAAAAGACTCTCAATCTAGCTATAGTCTATACTTTTAGGTATTTAAAAAAATGTAAACAAAACTACCACGTGATTTCTGCTTCTATTGGCTGACAAGTTCGTAAGCAGAACACTGATACGTCAAAGTGCAATAAAACAGTTTTGATTGGCTGTTTAATAATGTCACGTGGTTTGGATTGTTTACAATTTTTTAAATACCTATAAGTATAGACTATAGTGTAAGTTTTTTTTTTAAATCAATATATCAATAATTGTATGATAGAACAAAAACAGGCCACATAATAAAATAAAAAAATGATAAATATTTTACTTGATTCCGATAAAAAAAATATACTCTAGCACTAGCTAGATTGCAACAGTCTTTTGGTTTGCCGCGAAAAATCCGGGCTCTGTTCATGACGGTTTTGTTTTTTCAAAAGGTTAAAGAACATGTCATAGTTTGGGTATTGACGTTAAACACATCAACTTCAAACTTTGACAGTTTATTTCTATTGTTACTTGCTCTTGCTGCTGCTTACTAGGATAAGAAAACTATTTTTCCTGTATTGAGAAGATGCAAGGGGTACTGAAATAGGGGGGAATTTTGGAATAGAGAGTGTCCTTTAACGATAAGGGTTTATAATGTTTTTCCAATACATTCAAAAGGCTTTTTGTCTTTGTAACTTTTCACGGGTCCTGCCATCATGTTACAGAAGTTTGTATGGAGTGTTCGAGCCCCACAATGGCCTGGAGGCAGCCCGGTTCATCATGCAGCGCATGGCTGCAGAGCTGCTTTTTCCACCACCTTCAGCTAGCAACACGGATGAAGAGATCAGAGACAAACTCAGGTATTACCATGTTAAGGGAATACTGGCACCAAAGATGAGTGAGCAAAGTAGATGCCTGATGTTAAGTTGTGGAAACCAAGCCTGCTTAAAATAATAATTTAGTTTTATCCCTCATTTCTGCTTCTAGAAAAAAAAGTGTTTTATAAATCTTCCTTGGTTTAAAAAGTAAGGCTCAAATTACACGGAGAAGGCAGTGGCGGGCAGCGAAGCGGCGAGCAGATCCAGTGTCATATGATTTAAAACTTTATCTTCATTACTATAATACATAGTATCGCTTGAAAAACTTAAGACTGCGCCGAGCGTACGTCGGATGTACAGTGGCGCCCTCATTCCTATTACTGTGTTTTCTAATAAACTTAAGTATATTCTTAATTGGTCGGTAGGTTTTTGTACTACAAATGAAAACACAACTTATAGGGTATATCACATAGTTTAATAACAATTCACCTTTGGCCACCTTTTCCCGTTAAGCTGACTACTCAAAGGGTAATTGTTATTAAAGTTTGTCACATATCCCATAAATTGTGTTTTTACTTGCACTACAAAAACGTATCGTCTGATGGTAAGGAAATTCTTTCGTTAGTTAGAAAACTCAATAATAGTAATGAGGGCGCCACTGGACGCTCGACGTTTGCTCGGTGCAGTCTTTAAAGGTTGTGGAGCACTCCGATAACTCCGGCGCAGAGACGGCGCCGATGCCGGTCGCTGCCGGCCGTGGCTGCTGCAATTTCGGTGTGAATTGACCCTAAGTAGGGTAAAGTCACCAGTCGTCAGCCAGAGACCTGTGGTCGGCCTATAACTATACTTTGTATGAGTGGGAAAAGTATGAAAGGTATATTTCCCACTCTTTGCACTCATATAAGGTCGACTACTGGTGACTTTACCCTATGTCATAATTATTTTTCCTTCTCATAGTCACCCCTGGTTAACAATCTACTTTTACCTGTGATTTAGGCCCTGTTGTTTGATCAGTAGTTGAAGTAACTAATTGTTAAATTTTGAAAAAGGAATTGAAAATTTGACACATTTCCTTGAGATTACTAATTTTTTGGTTACAGACCGCTATCCCTCGGTAATTCTTTTAATGGTTTTTGACTGCCACGACACAGGCCTAGCCTAGTGTATTTGCACTGTATTTTTGGAAAATAAATATTTTACTTTACTTTACTTTACTTTTACTTCAAATTTTCGATTCCTTTTTCAAATTATAACAATTAGTTTAACTACTGATCAACCAACAGGGCCTTAGTCACAGAAAATAAAAAAAAATAGTTTGAAGTAATTTGTACTCATGTATTTTTTCTAGAAATGCCTTCAATTCAGTGGAGAAGGCGTACATAGAGAACTATGATGGTATGATCGCGGAGAGAACCAGCTTGCAGTACCAGTTCACTTTGAACGAATCACAGGTAACTGGCAAAAATCAACCTTTTAACCACATGCCATGTGGTGGGGTCTTTATGGATACACTTCGACGCTATGGGATCTTTTGTGTAAAACCACATGCCTTTGGGTAGCGTTTGCTCATCGGTGAATCAGAATTAATTTTACCATGTTCATTCAACAGCAACTACAAAGTTTCGAATACTTTGATGCAAAGTTGACGCAGTTACACGTCTATTGAGTCACGTTTTAAGACTACGCCGAGCGTACGCCGGATGTACAGTGGCGCCCTCATTACTTTTTTTGGGTTTTTTAATTAACTAAAGAATTTCCTTGGACCCAAACAAAATGTGTTTGTAGCGCAAGTATAAACACAATTTATGGGATACGTAACAAACTTTAATAACAATTCACCTTCGAGTTATTAACTTAACGAAAAAAAGTGGCCACCTTTTCCCGTTAAGCTGACTACTCAAAGGGTAATTGTTATTAAAGTTTGTTACGTATCCCATAAATTGTGTTTATACTTGCGCTACAAACACATTTTGTTTTGGTCCAAGGAAATCCTTTAGTTAATTAGAAATCCCAATAAAAGTAATGAGGGCGCCACTGGACGCTCGTCGTTTGCTCGGCGCAGTCTTAACAGCGTCGTATAGGCTGGCTTGTGTGGCCACGTCACGTCTAGAAAAATGCTATGTTATTTATTGTTTTCGCATATTTAAAGCTTTGGTATGGTTGATCCTTAAATCTTTATGGGCTGTGCGGCAGTGGAAGTATTTAATGATATCATTATGATGAATGAACCAGCTTTTCTTAGTTTATGTACACAGTACTGCACCTTACTTGCTTTTGATAAACATTGCACTATATCCAACGATAAACTTTGTATTTTGACCCAAACTGACGCTGTTCCGGATACTTCCCCCTTTTAATCTTACCTTATCTTATCATACAATTGCCCCTTCCGGATCTTCGACCCCTTCAGGACCTTTTGTGCAATTACCCTCCTACACACTCAGCTTTTCTAATGTGCAGGTTTTCCTCACGATGTTTTTCATTCACCGTAAGAGCATATCGGGTAATTGGGTGTTTTTTTTTATGGCATAGAGAAGACAAACGAGCACACAGGCCACCTGATGGTAAGTGGAAACTGTGACCCGTAGACATTCGCATTCACAAGACTGCAATGCAATCCTAAGACCTCAAATGCGTTGCCAATCCTGAGGACTAAGATGGGATGCCTCTATGCTAGTCATTTCACCGGCTGTCTTATCCCCAAACCGGAATACAACAATGCGAACACTGCTGTTTGGCGGTAGGTTAATGGATAAGATGGTGGTAGCGATCCGGACGGACCCTGCACAAGGTCCTACCACCCGCATAATGCGTGATGTAATGGGGTTCGAACTCGGTACCTTACGATCACGAGTCGACCCCCTAAGTCGTTAGGCCATCAACGCTCTTTCCAGATACCCCAAAACAGAGAAAGCATCCTCGCCCGTCTAAAAGAAATAGACCAGCACCTCTCTGGCGGAGCCACAGTGGTCATCGCCCTGGTGTTCAACAACAAGCTGTTCTGTGCCAACGTGGGCTGCTGCCGGGCGCTCCTCTGCAGGACTGACGCTAACTCCGTGCTGAGGGTGGTCCAGTTGACGGCAGACCACAGTCTAGCTAATGAGGATGAGCTGTTACGGCTACGGCAGTTGGGGCTGGACCATAATAAGTTGAAGAATTGTGAGTGCCAAAATATTATTCATGGTTAAGGTTAAGGTTACAGCTCTATGGAGGATATCTCACCTGGGGTCCGCTTGGTTGCACATCGTGTCATATATTTTGTTCCTGGCAGCTACTGGTTGCGCCGCCATGGTGTCCTGGTGAGAAGTATGTACGTCTAAGGGCTTCTTTACATAGTTTAAGACTGCGCCGAGCGTACGCCGGATGTACAGTGGCGCCCTCATTACTTTTATTGTGTTTTCTAATAAACTAAAGTATTTTCTTGAAATTGGTTGGTAGGTTTTTGTACTACAAATGAAAACACAACTTATAAGGTATATCACATAGTTTAATAACAATTCACCTTCGAGTTATCAACTTAACGGAAAAAAGTGGCCACCTGTTCCCGTTAAGCCGACTACTCAAAGGGTAATTGTTATGAAAGTTTGTTACGTATCCCATAAATTGTGTTTTTACTTGCGCTACAAAAACGTATCGTCTGATTGCAAGGAAATTCTTTAGTTAATTAGAAAACACAATAAGAGTAATGAGGGCGCCACTGGACGCTCGACGTTTGCTCGGCTCAGTCCTTCTGTATGTACGCTTAGATCTTACAAACTACGGAAAGGATTTTGATGTGGGTGTCACCATCATATCAATTAGATAGTTTTTCATATGCGCCATGTGCATATAGGGAGCGTGACGGGCAAAGGGGGTTTTTTTTTTTACTTTAAAATATTTATATTTAGTTTTTTGTTTGTACAATAAAGTGTTTACATACATACATATTGTAGGTATGTGAGCTTACATAATAATGTCAAAATTCTTTACGCCTTACGATGAATACAAAATTTGATACTCATACGCCAATAATTTTTACTATGCTATGCAAATTACACCTTATTGATCCGACACAGTCTCTAATCTTGAACTTTTGACCGTAGCCGTCGTGGCGTCATTGACACGACTTTCACTTGACGGCTAGAGCTGTATTTGGCTACAGCTACACAGGATTTAAATAGACTTTGTTTCGTATAAACTAGGCGTAATTCGCACAGCATAAACATGTTTGACGTGTGAGTGACATTTTTTATTCGAGGCGTTAAAATGGGAAATTGTTGTTGTGCAGCGCAGTACGTGGGCAACCAGCCGGGCACGCGCTGCCTGGGCAACTACCTGGTGAAGGGGCTGCACCGCGCCTTCCCCGCGCTCAGCGCCGCGCGCGCCGAGCCCGTGCTGCCGGCGCCCGAGCTCCACGGGCCCGTCACGCTGGACGACTCCTGCAGGTGTGTTGTGTAGCGCAGTACCTGCAGGTACCACACATGGTTCCGCTCGAACCAACTTTGTCCAGTCCTATTTCGTCACCTTCTTAACTCTTCCGCAATGCCATATGGCCCACTATTCCAATTCGTTGGCATTCCTATATTGTTACCTTCCTAACTCGTCCACCTTCCTAATTCGTCCTCTTTCCTATATTGTCACCTTCCAAACTCGTCCACATTCATTCCGCAGGAGTTAACATTGCAGGAAATATATAACATACATAAATACATTAAATCACGCCTGTTTCCCAGAGGGGTAGGCAGAGACCACTTCTTTCCACTTGCTACGATCTTGACAAATTTCTTTCGCTTCTTCTACATTCATACATCGAGTCGTGCACGCACGTCGGTTTCGGGAACTTAAGATTCGGCCCTTTTCCAGTATTTCTCCGATTTGACTCGAAAAAGTACGCCTAGGGCGGCCCCTTCCGACCCGTCCACTCACTTTCGATCTGTATATCGCTATCGTCAATCTTCTTTCATGCTACGAGTAAAAAAACAAACGATCGATTTCGAATCGATGGTACTGAAGTATATCCTGAATATTTGCAGTTACGGAAAAAAAGTGGGTTGGCAAATGGTACATTTTGTCAAATGATTTTAGACTAAAATTCAGGATACCATACATACATACCTTCACTGTCTCCTAATGGTAGGCTGAGACTATACAGAAATATTTATCGCAAGTCATAACGTATTTTTTTTTAAACTTACTTTTTCAAAAATTTTATGAATTAAACCTAACCTAACCTGGACACGTTAACACGTTAGATGTTTAAGAAATTCTGACTGTACTATGACTGTCAACAATGACATTATGACCAAAACAAATATAGGAATTAACGGAGTCCCATTCTTACACGCTCATTTTTCCAGGTTCCTGGTCCTCGTCAGTTCCGGAGTGTACAAACGCATCCAAGAAGTAAAAGGCAGCAGTGAACAGACCAACAAACAGCTGTCCCAGATCATAGTAGAGAACTTCAGGAAACAGACTGACTTTAAAAAAGTCAGCCAGTCCGTCCTACAAGAAATCGAGGAAGAATTTGTGTCGTACTGCTTCAAAAATAATTTAACACCGAAACCTAATACGCATATGACGTTATTAATAAGGAATTTCAACTTTATTTCTATTGATACAACAGACACTTGCAAAAGTCAAAATTTAGTGCCTAAACATCAAAATGCTTCAGTACGTTTCAATCCTATAGTGCAATCAAAATCGAATACTTTATTGAATGAGATCGATTCAGAGAATTATTCGTCTGGAACTAACGATTTGGGGACCGATTCTAATATCGATACGAATCGATCGATCGAGTCGACCTCGGATATCTATCCGACCGGGAGACAGTATGATAGGGATAGGAAAATCAAAGGATATGTTGATTTTTCTTGTTATTATGAGAATGTTGCTAAGGCACGTAAGAATGGGACGCTGCCGGATTTTATTGAATGATAGTATAAAATATTATTATATTAAGCGAAATTATACAACTAAGTGCCTTGTATGATTGTACAGAATTTTAGATTTTATATTTAATCTTAGTGTTTAAGTTTGACATGTTTAGAAAATGTTTTAGTCAATGTTAATAACTACCGCCGCACTCAGACAATTAATAACGATTAAGTCGTTCCTTAGCACAGATAATGATAGAATTGGAATATCATCAGGCATACTAACAAACAAACAAACAAAACAGGTAATAATCAAGTGTGTACACGATTTACAACTACACTTTCAATAAATAGCGACTGAAGACATACACTTGACCTTTTTCTATTTAAGGCTTTAACATCAAGTTAGAAAGAGATAATCCGACAGGCGTTCTTTCCTCTTTTGAACCACAGATTAAATACAAGTTGTACGAGAAATTTCATAATCGATCACGCAATCGATATTTTGATGTGAAGAAAAAAATACAGAGAAATACATGAATTGATCAAAATCGATGAAAATATTTGTATAATTATATTCTTCAGGCTTTCTTTCCTCTTTTGAACCACAGATTAAATACAAGTTGTACGAGAAATTTCATAATCGATCACGCAATCGATATTTTGATGTGAAGAAAAAAATACAGAGAAATACATGAATTGATCAAAATCGATGAAAATATTTGTATAATTATGTTCTTCAGGCTTTCTTTCCTCTTTTGAACCACAGATTAAATACAAGTTGTACGAGAAATTTCATAATCGATCACGCAATCGATATTTTGATGTGAAGAAAAAAATACAGAAAAATACATGAATTGATCAAAATCGATGAAAATATTTGTAGGTATATGTTCTTTTTTTTAAATACTTATTAAGTTATTTATTTCCCACACATATATTTTCATCATGTCAACACCACACAGTAAGGTAGTTCTTGAAGCTCCTTGCTCACCGAAAACGGTGTTAATAATATCAAATGATCGACTAAAGCGATAGTTTTCAAACATACTCAGTTTCTTATTGACGATTTTTTATAAAAGTTTGAAAAAGGTAGGTACTTACGCGTTTAATATCTCTTAAATGTATGAGTACGGCGATGTAAGTATTAAATTAACTTATTACCATACCGTTAATAAATCAAATAAATCTGATACTGTATGACTTTTTTTTAAATAAAACACTTAATTAGTAAATGGATCCTAGACGTTTATTAGAGTAAATACATGTATAATTAAGTAAATATAGCATATTTAAACAGGCTTGTAGTCCAGTTTGCTCTCGAGTTTCTTGTTGTCTGCCACCTTCCGCACGGCTTTCATCAGATCCTCCTGAAATACATAAAAGCCGGGTTTTAAAACCTATATTTTGGAGAGATTTATTGTAGTAGATTGTAGGCTCGGTGCAGTCTTAAGGGCTGCACTCTAGTAGTTTTTCAAAAAGTGTGCCTATGATAGGACAGTATCATTTTTATGGGAAACTATTGTGCATTTCATCGCGGTATCAAGTCGGTACGAAATTTTGGGATGTGTTGCGAGGAATGTGTTGTTAGGGATGTGTTGCTAGGGATGTGTTGCGAGGGATGTGTTGCGAGAGATGTGTTGCGAGGGATGTGTTACTAGGGATGCGTTGCGTGGAATGTGTTGATAGGGATGCGTTGCGAGGGAATGTGTTGCGAACGATGTGTGCGAGGGATGTGTGCGAGGGATGTTTTGCGAGGGATGTGTTGCGAGGAAGGTGTTGCGAGGAAGGTGTTGTTAGGGATGTGTTGCTAGGGATGTGTTGCGAGGGATGTGTTGCGAGAGATGTGTTGCGAGAGATGTGTTGCGAGGGATGTGTTACTAGGGATGCGTTGCGTGGAATGTATTGCGTGGAATGTGTTGATAGGGATGTGTTGCGAGGGAATGTGTTGCGAACGATGTGTGCGAGGGATGTGTTGCGAGGGATGTGTTGCTAGGAACGTGTTGCGAGGAATGTGGTGTTAGACATGTGTTGCGAGGGATGTGTTGCTCCGCTCCCGCCTCACCGCACCCCGGACGCTTATTTAAAAAGCGCCCGCTACACATCCTCGCACCGCTCAGCTACCTCGCACATCTCTGGTGGAAACGCAGCCTAATTCAGATAATGACCCGTCCGCATTACTCTAAAACGCTCCCTAAGCTTAATACAGATCGATCCGTACTGACGGTCCGCGTGACTATAACCAGCCTCATAGTCGGTACCTGTATGATGTACTCGCGCTCGGCGCGGATGGCGAACAGGCCGGCCTCGGTGCAGACGTTGCGCAGGTCGGCCCCGTTGAACGCGTCCGAGAGCTTCACCACCGCCTCGTAGTCCATCTCGCCGTGCTTCGCGATCGGCTGCGCGTGGATCTTCAGGATCTCCAGCCTGAGGGGTTATTATGACGTAACTACGCAGTTCAGTTTACGCTGAGAGAAAAGTACAGAATTATACAGGGTGGAATAAACACTTGCTGCCACGCGAAAATGATCTTAGGAGACCTAACCCAACTTTTTGATAATGACAATCGACATTCACAGATTTTTTCAGCAAGAAAATCGTCAGAAATTAGTTTTTTTTATGCCAATCGATCCCATTTCTCATAAGGATTAAAACATTCTTTGAGACCAACTGTATTTCAATAATAATGTCAGTATGAAATTCTAAATATTAAAGGGCTGTTTTTATGGTATTGAATTAAGCAACTGAATGAATTAATACTACTACTACTACTAATAATTAATTACTACTACTATTACTGCTGAGGACTGGGAAAATATTTGTCACCATGTCGAAAGTGAAGAAAAAAAAAATAGATGTCAAGAAGGGGAAATGGATCGAATTACAGATCATAATATTATTATCAATATGTTGGTGGAAAGTTGAGATGGGGCATTAAGGGCAGCTACCAGAACCCTTGCTGCCACGCGAAAATGATCTTAGGAGACCTCACCCAACTTTTTGAGTGATGACAATCGACATTCACAGATTTTTGATAAAAGGTACAGTCAGCAAGAAAATCGTCAGAAATTAGTTTTTTTTTATGCCAATCGATCCCATTTCTCATAAGGATTAAAACATTATTTGAGACCAACTGAGGTTAGAGTACTAGAACACTCACAAATCAAAGAAAACGTTTTCCATACATTTAGTAGAGTAATGGGTTCTGGGATCTTAGTCTGTTTGTGCAAAATGTAGTTATAGAATGAACAAGTTTTAGAGTTGTTGGTAATTCTGTAGCTCTGCCTACCCCACTCCGGGAATGAAGGCTTGAAGTTATGATGATGACGATGAATAGGCATTTTCTGGGTAAGCGTGTTCCACCATCGACCTCGTCGTCACGTTGACGTCATTGGCACTAAAAGTTCGACCCCTGTTAACCGCTGTCTCGAAACCTGCCCCAAGCTCGCCCTATTATTATAGGGGGGGGATGGGGGGGATGGGAGCCCTTTGTTTAGAGTTCACCGCAAAGGCCTGTTGCGTCCAGCAGGAATTTCCAGATGCTTTGGGCAGTGAGGAGTATCTCTTGTGGGTCCATGATATGTCGCCCTATGGTCCGACTTTTAATTCAGTGCAGTAGAATGACAGCTTCAGTGTTGTCAGTTTTTGGTGTATAAAAAATAGTGATGTTGCCTAATGAATGAATGAAAAAATGAACAATGTATTGTAAGTTCATTCGAGTTATTTGCACTACATTAATACTATTAATATTTAGGAGGGTTTAAGTAGCAGTAAGCAAACGAAAACTCTCAGGGAAGCCGTGCGTACCGAATGCCACACGTCAATGGTATGTTATGTGGCGTGATATTGCTAAGGATGTCAATTTTGACAAATAAACAAAACGCCTAAACCAACTAATTACTATTGCATGAATAAGTGATCTGACGTTTTTGGTTTATATAATTATTACAGCTCCCTTGATTTAAGTATGTCACTGTCTTTATGAATTGAGCAGGTTTGTTTTTTTAATGTTACTTAAATGCGATATTTTTTTGTTTAGTCTGTGGCTTACTCGTGTCTCATATTTTTTTATTAACAATCTGTTGCAAGCAATTTGATCAGCTTAATGTAATAAAATAATCTACTTAGCTAAGTACGCGGTTAGGAAAATTAGACAACTAACTAATGTTGAGACAGCTCGCATAGTTTATTATAGTTATTTCCATAGTGTGATGTCGTACGGTATTCTGGTTTGGGGTAAGGCAGCTGAAATACAAAGTATATTTGTCTTACAAAAAAGGGCTATTCGTTCTATTTATAACTTAAATTCCCGTGACTCCTTAAGAGAACTTTTTAAAGAAATTCACATCTTAACTGTAGCGTCTCAATTTATTTATGAGAATATTATTTATGTTATTAAAAATTCAAATTCTTTCACCAAAAATTCCGATGTACATAATCTAAATACAAGAAATAAAAATAAAATTGTTATCCGAAAATTCCGCGTCCGTAAAGTATATAAATCATTTGTTGGTCAATGCATTCATTTCTATAACAAATTACCTGACGAAGCTTTAACATTACCCTTTCCAGCACTTAAAAATTACTTAAAAAAGTCGTTAATATCTAAAGCGTACTATAGGGTCGAGGACTATCTAACAGATAAAAATGCTTGGCCTAAACCCGAAACTTAGTCATTCATAATTTGTAAAATTGCAAAGTTGTTTGTCTAGGGGACACCGTTGATGTGGGAAAGCATATCAAACTTTTATTTGGTTGTCCTGTGTTTTCTCTCCTCTCTTCCCCCCCCCCCCCCCCCTTGTCTCTCTCGTAATATTTTTGACATGTTTTCCTGCTGAACTACGCATGCTATTTGATATTATATTTAATTAAATTTTTATTGCTTTATATAATGCTAGATTAAGTAATACCATTGTAACATGTTTAAAAAATGACTGACTGCTGAGTTTCTTGCGGCGTTTCTTCTCGGCAGTGGTCTCCTCTTGGGAAGCGCTGGTAGATTCATGACGTGTAAAAGTGCCCGTGCGGCCTACTTACTGAATAAATATCTTTTATCTTTTATCTTTTATCTTTTACCTATATAATGCTCATAAAATATTTAGTTCATTCTTTGATCAAATCATTCGTTAGGTGAACGTGTCAAGCACTATTTAAATAAATGTGGTATCATTATTTCTCAGAATGACATTTGGCTGTGTCATTTTACTGCAGTGAATTAAAAGTCGGACCATAGGTAGATACTTTTACTACGCATTAGTGGTCCGCAAGAACCATCCAGTGGTTCCATCTTAGTCCTCAGGGTTGGCAACGCGTTTGTAGTCTTAGGATTGCATTGCAATCTTGTGAATGCGAATGTGTATGGGTCACAGTTTCCACTTACCATCAGGTGGCCTGTGTGCTCGTTTGTCTTCTCTATGCCATAAAAAAAAAAAGAGCAAAAGAGAAAAGCTCGCACTAACCTGGCCTGTTCGTTGGGCAGCGGGATCTCGATCTTGCGGTCCAGCCTGCCGGGCCGCAGCAGCGCCGGGTCCAGCGTGTCGGGCCGGTTGGTGGCCATGATCATCTTCACCTGCCCGAGCGAGTCGAACCCGTCCATCTGGTTGAGGAGCTCCATCAGGGTCCGTTGGATCTCGCGGTCGGCGCTCGTGCCTTCGGAGAAACGACGCCCACCTGGGGAAAAAAATCGTATTAAGTCTGTCAATTGTATTTATTACACACGCTACTATACACATACTATACACGCACTTATTAATGCTATAAATCATACCAATTATAAATACATGATAATGTGTTTTAATGACGACGCGCTGGCCTAGTGGGTAGTGACCCTACCTACGAAGCTAGTGGTCGTGGGTTCTAATCCCGGTAAGGGCAGATATTTGTGTGATGAGCTCGAATATTTGTTCCCGAGTCATGGATGTTTTCTAAGTATTTAAGTATATATTTCTCTATATACGTATTTATATCGTTGTCTAGTACCCATAGTACACACAGCAACACATCTAGCTATACACTTCAGAAATCTGAAATATTGCATGAAAGAGAGTCGCACTAGAATCGTATGTTGTTGACATAACACACATATATACATCTCTTTCTTTTTCTCTCTGCTCTGTCTTTAATGGTTAGTTAGGTGTGATGTTGTGTGTACTAGCCTAGAGCTTAGTTTGGGACTAGGTCAAAAGATGTGATTGTCCCTTAAAAAAATACATGTAAATACATGAAATATTATGTGTAAATACATGAAAATGTATTTTACTGTAATTATGTAGGACCCAAACAGACCATACATTAAATTACGTTTCTTTTTACTTACCAATAGCGTCGATTTCGTCCATGAAGATGATGCAAGGCTGGTGATCCCGCGCGTAGTTGAACATCTCTCTAATGAGTCGGGCCGACTCGCCGATGTACTTGTCTACAATAGCTGATGACACCACCTGAGAGTACCATCGTCACATCAATGTCAGAACACTTCCGTTACCATGGGCCTCTATTCCACATGGTAAACCCATGTTGCCATTGGCATGTTATCTGCTAGTAATGGCGGCAGAGTTAAAAACAAATACCAAAACGAAGTTTTAGAGTGATTCATCACTATTATTAGTAAGCAGCGACCATTAATTACTTTTAGGACACAAGCACAAATGAATTAAGACTTTATGAAAAATGTGCTGTCGTATCAAGGTGTAGTAGGCTTATGTCGCTGCCGGGTCCCCATCCTCATAATTGATTTTTTTACAAAAAACATTTTTTTTATACCACAATGTCTATAATATATGGCCCGCCTGATGGTAAGCTGTTACGATAGCCTAAGAATACTGGCATCCTCATTTTAACTGACCTTCAAAAAGTTCGCATCCAGCTGTGAAGCCACAGCCCTCGCTAGGAGCGTCTTGCCCGTGCCGGGGGGCCCGTACAGCAGGCAGCCCTTTGGGGGGGTGATGCCCACGCGTACAAATAACTCCGGGTTCATTAGGGGGAGCTCAATCACCTGGGGGGAAGAAAAATAGTGTCAATAAGCGCTGTGAGTCTGTGACTACAGAATACCTGTATTTTTAAAATTATATTTTACATTATTTTAAATATGAAAAGAGTTTACTTAAACAATTAAAAGCGACCTGTTAATTTTGTTTGGTTTCTTTAGGGTTTGCACAATAGTCACACTGACACATAATATCTTTTTCTTTGAAAGAAAGAAAAGAAAGTATGTTGATGCGACACAGAAAAACTTACAGCGGCGGCGTAAAAACGGCGCGGCGCACATGTCTAGTACCGAGTTTTTAAGAGCTTAGTAAATTACTAATTATAGACTGTGTTAATAGTGGTATAACTCCAAATAAAGTAAATAGGTATTCCTTGATTTACAACGATTTCTGTCAGCAACAGTGGGGTTGCGGTGCAATCAAGCTGGACCAGTCTTTGTGGCTCTCTCCCCGCACGTCATGCATACCCTCTCAAAGGTGTATGTCTATAGTATTCAACTTCAGCTCACCTCTCTCAGCTGCCGGATCTGTTCCTGCAGGCCTCCAATAGCAGCGTATGTGACATCTCCGGGGTCTTCGTGGCTCATGTTGTAAACCAGAGGATCCACCTTAAAGTATAACAAGCATGATGTTAGCAATTTTTAGACGAGCTTTCGTAGCCAACTGTAGTTTTTATTGCAGTCAACTGCTTATCAAGATCACACTAACTAAGTCCAAACCTGACACATCAACAATCAGTTAGATCATGGACCATAATATTGCAATGCATCAGTAACAATGCTAAATCATGTAACTAACAAATTTAGTAAGGAGATAAAATGCACCTAAACAATTAAGTGAGTTACGTCCATTTTGCTCCACTGATGATTAGTTGTTTGGACAATGGGAACTGGCCTAGACTAAGTGCAGAACACTAATGATATTAATTTCTCAAAACTGACAAAATGTACGCAATACAGGATCAACAATTACAAAAACAAAAAGTTATAAAAAACAGTTCAAATCAAGTAATTATTTTTTAGACCTTAATCACTTTGTCTATCAACAATTTTAATTGATACCTCTCTGGGCAAATGCCGCATGATGGTGAGTGTGGTCATGTCTAGGGCCACTCGAGTGCCTCCCTTCAGCTTGTTCTTGTCGAGTTGGCGACGGCATCCAACAACATAGCGGGGCCCGTTTGTTGCTTTTACAATAACTGAAAACAAAGGAAAAATCATACTAAAGTAAATAAAATAAGTTCTAACTGCAGTTAATATTTCTAGAGTTCTTGATTTGGTGACAATGATCAATATTGTCACATACACAACAGGGGACAATACACAAGCAGCTTTAGTATTGATTATAACTGCATAAATAGTATAAAATAATCATTCTTACAATAATATGTTTAGTCATTTACTTTTTAATTTTACAGGTTAATGAATAGAAAAAACAATTGTTTCAGTTTATGCTTCCTGAACAACAGGTTTGCTATTACAATATTGAAATGGAATATTCAAAATGATATTCATATTTTGATTTATTTTGCAAACCAAAAAACTTTTATCACGCTGTTGCATCAGGATCAACTCGATTTTTGTCTTTAGTAAGGTTTTGAATGAGTTTCTGGCCAAAAAAATAGTAAAAAGGGAAAATACTTACATTTTTCTTCAGTCAACTGTTTTAACACCTCTCCAACAATCTGTCCAACGCTCTGCAGGGCTTTCAAGTCGTTTTCACTCTTATCATACTGTTTAGTTAGATCTTTTAACTGTTCTCTCACTGAAAGTGTTAAAAAATAAATTTATTAACAAACAAAAAGATACATGTTTAACCTATATTTTTTATTCATAAACAGTAGCTATCGTCGATTTAGATTAAAATACTGGTTAATTGTAATCAATACTGTTTTTATCTTATTAAAAATCCACAATATTATGTTCCAAACTATATTTTTCACACTGAAATTGCATGATGATTCGGCATTTATCGACCTATGTCGCAGAATACTGACTGTCTTTGAGCCTGGACTCCACTTCTTTGTGTTCCATTAACTTCTTTCTGTAATCCTGGAACGCTTTTTCCCTCAGGGGCTCCGTGGCGGATGTTCCAGCAGGCATTTTTAATTAATTTTAATGCAAATTCGATAAGAATGAAACAAACCAAATCACAAAACTAAATTCTTTTGACAGATTGTTTTTTTTAATTTACTTTTGCATCTGCCTTGGATTCTTGACTTTATTGTATAGGTACACAAATTTATAAGGATAGTTTTAAAATAAAATAAATTTTGGAAAAAATAAGGACATTGTTAGAAATGAAATTGTGGATTATGATGTAATTTTTACCTAAAATCTCATACTTAGCGTAACACTTGAGGTTGCCACTTAGAAATATTCATTAAAGCTCCACCTGTATTTAACTGTGTAGGTATCAAATAGTTTGACTTTTTTTATAGAAATTGCGTTCATAAACAAAAATGACATAAACGCGTAGGTAATTTATTGATGTTATAATTTAAAATATACTTACAAATTTATTCAAATTGAATTTATTACGTTTAAATTTGTTTGCGTATATCCTATTTGCTGTTCTTTTTTTTTCAAGGAAATTTTGGGACTGTGTTTATAATATTAATAATAATTGTGTTAAATTTTCTCGCATTGTTGGAGAAAAGCACTGTACAAGCCTCAGCCGGGAAGGGCGGTTGGACGGTGCAGCTGCTGGACTCGTATATAGCGCGACCTCGATTGCGTCTCGGCCACGCTAACTCTACTCGTCCCGCAACAGCTATTTTCCCGGTCTCTGCAGTAATGCACCTATTATTTTGCGGTTTAGAAAATAATGAAAAAGTTCTGCTTGCTTCACAATCCATTTTGCTTTAAAGCGGTATAAACGAAAACAATGTAACCGAAAAACTAATGTCACACGTTACAGTTGTGACACATTTCACAAATGTAGACATTTATAGAAAAACAATAATTACTTAAATAGAAATAAAAATAGTAAAAAGAAAATACTTATCTTGTACAAATAGAAACTGGCCAAAATCTGGCAAAGCCTTTGTTTAGTGAAGAGACTGAATGTCTGTCCCTGGGCACATTTTCACACAACAGTCTAAAGGTGTCCCACGAATCCCACGATGTTCTTCCTTGGAGTAATGGCGATGACTTGGCTTGGTGCAGTCATAGCGTACCCCATCTGGCCTTTAATTATAGGACCTATTCTGTTGGCCGCTCCATGTTATTGTGCAATGAAATGCTGCGCTTATAATTGTGAAGTTCATAAATGTACTTCGAAAAAGAAAAACGTAAACTAACAAGTTTTTGAACAATGTTCGTTTTGTGAAATAAAGCTAGTTTTTATAAGTTTTTCAATATATTAATACTTTTTCCGTGGTTTCTATCAGTGGCTACTAAAATAATTTCAATTTCAGAATTAGGTAACTCATACGCTGCCGTCATCATCATCATCATCATCAGCCCGGGGGCGTCCACTGCTGGACAAAGGCCTCCCCCAAAGAGCGCCACAAGTCACGGTCTTGAGCCGCTTGCATCCAGCGGCTCCCCGCGATCCTAACCAGGTCGTCAGACCACCGGGTGGGAGGCCGTCCAACACTCCGTCCACCGGTGCGGGGCCGCCACTCGAGAACTTTTCTTCCCCAACGATTATCAGTTCTCCGAGCTATGTGGCATTTATAAGTGGTTTTCAAGGGTCATTACAAATCGACTCTCACGCAGGTTCGACGACTTCCAGCCTCCTGAACAAGCCGGTTTCCGGAAAGGCTTTAGTACCATAGACCACATTCACACGCTGCGCCAGATTATACAGAAGACCGAAGAGTATAATCGGCCCTTATGTCTAGCGTTCGTGGACTATGAGAAGGCCTTCGATTCGGTCGAGACATGGGCGGTGCTCGAGTCACTACAGCGGTGCCACATCGACTATCGATATATCGAAGTGCTGAAGTGTTTGTACAAAAATGCCACTATGTCAGTCCGGCTCCAGAACCAGAGCTCGAAACCGATTCAGTTGCAGAAAGGTGTGAGACAGGGAGATGTCATATCTCCGAAACTGTTCACCGCTGCACTGGAAGATGTCTTCAAGCTTTTGGACTGGGAAGGACTTGGCATCAACATCAACGGCGAGTACATCACTCACCTTCGATTAGCGGACGACATCGTAGTCATGGCAGAATCGCTAGAAGACTTGAGTAAGATGCTCGGAGACCTCGATAGAGTTTCCCAACGGGTGGGCCTGAAAATGAACTTGGACAAGACGAAAGTCATGTCCAATGTTCGCGTTTTGCCAATACCGGTTCACGTGGGGAATTCTCAACTTGAAGTTGTTGATCAGTACGTATACCTGGGACAAACTGTCCAACTTGATAAATCCAACTTCAAGAAAGAGGTCGATCGCCGAATCCAACTCGGATGGGCAGCGTTCAGAAAGCTAAAGCGGATCTTCTCGTCCAAAATACCGCAGAGCCTTAAGTCGAAAGTCTTCGACCAGTGTGTGTTGCCAGTGATGACTTATGGATCAGAGACTTGGCCGCTAAATGTGGGCCTCATAAATAAGCTCAGGGTCACTCAGCGTGCAATGGAAAGAGCTATGCTCGGAGTTTCTTTGCGCGATATGATCCGTAATACGGTAATACGCCAGAGAACCAAGGTCACCGACATAGCTCAGAGAGTTAGCATGCTGAAGTGACAATGGGCAGGCCATATACGCTGCCGTCCCTTTGCTTGTTTTTTTTTTTTTATTGCCGTTGACGGGCAAACAGGCAGACAGCCCACCTGATGGGAAGTGGTCACCGCCGCCTATGGACATTTGCAACACCAGAGGCGTCACCAATGCGTTGCCGGTCTCGAAGAAATTTAATAATACTTACCCCTTTTAAAAAGCCCCATATTGTAGCGCGTTGGGAAAGTCTCAGCAGGAAGCTCATTCCAAATTCGTATAGTACGTGCCAGAAACGTTCTAGAAAACCGGCGAGTAGTTCAGCGCATTGGCTCAAGAAAATGGGAATGAGCACCCTGCCGATGACGAGAAGTGCGATGGTAGAATGAGGCAGTTGGCACCAGTCCAAACAGTTCCTCGGAACACTCTCCATTATACAGACGGTAAAAAAAGGCAGAGAGATGCAAAGTCTCTCCGGCCGGAGGCTAAGCATTTCCAAACGGTCTGAAACTGTAGGATCGTTGATAATGCGGACGGCACGTCTTTGGATGGAATCGAGAGGGTCAAGCTGATAGGCCGGTGCTCCAGCCCAGAGATGCGAGCAGTACCTACTCCATATGCGGTCTGACCTGCGCCTTGTAAAGCACAAGGCGATGCCGCGGAGTGAAGTACTCCTTGGACCGATTTAGTCAAGGAGTCAAAATAGGAAGGGTTCTTTCTCTCCTCACAAGATGCACGAGAACCGGGGCGAGAGGAGCGCGCAGGGCCACCCTGACCAAAAATAGGGTAAATAGGGTGGTGCCACCGGTGCCCAGGTACAGGGTGTAGACTCTGGGGGGCGCCAGAATGGCCAGACCAGGCAGGACTATAATTTTTTCGATTTGCTCCTGATAAGTTCCACCCAAAATATGGTACTCACCCAAAAATATCTCCGACCCAACTCTTCCATTGCCGGGCATTGCAAAAGAAAGGAAGCTCGTATAGGTATAGATACTCCTTTTTGCAAGTGTGTCATCTCATAGGAGAAGGAAGCGGAGTAGACCAGATAGACTAGCACATTCGAATGACGGGGGCACCTCCTTCCCCGACCTCGTATCCTCGTCCACCATGGTGCACCTGACGTCCAAGGTCTTAGTAAACCAAGGCAACCCGTAGTTGTAAGCGCGAAGGTATCACAGCCGAATTTTCAAGTCCGTGATTGCGTGGCACCTCCCTGAGAGACACCAAACAGGTTTACAGCTGAGTTGTTAGTGGGTATTCACGCCGCTCCTGGTCAGTAGATATATATTCTTTTTCTTGGTTAGTGTACGACCGGATCGCTTTCTGACTTCATCTCGATGTGACTAGGTACATCGCTTCGTGCTTATATCGCAATACGACCAGATTGCTTTACGACTGCATCTCAAAAAGTTCGAGTCGCTAAATTACCACATTGTTTTTTTCATCTTATATCTGTCTTAGGAATGTCGATGGAGCCCCGCATGGCGCGGCTACTATTCCCGGGCAATTTGCCCTTCGGGCATTTGAATTTACCTAACGAACCTAACCTAACAGTAACGCAAACGAAGTGGTTAAAGTGATCTAGTCCTATTGATCTAAGCACAAAGCGATGTAGTCAGATCGAGAGAGAGTCACGAAGAGATCTGGTAATAATAATTAAGTACCTAGACATATCGAGATGTGGACGGAAAGCTTTTCTATCTCAAAATCCTGTGAATTTGATATCGAAATCGGAACACCACGGGGTCGGTTAGATCACCCCCCCCCCCCTCACTCCCGCTCTCGTGGTTATCGTTAGAATCTAGGCGAACTTCTGCACTGCAATGATGACAGTGGACTCCCGTAGCTGTCATCGCATTTAGCCCTGATGCTAAAATTAGCACAAGGACTCGATTACATTATAAATGGAATCATTATTAATTGACTTACTTACTAAGGCGTACTTTTTCGAGTCAAATCGGAGAAATACTGGAAAAGGGCCGAATCTTAAGTACCCGAAACCGACGTGCGTGTATGACTCGATGTATGAATGTGGAAGAAGCGAAAGAAAATTTGTCAAGATCGTAGCAAGTGGAAAGATGTGGTCTCTGCCTTCCCCTCTGGGAAACAGGCGTGATTTAATGTATGTATGTACCTATATGTATGACTTACTTTATTTGACTTGGAGACTGTTTCGTAAATCATAATCACCAGATAACAGATAAAACACATGGCAAATAAGTAGAGTTATAACTTTATCTTTTGCCTTTATATGAAAAAGAAATGGAAAGAAATAACTTTAAACTAGAAGTAAAACAGGGCCTTAAGCTTCTTGTATTTATTTGTATTGTAAGCGTGTTTCTTATAATTTTGTAGATAAAAAAGGGTAAGTCCAACTCACCCTTCACCAATTTTTATTATTATTGTTATTTTTGTTCAGGGTTAGTTCTATAACCGTATCAAATTTGAGGCTTGTTGTTTTATCGTTTCTACAACAAAAATACAAATAGTTATACTAAATCGTTATAGTATAAAACATTTTCTATAAGAAAAAAAACAGGCCGCTAGGTATCTATTCGGACGGACAACGGAGGTATATCAAAAGTGTCCCTTTCGGGCACACAAGCATTAAATTTAATTGACGTCTGTGTTATAACTAAGAAGGTATATTGTATTGTATTGTTTTTTGCGGGTGGTAGGACCTTATGCAGGGTCCGTCCGGATCGCTACCACCATCTTATCCATTAACCTACCGCCAAACAGCAGTGTTCGCATTGTTGTGTTCCGGTTTGGGGATAAGACAGCCGGTGAAATGACTAGCATAGAGGCATTCCTTCTTAGTCCTCAGGGTTGGCAACGCATTTGCAGTCTAGGATTGCATGGCAGTCTTGTGAATGCAAATGTCTATGGGTCACAGTTTCCACTTACCATCAGCTGGCCTGTGTGCCCGTATGTCTTCTCTATGCCATAAAAAAAAAAAAAAAAAAAAACCCTGTATACCTAATTTTGAATTGTGCTGTTTCTCTCTTATGTTTTAGTATGGTGTTTTGTAATGTTTTGTATTATAATAATAAAATAATATTATAGTAGTGTCTAACGCGACCGCATCAACGGAAAACTACCATTGAGACACACACAGTACACAGAATACAATTAGGATCGAAGCATAACGATTTGATTTATTTATTTAATTGTAACTAGTGACCCGCCCGCGCTATGCTTCGATTTATGTTTTTCTGTAACACATGTAAATAAACCAGAATTAATTCTACATAAAAAAACTTCCGTGAAAAATGACTGACGGTGAAAACTGCACCTAAATCCGTTGCATGGTTTAGGAGGAGTTGCATCTTGGCTAGGGCCGGTGCACAGCAGGGTTGGCAACGCATTTGCTGTCTCGAGATTGTCATCGGAAGATTGCAATGTCGAGTTTGGCAATGTTACTTTCAGAAACCGCTTACAATAAGATGGCCTCTGAGCTCGTTTACTTCTCAACGCTATAAAAAAACGAATGCATTGATAATGGTGTTCACTTGTGTCAATGTATCTATAGTATGAAATATTTGTCTAACCCGTTCTTACACTATTTAGCAACGTTTAAAAAAAAAAGATTCTTAAAAAAAAAACCTGTGTAAGCATCAAATCGATCTAAAAAAAAGAGACTTTTTTGCCAAACTATAAAAAACAATTGTTCTATAGGCCTTTCTCTTTCCTTGGAACCCTTGTTGTTGCGTTACGGAGCCCGAGGGATACACAAAACAGTTTTTGACTACAGATGTTTTATCTCACGAAAGCTTACCCCCCTCCCCCTACCCTAAGAGCAATGTATCGGAAAACTCATCACTTGTATACAACGTCAACGTCTAACTTTAAAACACGTCATATTTTCGTGAAAAAGGGTATATTTAAGTCACGAAGATCAAATGAAAACGGGTTTCCTTTTTTTTAAATAAAGCTTTTTTTTTCTTAGCCTGTTCAATCTAGTCCTACTGTTTCTAATATGTTATCTGTGAGAAAACTACACTTATCTAGTCCGACTTGTACTTTAAATCGAACTATCAAATGTTCGATACACGCTGGGAACAAAACTAATTTCTTGTTTAGGAACTTAACCGGGTATTCACTGAAACTCCAGTCTTATTCGGGTTTGAACTTTGTACTGGTTGGATACAGTTTAATCAGTTTATATTCTAAAGGAGATTGATATTAGGTAGGGTCCAGTGCTCAGCCTTTGCCTATACTTTGTATGAGTGGGAAGAGTTGAAAGATCAGTAGCTAACTTTAAACATCATTTCAAGAATTATTTATTAACTTCCCAAATATCTGGATCGTAAGCAGTTGTACACACTCACACATACACACAGACGCGCACACACGCTCACACACACAAACACACACACACACACATGCACACACACTCGTGAATAGTATAAGATATGTTTTTTTCTTTGTGTATACATACACAATAAATCTCTGTATGATCTCAAAATGATATTGATATTATTGTAGTTATTTTTTTTTTTTTTTTTTTTTTTTGACACCTTCGATTGCCATTCTCTCCCTGGTCTCACTGAAAACCAGTGTCTCTGAATGTGTTTATCACATTCAGAGGCATAAAGCTGAGCTGAGACCATTTTGGCCTTAAAGAAAAAAAATGTATTTAGGTTAAGACTTTTTTTTTATAATTGCAAACTGTTATTTTTTTTATGTGCCAAATAAATTATTTTTCATTTTCATTTTCATTTTCAAAGATATAATATTTCCCACTCTTAGCACTCATATAAGGTCGACTACTGGTCTCTGGCTGGCCTCTGGTGACTTTACCCTATGATGTGATGACTAACACGTATGGCAGACTTTTTTTTTTTTATGGCATAGGGAAGACAAACGAGCACACAGGCCACCTGATAGTAAGTGGAAACTGTGACCCATAGACATTCGCATTCACAAGACTGCAATGCAATCCTAAGACTGCAAATGCGTTGCCAACCCTGAGGACTAAGATGGAATGCCTCTATGCTAGTCATTTCACCGGCTGTCTTATCCCCAAACCGGAACACAATGCGAACACTGCTGTTTGGCGGTAGGTTAATGGATAACATTGACACATTAAGCCAGGACACAAGGTTGAGAAGGCATTCCATGAAACTAGTCAAGCCTCTGTGTGCTAGGAATTCTAGGAGACACTTCTTGTCAAATCGCTTGGTGAAACTGTGGAACACTTTACCAGAAACTGATATTAGTGCACCCTCAGTGAACTCTTTTAAAAATAGACTTGATAAGTTTTAAAAACTTTAAAGACACAGGTGTAATATACACGCATCAGCTCAAAGAGCTGCTAGTGTAATATAATAATAATAAAAAATAATATTTCAATCTCGGTAGTTCTCTTAGGTTTTCTACCTTAACTTCACAGTGAGTTCATTTACATCAGCATATCATCATACCTATACCTAATTTAGAAGACGTTTGTTGATCAATGGTCTCTTCAAGTAGTATTGATGATCAGTATCTTGTAGGTTCGTTTCCTTCTCCATGTCAAACTTTACCTTAGCCAATGTCATCTTTATTTCGCGATTAAATGTCTGAACAAATACCAGGTATTACAAATAGTTAATTCCCACGTAATTTCTGTGATCCAATAATCACACGACAAATTAATCCTTTAGTGTAAAAAATATATATTAACAATGGTTAAACATTCGAGAAATTTATAAAGTAAGTAAACTAAATTATGCTAAACTAAATTAGTTTCTAGCAAATGAAACGATCTTAAAAAACAAGTGCCTGATTTTTTTGTAATGGCAATGTCACAGCTGCACGACTCGACTAATTAACGATATTTATGTTATTCCAATAACAATACACTAATAACACATTTACGATATAAAATGTTTGTGAAACGAATCAATATACATAAAAGAGGAAACTGTCCGGCTGACTGATCGATCAACGTACAGTCGAAACCGCTGGAGCGTGAAATTTGGTGGGAATATTCCTTGGATATCATAGGGGAGCAGAGCACTGAGAAGAGATGGGAACGAAGACACTAATTCTACCCGTACGAAGTCACAGCCTTCCTCTAGTGTTACATAAAACGTTGGTTATAATGTATTAATGTACCAAAACACTTTTGGAAAGACATTAGTGAACCAGTAAGTAGACATTCTTCAACTTTTTGGCCCCTTTTCCAAGCCATATGACTCGCCATTGCCACTAAAGTTCAGCAACTGGAATTTCAAATTGTGAAAACGAAGAGTATAAAGTAAACACCTCATAAAACTCTCTAAGTGCAGGAATAATGTAACTACCGCTAGGTTAATTTTCCAATATGCACTAAAGCTGGCGTCGTGAATTTTACGGTCTAAGTTCCCGCTTAAAATATACTAAGTAGTTATGATGTGACGCCAGCGGAGTTGGTATTGGAGCTGTTTTACAACCGATGTTCAATATGGTGTCTAATGGTTCAGAGCAAATTAGGATCAGGCAATCTTTCTTTATTAAATACCATTGAATTTGTTTAATGAGACGTACTAATATTTAGTAAGACCAGCAAAGACATTGGTCATGTAATCGTTAAAAAAATGATTTTATGGTAAGGTATGGAGAAGGGAAAAGAGCACAAAGGCCACATGATGGTGGTGAAGCCCATTGGTATTTTCAATCTTGACCTATTCTTCGTGATTTAATTTTATACCTACTTTAATGTACTATCAGCTCAATGGAACCCTGACTCACCATGGAACAGCGTCACACACAGTACCATTCTATAACAATTTTTCGTCATAACATTTGAGCAAAAAGTGTAGAAATTAAAATTGATGCCATGAGTAAACGCCTGCATTCGTACATATTCTCCTTTAATTTGTACCTGGCATATTTTTGTGTCAAAGTACATTTGTTTAATTCCAAATATAAATGAAAATTGGTAAAACTTATCATAATTTATTATATTTTGCATTTATTTTCTATATTCTTAAGGAGTGCAGAATCCATAGTTTGTGCTGCATAATCTTGTTAGTAAGCTCTAATAAGCTTCTTGGTATATTTCGATTCGGCTCTCAAAAACAAAAAAACAGTGAATGGTTGAAGTTAACAAATTGCAGCATTTTTCCAGCAGATAAAACGGGAAAGGGACAGATTACTTATGTACACAAAAAAAACTCGTGATCCAAGCAAAAATAAACCCTACACAGTTCAAAAAAAGATCTTTAACGTGTGTATTTTACTGTCTTTCTGGTCGTCCATAGGAAAGAGGGCGCGTTATCGCTAGAATACGGACGGATTTAGTTATTACATCGCAATACGAAACCGACATTATGATTTTACAAGCTTTTATTTAACTTGTAATGTATATACAGTCACGAGATTTAATTTGGTACCCACCTTAGGTCCAAAGTCAATCTGACATTAAAAAAATAAATAAGGGGACAATCTCACACAAATTGGCCTAGTCCCAAACTAAGCTCTAGGCTTGTACTATGGGTACTAGACAACGATATAAATACTTATATAGAGAAATATATACTTAAATACATAGAAAACATCCATGACTCAGGAACAAATATTCGCGCTCATCACACAAATATCTGCCCTTACCGGGATTCGAACCCAGGACCACTAGTTTCGTAGACAGGGTCACTACCGACTAGGCCAGTGCGTCGTCAACATTCTACAACAATAAGGTTGAGTTTCCTAAATGTTATAACTGACTTGACATCTCTAATGACAGTGACAACTTCAAGCATATTTTTCTTGAAATTGGTCCCAAATTAACGCTCATGACCGTATGTACGGGTCAAATCTCGTAAGGTAAAGACTCCACTTCCCGGTTTTCGATAAAGCTTAAATTTTATACACGTTTTGTTCTGATGACAATACAAGAATATAGCACCATCGAGCTGGTCTGATGATGAAGACGTGTGGCCATAGGAACTCCTTAATTACACATGAGAAGCCCGTCGTGTTAGGGCTCGTTAGAATCGTTTTGAAGAGTAGCTGACGAATGTGCAAAAGAAAGTACAACAATAGCTAATCCCAAAAATGAAATTTTTGACGGAAACTTTTTACATGTGTGTTAATACACTTTTAAGAAACAGGGTGCTTGTAAATATAGCATGCTATCTAAAGCACTCCGCGTGCATTATTTGCAAATTAGATGTGGAAAGTTTAGACAAGTTTTGATTCCACATTGCATTAAATTCTGCATTGCAATTATTTGCATTGAATCCTGTTTACTTAGTCCTATCAGACCCAGCAACTGGTTAGATCTTTTTTAAATAATTGTTTTCCTGAAGCCTAGGTATTTGATGGTTTGAAACAAGAAGCGACATGCAGGTTCTGTCAGGAAACAGAGGAGACAGCTATGCACATCCTCTGTTCTTGCGGACCACTAATGCGTAGTAGAAGTATCTACCTAGGGCGACATATCATGGACCCACAAGAGATACTCCTCACTGCCCAAAGCATCTGGAAATTCCTGGACGCAACGGGCCTTTGCGGTGAACTCTAAACAAAGGGCTGTCACAAAAGATCAGCAATGGTCGAAGTGGCACACACAGCCCATCCCCCCCCCCCTATAATATTTGATGACTGTTCTGATGGTCAAAGATCTCTGCTGTACTTGTGTCTAAGGTTGATGAGTGTGAAGAAAACATTGTCCTATTTTTTTATGTCCTACCGTCATAGAACCGATGAAATGAAGCGAACGCATTCTATCGTATCCTCCTATTTGCAGTCAGATTGCAGTCTCGAAATTGAGATTAATATTGAGTATTGTGATTTTATTTTTTTATTTGTAATATTAAATACTCCATGGCAGAAAAAAATATTACAGGTTATTTAACAATAGTAACATTAAATTGGTTTTTCATTTCTCAACTAAACTTTTTTAGCTAGCGCAAGGCAGTCGCATATTACGTTACTCCGTTGTTTTTAATTTCAAAAGTGTGAAATATTTTAATAACTATAGTCGAGTGTTATATTGTTCTGTAGACAGTGAAAAAAAGAACACAGTGGAAAAAACAGTTTTAAAAAAAACTAATTGGTTTAGAAGATATAACAAGAATCATTTTAAATTTTACACTGTAACGTCTTTTTCGAACGCCCGCGACACAGCGGGCGATGAGTCATCCGTAACCGGTGCGGCGAGTGGTGCAGTGAGTGCGGGCACTGACTTAAGAGCGCAGCGGACATACCGACACAAGAGTAAACGGAAATAAGGTACATAATGGCAAATTGTGGTAAATGTAACAAACCAATTATGGATAGAAGGTTTCTCACATGCTCTACATGTAGTAAACTATATCATCAAGAGTGTACAAAAATTTCAGAAAAAATATTTTTTCTAAGGAAAACCAAGGAAAACCAAATATGGGTATGTGATAAATGTCCAAAAAAGTTAAATGAAAGCAAAACACCAACGACGTCCTCGTCCGCACCGATTGCTCATAGCTCACATACTGCAAGTAATTATGTCACTGAAAGGGTTAAATACAAAGTTAATATTTCTACGGAAAATTCTTTCGAGTCCCTACCGTCGGAGGATAGCAGCAATGAAGACTCGTTAGATATATTAAATCGCAGTTGTCCAGGTACTGGCTATAATATGACGCAAAAATTGGAAGATACAAAAACTAAAATAACTGAATTAGAGATAAAACTTCAAATAGCAGAGAATGAAATAGAAAATTTAATTATAGAGAACTGTTCCCTTAAGAAGCAAATTATAAAGTTCGAAAAGAAAACTGAAAAATTAACCCACATATGTAAATCGACTCCGATAAAAAGTAAAAAAAGACGTAATGACATAAATGGGACAAGACTTAATTTTACAGAAATTGAACAAATGGACGAAATTGAATCAACACATGACAGCATTCTAATCTCAAAAGAAGACTCTAATTCACAAAATAATTGCAATGATATATGTACCTTTCCACCAAATCACAGCACAAATAAAAATGGACTGGATGCTGGAAGTAATACTGGACCAAATGGAAAGTCTTCGCTAGTTGAACAGGACAACGTGGGTAAAAAACGGAAAGTGATCATTTTTGGCGATCAATCTGGTAAGGGAATACGAGGAATTCTTCAAAAGCTGCTAGGTGATACATATCAAGTGACAGCAGTGCTAAAACCTAATGCACCTATAGAACAGATCATGTTAACGTGTGATAATATATGTAAAAGCTTTACTACCTCAGACTTTGTAATAATCATGGGTGGATCTCATGATCAAAACCCCCTTAATTTTAAATGTTTTCTTTACTCCTATCTATCATTACTTGCGAATACTAATGTAATAGTTAGTGAAATAAAATATAACAGACATTTGAATATAGAAAAACAAAATGATTTGATACGTTTGGTTTGTGCTCAGTTCGATCATACCAGTTTTATACCAGTAGATTTAAATAACCCAAATCAAAATCGCAAACTGCATTCGGGTGGACTGTTATTGAGGGAAATATTACGTATTGGATACAGAAATAATCGAATTAAAAATAATAATAATAATAATATTAATATTAATATTAATAGTAATAATAAAGTATTAGAGAAATGCAAAAAAAACAATACACGACAGAGCCTCATTACGTATTTCTTTAGTAGGGAAAACCAATCAAAAAGCACCTGTGCATTAAATGACGTATCAATAGACAATAAATTAGAAGATCAGTCAAAATTTTTTCGTGACCTCAAATAATAATGTATGGAAAAAGGATCAAAATTACCTTACTATTATGCATCTTAACATTCGAAGCATCAAATCAAAATTAGACCAACTAGAAATACTGTTGCATGAGAAAAATATCGATGTATGTTGTTTTGGTGAAACATTTTTGAAGGAAAATGAGATAGAAATATTACAAATAGAAGGTTATAAAAATGTTGGATGGTTTTGTCGGAAAATTAAAAAACGAGGTGGTGTGGCAATTTACGTAAAACAAGAAATTGAATGTCGTGAACTTCAATGGATTGCAAAATTGTCTGTAGAATGTCACCTTGAATGTTGCGGTATTGAGATACATGGACTAAATTACCTGATCATATGTATCTATAGGACGCCAAATAGTACCCTAGATATATTTCTCGTCAACATGGAACTAATGCTTAATAAACTACTGTTAAGGTCAAGGAATAGTTATAAAAATATATTCATTCTAGGTGATTATAATGTTAATATATTAGAAAAGTCAAACAAAAGTGAGCAGTTTTTAAACAGTTTCCGAGCATACAAGCTACATCCCACTATAACGGTGCCAACCAGAATAGGAATACATTCTCAAACGTGTATTGACAATATATTCACTAATATAAAACATTACAAAGTGGAAGTATTAGACCTCGGTTTGTCTGATCACACCGCTCAGTTAATCTCGGTACCAACGGACTTGAGCTTTAAAGAACAATTTTGGTATGTGCACAATAGAAACCCAGATTTATACATCGAAATCTTCTTAAAATATTTATTACAGATCAGTTTCAGTTTTGCAGATATTTACTCGTTAACGGACTCAGATCAGGCTTACAAACATTTCATTGATACTTTTAGTCTCACATTTGACCTTTGCGTACCAAGTAAAAAAATTACATTAACGCATAAGCGGAAATCTAATTGGAAAACTAAAGGCATTGTTATAGCAAGTAAACGGAAAAGACAATTATACGCACAGGCTTTAAAATCAAATAATGTAATGATAAATGTGAACTACAAAAAATACTGTAAGATTCTTAAATCTGTTACAAAACAATCAAAACGCAACACAAATGCTTACTTTATTAACCAAAGCAAAAATAAAAGCAAAGCTACATGGCAAATGATAAAGCAAAACACATCAAAAGCTAATACTATAAAAGACACTATAGATTATATAGAAAGGGATAACATTAAAATCAATAAACCAATTGACATTGCCAATATAATAAATGATTATCTTATAAATTTAAATGATACCTCAAATGACATCGCTTATAAACCAATAACCCAACCTAATATGAGTAGTATATTTATGACCCCAGTTAGCACACAGGAGATAAAAAATATTGTTAGAGATTTAAAAAATAAACGTAGTACAGGATATGACCAAATACCGATAAAAATCATAAAATCCAGTATTGAGTACATAGTACAACCAATAACGTATATAATCAATCTAACACTTGAAAGTGGAATTTTCCCAATTGCTTTGAAAAAGGCGCTAATTAAACCCCTACATAAAAAAGGTCCCAAACATAATATGGATAACTATAGACCAATTGCCCTGTTACCAAATTTCTCTAAAATCTTTGAAAAAATCATAGCAAAACGATTAATATCTTTCTTAAATAAAAATAATTTACTAAATTCTAACCAATTTGGATTTCAAAAAGGTAAAAATACAACTTCAGCAATTTTCAAAATACTAAAGCAATTATGTTTAGATATTAATAATAAAAAAACAACTGTTGGGCTTTTTATTGATTTATCTAAGGCTTTTGACTGTGTTTCACACAAAATATTATTGGGTCAGCTAGAACACATCGGGATACGCGGAACAGTTTTAAAATTATTTCAGACCTATCTTACTCATAGGTCTCAAGCCACAATATTGGAGTCGTATGACAAAAACACAAAAACGATCATAAGAGTACAATCCGATTACAAAGAAATTCTACAAGGAGTACCGCAAGGAAGCATTCTGGGGCCCTTGTTGTTTCTGGTTTATGTCAACGAGTTACCTCTGATGATTGACCACTTGTGTGTTATGTTTGCTGATGATGCTACAATATTTATATCTGAAAACAAACTAAACGGTTCAGACATACCAACTGAGATATACAAAACTTTAAATATTGTAATGAGTTGGTTATCATCAATAAATTTGAAAGTTAATTTAACGAAGACCAAAATTGTACAATTCTTAAACTATAGACAAATACCACAATCCATGAATGTAATTGTTAATAATGAGCCAATCGAACAAGTTAAATTTACAAACTTCTTAGGTGTAACAATAGATTGCAACCTAAATTGGAAGCCTCATATTGATAAAATAAATAAAAGAATTTCGAAATCGTGTTACGCAATATCAATTTTAACAAAGGTAACATCTGTAGAGGTAGCAAAAAAGGCTTATTATGGAATTGTTTATCCTCAATTAACGTATGGTGTAATATTCTGGGGCAATTCAGTAAATGTACAATCCACGTTTATTCTGCAGAAGAAATGCCTACGAATTATATATAAGCTTGGAAATATGGAATCGTTACGAACTGTTTTTAAAACGAACAAATTATTAACTCTGACTTCTATCTATATTCTAGAAATTTGTTTATTTGTGAAAGAAAATAATGACTGTTTTATAAAAAAAAGTGACCTTAAGAATAACCTAAGATCTCAATACAAAAATAATGTATCAACTAACTGTTCTTCTTCTAGCTATATACTTAAGAAAAGCACTTATGTTACTGGAATTAGAATATTTAATCAATTGCCAGAATATATTAAGTCTCTAAATGGAATGGAATTTAAAAGGAAAATTAAAGAATGGTTACTTAGCAAAAGTTTTTATGATCTAAATGAATATTTCTCTGCTACTCGGTAAAATTATTTAAAACTATTATATTATTATTGTACGTCCGAAATGGATAAACTGTTGAAACTATTGTAATGCATGACATCTTATTATAATATTATGTACACAGTTTTGACAATAAATGATTATCTTATCTTATCTTATCTTATCTTATCAACATCAATCTTTTATTTGTTTGCTATTTTAAGATTTTTAAATTCATAAAATCCAACAATAAGGACGCTGTTTGATTGTGACGTCACAAGATAGTAATCCCTATAAATTCCATAGTTACGGAGCGTTTTTGATGTTTCATAAAAAGAAGCTGATTTGACTTTTGTCAAATACCGTATTGTCATCATGCATTTTTTTAACCCTTTAACGACCAAAATTTGTTTTCGTTTTTTTTTTAGTTCTCTGATGTAAAGTTAGTTATTTAGGGTACAAAATGCATGAAAACAATTATAAAAAAAATCTTATATATTGAACAACTTGGAAAACGTATGTTAAAAATACTCAACATTGTCCATGAGTCTAAAAAGCAATCATGTAAAAGAATGTTGAGCATATTTAACATTGCTCTATATGCTATGATTGAGGTTAAAAACAAAAAATACATTTTTATAAAGAAACAAATTTATTTATCAACATGAAATGAAAAAAAACAATTCCTTTTCGCTACCAAGCAGAGACGCATGTCACACTTTGAGCATTTCATGTTAGTATAGCCGTTTTTGCAGTGTTTGCATCTTCCGTACGTTGTAAATACCGGCAAGTGACCCATATTGTCAAAGCGAACTGCATCAGGGGGTCTGGGTACTACATGGGTTTTGGCCTGTGGGACTGGATTTATATTCGCTTCATCGTACTGTACCCTCCCTTTCTTCAAAAGCTCCTTTGCCAAGAGGACTCTAAAATTTTTCAATGGCAAATGCTTCGTTGACCTCTGTTCGCGACGGTAAACCAACCAAGCGTTATTGACACATATGTCAAGTAGCTGGGAGAAGATAGCCATGTACCAACGTTTGGTCTTGAAGTTTGCCCGATATAATGCCACCAACATATCCGACAAATCAACACCTCCCATATGTGCATTGTATTGTTTTACGATCTGCGGACAATCAACATTTACCCTGGTTTTTGCCGTTTTAGAATACCGTCCTATAGACTCGATGGGATGCGAGTCGACGAACGAGCTCGCCAAAGTCACTACTTTGCTGTCTTGCCACTTTACAACAGCTAATTTGTTGTTGTGACAAACAACTTGACTACTGGCCCCACGTCCTTTCTTTGCCAGCTGTTTGTCAGTCGGCATTTTATTTTGACAACCTCTGAGGCGGTTATTTTTTATGGTGCCAAGGCTGAAAATACCGTATTCTTCACGCAAAATACGTATCAGCTCAAGGGAGGTAAAGAAATTGTCAAAAAAAATTACACAAGGTTTCGTCTTTATCGTCTTGCTTAGTGTTAACACAACTTTAGCCCCGACGCCCAAACTATCTTCATAGTCAGTGAATGTTTCAAACCGAAACGTATCGTCGCCGGCATATATGACGAAGTCATAAACAAGCCCTGACACCCCGGAACGAACAAATATTTTAAAACCCCATTTTTTCGGTTTTTTCGGTAAATATTGGCGTCTGCTGCCCGCTCTTGTTCCCTTATATGGCACCATCATTTCGTCAATGCTGTATCGATTCTCTTCATCCAGTTTCAGACAATTCTGTCGTATTTTTTCAGCAAGTGGGCGGATCTTGAAAAATCGGTCGTCGTTACTGTTGCTGTTATCAACGAAATGCAGATTTTTTCTTATAGTCTCGTATTTTTTTAAGGGCATGACGTCAGCAATCGGTGCATATCTTAATTCAGTAGACCAATAGTCTCTGTAAGATGGCATGGATATGACACCCATTAGCAACGTCATCGCTATGAAATCGCGTATATCATTCGAGTCCAAATTTATACATTTTGCTGTCTGGCTACTCTGAACAGAGTAAAGATTTGTTTGATCGGTTATCATTTCGATTATATCGTCGGAAAAAAAGAACAAGAAGTAATCGATCGGTGTTTTATTCGAATTAGACGTTGGAAATTTGACTGGTTCGATAAGGGCTCGGTAATTAAATTTAGTTTTTTTCCAGTTGAATATCAAGGGTTGTGGAACATACTTCTTCCTTCGGACTATGCGACGAGGTTGGATCGTTGTGATAGCTTTACGTTTAGATCTCGTTAATGTTGAAGGTGAAGGTGTACACGGCGATAATATTGCGGACAAGGAGGTTAGTGAAGGTAGTTGGGTTCGAGCGGTATCTTCTTGAAACATTTGTTGTATCACAGGGGTTAGGGGTACGGTTTCTTCATCAGATAGCACAGGGTTTTGGCAGGCAGGTTCGGGATCTTCGTCTGAGCTATCTAATAGATTGAGCCTCTCCAGGGAGGATGGTACAGATCGAGGTTCAGAGCTCGCGTCAGACAATACTTCATGAGAGCTGGTGTTTTGAGGTAAGTCATCATGATCGGAACTGCTGGAACTTTCTTCAGATGAAATGGCATTTAATGGCGGTACTAATGCCATAATTTTGTTTATACGATCCCATTTTATATTACCCTGAAGCAAGAAAACAAAACCAAACATGCAACAAACAAAAGACCAAAAGCATAGTTTTAAACAGCCTAATATTATGAGCTATATAATAATTATGGTTATGGTAAAAACAGCAAACACCAGTTTAAAACAACAAAAAAACTTACACTCAAAGGCATAAATATATATATTATACGTTCCCAAGGCGACAAAAATATATATACGACTCTATGCCACTCACAATAAGGTTATTGTATAGATATAATGAACTAGGCTGGACACGCTGCCGCGTGTCTATGTAGATGACGCGATGGGGTGTATAGATATTAATGCCTTCGACTGTACTTATATGGACCTTACTGTAATGACAATAAGGTTGCTATATTAATGCCCCTGACTGTAGGTACAGTAAGCTTCATAAGTGCATGGACAGATTGCAAACAAATTCCTATGAGGCAAAACATTACGCCATCTATCTGGTCATACTGTAAGCTGAGTTATCTATAATTTACACTAGTTCAGTCATATTCTACTAGATGGCGTTGAATTACCTTAAATATGAAAAACTTAATTTCCGCTTACCGCAGATTAAGTAAGCACGACACGTTCCTATACTTTATTATTATTTAGTGACAGCCAATGTTCCGAATGTTCCGATTGTTTCGAATCTCCAATCCAATCTTATTACAAATTTCAAATACAAAAACATTCATCACAGATGTAATTGTATCGATTGGGTTCGAACCCGCGAACACGGGGACTGCGAGTGATCCCTTATGCCACTCGACCGTCGAACGTTTAATTATATCTTCGAAATTAAGTATATCTTTGTTTACTTATACGGCTTATTTCCCAACAAATATATTTATATTAACACTTAGGGTAGTCTGAAGATTAATACGAGTAAATACCTGTTAGGATTTCACAAAGACTCCTGCTCGTTCTTTCGTTCGCTGCTTCTTTGTTTCCTCTTTGGTAAATATTCACTGTTGTTAGATCATTCGATTATAATGAGTTCTCGTTGTAATATTGACATGGTCAAGAGAGCACAAATAATTGCTTTCTACAATGAAGGCAAAAATGTGTCGGATATTGCTCGAGATACCGGTGTAAACGTAAGTAACTAGTTTTTTTTGTATTGTCATGTTTATTTCTCAAAAGATTTACAAAATCACTTCCTTAGAAAACAATATTGTTATCTTTAGGAGTAGAGGCCAGTTACACTAAACTTTGTTCATTCTTTGGTTATCGATAGGATTATTGTTCAGGATAAAATCTCCCTAATAAACATTTGGTCTTAGAAATAAAAAAGATCGTAAAATTTAACATTAATTATAGCGAGTGATTTTTTAACTGGTTCGATTCCCGGGTGAGACAAGAATAATTTTGAAAAATATTTTTTTTCCTCTTTTTATATTTATACACCCAGCAGAAGCCATAATGATGTGTTTAATAATATGTCTTGTATAATAAAAATGACTAATTTCTAATAAATTACTTACTATTATGTATTCAAATGTTTGATTTTTGCTACAGCGGAAAACGGTTGTTTTATGGGTACGAAGATACCAAGAGGAGGGAACTTTACTCCAACGTCAAAGATCGGGTCGACCACGTCTCATAGACACACCGCAGCGTCAAGCCATGGTACGCGAGTATGAGGAAAATGGTTTCATACCGACGAACCATTACGCCGGCTTATTCGGTACGAGTGCGGGCACTGTTCGTCGTGCTCTTCATGGCGAGGGTTTGCATTATCGGAGGCATGCCGTCAAACCTTTACTTACGGAGAATCATAAAAGAGCACGGTTGGAGTTCGCTACACAGTACTTGAATTTCGACTGGAATGGTGCAATCTTTACCGATGAAAAAACTTTTAAATCAAGCCAACATGGTCGTTTAAGTTTGTGGCGTCGGAATAATACGCGATACGATAGCGGACACGTAGTGCCCAATATGGAATCTGGTCGTATAACAGTGAACATGTGGGGGTGGATGAGTTCAGCCGATCCAGGTGAGCTAGTCAGGATACCTAGTCGAGCGAATAGCGCAAACTATGTGGAAGTGCTGGAACAGACCATGTTGCCTACAGTACGAACCGTATATCCGGAAGAAGAAACGCCGCTGATTACATTCGTGCAGGATAACTGTCCGGTGCATCGTTCGCGTATCGTGCGGGAGTGGTTTGGCCAGCACAACAACATCAGCGTTATTCCTTGGCCTAGCAGATCGCCGGATTTGAATCCCATAGAAAATTTATGGGGGATTATTGTCCAACGCTGGGAAAACCAGAATGAGCGAACTCCAGAAGCGTTGGAGGCTCACTGTTTAAAAATATGGGACAGTATCCGGGGTTCAAATCTGTGCAAGAATCTCGTCGACTCAATGCGCTTCCGCTTGCAAGCTGTCATCGACCAGAACGGAGGTTATACTCGTTACTAAATTGAGTTTGAGGTTTAAATATCGTTCATTGAATACAAGACAGACACATTCCAAAATGAGTCAGTGTTGGATTTTAAAATTAGAAGCGGTTCATATAAGATTTTCAATGCAAGAGCAAATTATTTTGGAATGTGTCCGTTTTGTATTCAATGAGCGATATGTAATTTTTGATAAAACGCAATATGTGTAATAGAATTGAATGTTAGTGAATATGTTTACGTTATTTTAGTTTAAGCGCGCTGCACAGCATGTTTGTATGCCGAGAAGCATAAAGGGACATAATTTCATAACTGTATTAAAGATCTATATGTATAAACCTATGCTGGACAAACAAATAAATGATTTATGATTTGAAAATGGAGACCGGGTTACACCTAATTTAACTCAATATTTAAAACAAAACCTAAACCCATTTTTTTTCTATATCTTTGTGATTATTAATTTTTACCTTATTTTATATACTTAAGGTCAAACCAAATACACTAGCGTACTCTTAGCTATTCGTACTTTCAATAATTGATAACTAAGGTAAGTGATAAAAACTGCAATGTAAAACATACCAGCACCTAAGCGTATAACCTTTATGGCAACCCGGTCTCCAGTTTCACATTATACTTACCACTATATGTTACTTTGGTAAAGCTTCAATCCACTTTCCGATTTCGGAAACGAATACTTAAGCTATTACCTCAATACGGTTGGTGGTTGTTTTATTGTTAAAAACTTACGGTGTTATTAACAAACATGTCGTTGAACATGTGTTTATCAAATGTCAGTTCATAGAAATCTGTCATTTAAGACGTGTCTGAAGTGTCTAACTTTTTTGTAATAAGTGATAGTTAACACCGTTAATATCGTTAACAGAATATTGATTTTGACAATTCGTCTTAACTTTTTTTTCCTTCTTGCATATTGTTGTCAATTAAAAATGTATTAAATGTAAAGTAAGTGAACCACAATTATTTCTATAACCACCAACCATTATTCAATGCGATTACTGGTTTATTGTAAAATAAATAAATATATGTTTATCATGAAAATCAAGTTTCATCATTTCTGGTTAAAAATAATTATTTTTTAAATAAATAAATCGTTAAATCAAACTAGAATCAATAATTTTATCCCGTAATATTAAATTGTAATAAAAAATACTTTCTTGCCCCAGTCATATTTGAACTCCCGTCCCGTGGAATCATATCGCGATTCAGGCGAGGCGCCGACCTGTTAAGCCAGCAACTCATTCAGACGAACGGTCGAATTATCGATTCAGATAGTAAGAAGTAAATAATTACATTGCTACACCTTTAAACAATATCTAAACTAGGGTCGTTAACAGCGCCATCTAGTTCAATTTTTGAGAACGTGATCTCAACGGCGCACACGATTATCGTCGTTAAGGTGTCCATGCACTTATGGAGCTGACCGTACCTACGCTGCGTGTTTTATTTTAAAATTAATAAGATAATCAATGAAGAAGAAACGCGTCTATGGAACCTACGGGGGTCATGCATGAGCATAAAAAAATAGAATGCAATGGTTACAAATTACACAAGTGAATTTAAACCCATTCCTATGTAAAAACTCGCCCTTTTGCCCGCTATTGTTAAAAAATCAGCCAATAACTAGTTAAAAGTTAGTCATTCATCGATGAACAGTGTTGAGAATACTCAACATGCAATACCAATACTATAACTTTAAAGGTCTCGCAATGTTGAGGATACTCAACAGACAAAATTAGTAGTGCATTATTACAAGCCTCGCAATGTTGAGAATACTCAACATGCGTATTTGCAGAGTTATAACGTGTTAGTTTAAATTCCAATCGACTAAAAATTTAGCCAAAGATTAGGTTTAGGCCTTCATAAACATGATTCAGCCAAATAGGAATTCATATAGGGTAGATAAATATTTTTAAACAATTATTATTTACCTTGGGTACAAAGCTTGCTCGCGACGTCGGCGCCATTTTGTCACTAACTGTCAAAATACTTGCGCGTAAGCAGCGTCTTTGACTCTAAAGTTGCGTTCAGAAATTAAACAAAAATAATTTGCGAAAATACTCTAGGTATAATTTAAAATAACTAGACAGCATTTTTTTGTTTTAGATGTTGAGGATACTTAACATAGCGAATTAAAGGGTTAAATGCCTCCTCTATCTCTATAGTTTTCTATGTTCCCGCTGAAACTCATGGTAAGCCTCATATGCCATGGGCCGTTACTTTTTTAAGATAAGACTTGAAACTTTACGGCTCCAGAACTTACGATCTACGATTTTTACTTTCTAAACTCTTGCCAAAGATTCAAGATTTGATGTTGTTTATGTACGAGTGTAAGATAAAAAGATTCTGGGGTTTACTTTGGAAAAGGAAGTTGGAAGTTACGAGAGCATCTTTTTCTCTCTATTCAGTCACGTATGACGAGTAAAAGGGTCGGGACATCAGAAATGTTAATTTTCCTGGATTCAAGCTATCACCCAAATTTTATTAAAATTGGTTAAGCCGTAAGCAGTTAAGCTGGGATTGTGAATTTTTAATAATACACTGTACGAGGCATGGAGTACGCATAAATTATTTCAATTGTACTTCTCAACAAAATATAAAAATACCGTAAAAAAATCATCAAAAGTGAATTTCAAATTAAATTCAACTAACTAATACGGATGATGTAAGCATTTTAAACTTTTGGTTAGACAGCGATTAGACAGAGAGATTCAATATGCACTGTGACGTCATATAACAGGTCGGCCATATTTAAACTCTATGTTAGATTGTGTTTTGCTGTTGACTTATCTTGGTTATTTTTATACATACATACTTACATACATTAAATCACGCCTATTTCCCAGAGGGGTAGGCAAAGACCACTTCTTTCCATTTGCTACGATCTTGACAAATTTCTTTCGCTTCTTCCACATTCATACATCGAGTCATGCACGCACGTCGGTTTCGGGTACTTAAGATTCGGCCCTTTTCCAGTATTTCTCCGATTTGACTCGAAAAAGTACGCCTATTTTTATAGCTACTCGTATTACCTGTTTGTGACGTGATTGGTTTAAAAACGAAACGGATAGAAACGCTAGTTAGCGATGAGTCTGGATTACGATTGGAAATATAATATTTGCAAAAACCCAAAAAGTACTATACACACACATACACACATAAACTCACGCCTTTATTCCCAGAGTGGGGTAGGCAGAGCTACAGAATTACTAACAACTATAAAAACATTTTGATAATTCTGTAACCACATTTTGCACACTTAGGCGAAGATGTTTACCAGTGTATTAGTGACAGGTTGCAAGCCCATCGCCTAACAGTACTACACGCCTTTATTACCTTAGTCGGCTTTTACGCCATCCACGGGAAGACTTGGAGTGGCACTATTCTAATCCGGCAATATATCCGGTATTTCAATACGCTTTTAACTTATTAATGTGCTAACTAAAAGGTTATAAAGCTTACATAGATTTTATTATGTTTAAATTTTGTAACACCTTGCGTCAAAAGCACAATGTAGACGTTACAGTCGACAAAACTTCGTAATTGTTCTATAAAATAAACGGCCATTTTAGATCCATTTTAAATCCAAACGAGCGCGTTCAGTAGATCTTAAAACTTATACGTTCAAATTTAAAATTAAGATTCGAGGGTATTACAAACTTCTTTATTCTCAGGTAATTTAATCAAAATTATGATGCCATATTAATTTTAGATTTTCATTAGAATTTCAAGATTTCGTTTTTAATGGAAGGCTGTATTTTTTAAGTGCCTTCGTTTATACTGTTATTAAAATGATTTTTTGGCCTAGATTTAAAAGGTCATGAAGAATAATTAAATGCTTATATTTTAGAAACTCGTTTTGGTAGTATATTTAATAAATTCACTTCAGTCTCGTGAATAAAATTAAAACAGCTTCACGTTCACGTATTCTACTCGGTAAAGCCATATTGTTTTTGACATGTTATTGTATCTTTTTAACTCGGCCACCATAACCTCGATAACTCAACCAAAGCAATAAGGTTGAACAGTGTGGAATCGTAGCTCTGTCGTAACGTTGACAATACGACAAATTGTCAAAAGCATAACGCTACACCGAGAAGAATATAGGCCCTTATCTAATTAAGTTCCATTAAACACTTTCATTTAGTTTTATAGTCAGGTTTATATTAAAATAATATGTTTTTTTGTTTCAATTCTTCTAACCAAGTTCCAACGGACTCGCAAAAAATGTACGATTTTATAAAGTTCAATTTCGATCTTGTCAGTCAATTTTCTATCATTTATCTTCGCAAGAGACTGAATCTTGATAACCCTGTTGGTATGTTTTTATTAATGTAGTGTACTTTGTACCTAGTTACATTGTTATTATAGTCTAAAACTTAGAACTAAACCTAACTCTAAAATGTTATCATTAAATAATTAATTAACTGATTGTGCATGGAATATTCATACTGGATATGAATATTCATACGTAATATTATTACTTGATATTAATAAATAATATTAGTACTTAATGTTAATACCAATCTAAAATAAATATTTTATTTGTCATGTTAATGTTTTGTATGTTGAGCGGACAAGCGAACCCAACTTTCGTATTAGATATCGAGTATCACGTTATCGCTGCGTGGCGCGCAGCTGCGGCTGCGCTGTTGCCATGCGCTCGCGCCAGTACGTATTACGCTTTGCTCCTATGCGCACGCCGCTCGTATGCTCGATAAGACTACGCAAACAGTTTCGGAAACGCTTACGCTTTCGCTATATTTTAAGGCTATTGTGCTTGTGCTTTTCTGACTTTCTTCTTGGTGTTTCTAAACTCTCTGGCAAAAATATAAGCTTTCTCCTTCTAATCGTTGTGCTGTGTTTCGTGCAATAAATCATAGTTGTTTACACTCGGACGTTTAATTTATGTCTACGGAGGAATCCCTATCAGGTGACAACTACATTGGTGACCCCGAGAAAGAACACATCATGCCGGAAAAAGAGTTGGAGTTAAACCGAGTTGGTGTAAGAGTACCGCCATTTTACCCCGATAAACCGGCGCTATGGTTTGTACAGCTTGAGAGCCAGTTTGTGTTGGCCAATATAACAACGGACTCTACAAAATTTCATTATGCTTTGGCTCAGCTGGATTCGGCCTCCGCATCTATCGTAGAGGACGTTATTACTGCTCCAGCGTCGGCAAATAGGTACGAGCAGCTAAAAACCGAGCTCACTAAGCGGTTGTCAGATTCGCGGGAGAAGAGGATAAACCAGCTACTCACTAACGAGGAGTTAGGAGACAGGAAGCCAACACAGTTTTACCGGCATTTAAAAAGCTTGGCTGGTCCCGGGGTACCTGAAGAGTTTTTGCGGTCAATATGGACCAGCAGACTACCAGCAACTACGCAGAGCATCATCGCGTCCCAGGCGAAGCTATCGTTAGACGAGGTAGCCGAGTTAGCTGACCGGATTCATGAGGTTGTTCCTCCACGCCCGCAAGTAGCGGTAGCATCGACATCATCAGCATCAGCGTCAGCATCAGCACCACATTCTTTGAGCCAGGAGGTTGCAGCACTGTCCCGGCAGATGTTGGCTCTGTCGTCGAAGATCGATCAGATGTCACGCCAGCGCAGCCGGTCAAAAACACCTGGAGGACAGCGTGGACGCGGGCGTTCGTCATCAGCACGAAGGACAAATTCCAACTATCGGAAGTTCCCAACGTGCTGGTATCACCACAAATTCGGCGAGAATGCAAATCGTTGCGTACAACCGTGTGATTTTGCGGGAAACGGCAAGGGCAATCAGTAATGGCGGCCGACGACTGCCCGAGTACCGGTCGCCTTTTCGTAACCGATCAGCGGTCAATAACACAATTTTTGGTGGACACCGGCAGTGACTTATGTGTATTCCCAAAATCTAGTTTAAAAAAACAGTGTGTAAAAACTGATTTAGTTTTAAGCGCGGCAAACGGCACCGCGATCAACACCTACGGTTTTGTTAATTTTATTTTAAACTTAGGGTTGCGCCGTGACTATGCCTGGCGATTTATTGTTGCAGATGTGACAAGGGCAATAATAGGGGTCGATTTTTTATCCTATTATGGCCTTGTTGTGGACGTGAGGAATCAACGCCTCATCGACGGTACCACTTCGCTCGCCACCCCGGCGTTGCTTGCGCGAAAATCGGAGGACGTCACTTCGGTGAAGGTAATGTCTGGTGATTCTACATATCACACCATACTCGAACACTATCCCGAAATAACACATCCACCAGGAATACATCGCAAACCAACACATAGTACAGTACACCATATACGTACTACATCTGGGCCGCCAGTATCAAGTACACCCCGTCGTCTGGCACCAGACAAGTTAAAAATTGCCAAGGCAGAATTTGACGCAATGTTAAATAGCGGCATCTGCCGGCCGTCGGAATCCCCATGGTCTTCCCCACTCCACCTAGCTCCGAAGAAAAATGACGGATGGCGTCCATGTGGCGATTACCGGATGCTTAACGCCCGGACCATTCCGGATATGTATCCGATACGTCACATTCAGGACTTCGCGCATAGCCTATCCGGCTGTACGATTTTTTCAACTATTGACCTGGTCAAGGCGTATAACCAGATTCCCCTGAATCCTGAGGATATCGCGAAGACCGCTATCACGACGCCGTTCGGGCTGTTCGAATTCCCTTACATGACGTTCGGGCTTCGTAACGCCGGACAGACGTTTCAGCGCTTCGTCGATGAAATGCTCAGGGGACTAGACTTTGTATACGCCTACCTCGACGATTTTTTGGTTTTTTCGCAGGATCGAGAGTCACATGAACAGCACCTACATCAACTCTTCCGCAGGCTCAAGGACTTCGGCATGGTGGTGAACACATCAAAGTGCATCTTCGGAGTATCTGAGGTTACTTTCCTCGGGTACCGTATAACTGCCGAAGGAACCACACCACTGCCCTCCAAGGTCGAGGCTATCCAGAGCTTCCCTGCGCCGAAGACAGTCAAAGAGTTGCGTCGCTTCTTGGGTATGCTAAACTTTTACCGCAGGTTTATTCCAGGTGCGGCCAAGGATCAGGCACCCCTAAATGCTCTACTGACTGGCTCTGTAAAGGGCTCCCATCCGGTTCACTTCTCCACACAAGAGACGAAAGCGTTCCAGGCATGCAAGGACGGTCTATGCCGAGCAGCTATGCTAGCTCACCCGGACTGTCACGCAAAACTCGCCTTAGTAACAGACGCGTCGGATAAGGCCATCGGCGCAGTGCTCCAGCAGTGGAAGCATGATGAATGGGAGCCGTTGGCTTTCTTTTCGCGGAAACTTACTCCAGCGCAGGTGAAATACTCGCCCTATGACCGCGAACTTCTAGCGATTTACGAGAGTGTGAAGTACTTTCGACACATGGTGGAGGCTCGCGACTTTACGATATACACGGATCACAAGCCACTTACCTTTGCTTTCCACTCTCGTAAAGAAAATTGCTCCCCACGACAGTTCAGACATCTAGACCTGATAGCCCAGTTTACTTCAGACATCAGGCATATCTCAGGTAAAAATAACGTCGTGGCGGATACACTTTCTCGCATCGAGGAGATATCGCAACCTGTCAGCGCCGAGACGATAGCATCCGCTCAACATACTGACCCAGAGCTGGATCAGCTACGAGGAGCGGGCTCGTCACTGCAGCTGGATAAGGTGAGAATACCTGGTTCTCAGAGTTATCTGTACTGCGACGTCAGTAACAACACTCAGAGGCCGTTCATCCCCAAGGAGCTACGCAAGCCGGTATTTTATAGTCTCCACTCCCTGAGCCACCCTGGCGCCAACGCCACGGCTAAATTAGTCGCAGAGCGTTACGTTTGGCCTGGAGTCAAAAAAGACTGTCGAGCATGGGTACGTACCTGCTTAGCTTGCCAACGCTCCAAAGTTACTCGCCACGTCTCTGCTCCTATAGGTAACTTTAAATTACCCAGGGCGAGGCTGGCATTTGTGCATATAGACCTGATTGGTCCCTTACCATTATGCCAAGGGTTCAGATATTGTCTTACAGCCGTAGATAGGTTCACGCGATGGCCAGAGGCAATACCATTGCCAGACATGACGGCAGAAACAGTGGCACGGGCATTGCTGAGTGGTTGGATATCCCGCTACGGTTGCCCAACGGATATTGTGACGGATAGAGGACGTCAATTTGAGTCGGCCCTATTCCAGCAGTTATCCACCATCGCAGGCTTCCAGCACCGAAGAACGACGGCATATCATCCAGCATGCAATGGACTCGTGGAACGGTTCCATCGGCAACTTAAGGCTGCCATAACCTGCCACGCAAGTAGCAGTTGGGTGGAAGCACTCCCGCTCGTTTTATTAGGGATACGTAGTGCCTTTAAAGAAGACATTCAGGCATCCACGGCTGAGCTTCTGTACGGTCAACCCTTGCGCTTGCCGGGCGATTTTTTCTCCTCCCAAGCCAACGAGGCTACTGACGTGACGGATTTTTTGTCACGGCTACGCAGTCTCGTAAGGGAATTGCATCCATCACCAGCCGCACGGCACAACGGCAAGCGGAATACTTTTATCTTTAAGGACCTGGCTACATCAGCACATGTTTTTCTTCGGGATGACACTATAGGGGGATCTCTTAAACCTGCGTACACAGGACCTTACGAGGTTATTGCGAGGGGTGACAAGGTTTTCAAGATAATGTTAAACGGCAAGCAGGTAACAGTATCAGTGGACCGTATTAAGCCGGCCTTCATACTGCGCGACCCAGACGCCTCACATCATACATCTTCAAACCATAACACTCATACAGATCACACAAGTTCACCCAAAAATCACCAGGCATTGCCAAAGGCCAAGAATGACACAGTCAAAACAACAAGATCGGGGCGTCGTGTCCGATTTCCCGATTATTATCGCCCTTGACGGTCTCTGGGGGGGGGTGATGTAGTGTACTTTGTACCTAGTTACATTGTTATTATAGTCTAAAACTTAGAACTAAACCTAACTCTAAAATGTTATCATTAAATAATTAATTAACTGATTGTGCATGGAATATTCATACTGGATATGAATATTCATACGTAATATTATTACTTGATATTAATAAATAATATTAGTACTTAATGTTAATACCAATCTAAAATAAATATTTTATTTGTCATGTTAATGTTTTGTATGTTGAGCGGACAAGCGAACCCAACTTTCGTATTAGATATCGAGTATCACGTTATCGCTGCGTGGCGCGCAGCTGCGGCTGCGCTGTTGCCATGCGCTCGCGCCAGTACGTATTACGCTTTGCTCCTATGCGCACGCCGCTCGTATGCTCGATAAGACTACGCAAACAGTTTCGGAAACGCTTACGCTTTCGCTATATTTTAAGGCTATTGTGCTTGTGCTTTTCTGACTTTCTTCTTGGTGTTTCTAAACTCTCTGGCAAAAATATAAGCTTTCTCCTTCTAATCGTTGTGCTGTGTTTCGTGCAATAAATCATAGTTGTTTACACTCGGACGTTTAATTTATGTCTACGGAGGAATCCCTATCAGGTGACAACTACATTAATTTTAAACTCATACTTAACTACCAACCTATACTTGCTAAAAATATAATTAAGAAGTTTCTTGATGACCCAGGATTATACTTAATACTTACCTAAATTTAATCGAATACCTACCTACTTAAATTAACCGAAAAACTTTAAAAGGCAGAAAAACTATTAACATATAGGGTGAAATCGGTAATTTTTGGTGACCTGTAGGTATAAACCCAACGACAGTGACGGAGGGACAGACCCACAAGTCTAGCTGATAAGATAATGGATTCAGAAACTAGAACACAATAATTTTGAACAAGATTCAAAACTCTTATCATGAAGCCAAGGAACGGCAAACCATCCTATCCTACTAATCTATAATATAAAAATGAATCGCAAAATGTGTTGGTAAGCGCATAAGTCGAGAATGGCTGGACCGATTTGGCTGATTTATTTTTTGTTGTGTTTGTTATTATCAGGGTAAGGTTTATATGTAAGAAAAAATAGAAAAATCCAACGGGAAGGTCGGGAATTTGCAGCGGCGCGAAGCTGCTGGCGGGCAGCTATATTATAAATGTGAAAGTTTGTGTGTGTGTTTGTTACTCCTTCACGCTGCAACGGCTGGACGGAATTAGATGAAATTTGGAAAGGAGATTAACACATAACCCAGGATTAACACATAGGCTACTTTTCATGCCGGAAAATTTGAAAGTTCTCAAGGGAATAACTGTTATCGAAATTTACGCGGGCGAAGTCGCGGGCAAAATTATTGTTATTTTCTGTAAAATCCTTCATAAGTCACTCAATATTAAACACGCTTATACCGTGAGTTGATTACAAAATTTCTTTATTTATGTATAGCACGTTTTTATATTTCAGATAAAAAGGGCACAACTAATAAAAAAGTCTATTGGATTTGCAACCTCTTGTACAGCATAACAGAGATAAAATTAACATAGCTTTTAAGTTGAACATGAGTCGTTTGAACAGCAGAGCACGTCTGCCATGTTCCAGAGTCCACACGTGCTCACGTCTCAGAAAAAATAAATAAGACACGTAGTTAATATATTTAGGCGCAATATCGCGAACGGCTCCAGTCTTGTAATTTTAGATAATATCTTATGCATGTATAACACTGTTGAGTTTCTTGCGGCGTTTCTTCACAGCAATGGTCTCTTGCCAGGCGCTGGTAGATTGTTGACGTGTAAAAGTGTCCGTGCGCCGACTTCCTGAATAAACATCTTTTATCTTTATCTTTTAATGTTTAATAGTAGATTGTTCAGCAAGGGACTAAAACCAGCCATAATAATACGAATGTTTATGCACCTAAGCGCAGCGCTGGCTATAGATCGAGTGTCATTTTGTTTTATTGCTCCTTAATACAAAGGGCTATCAATACAATAGTTATATATGCAACTGTATCATAATAATAAGGGTCATTGAGACACGTGTGCGAGTTTATATTATAATAGATACCTACGCATCGTTTAGGTTCACTTCGTCCACATTCCCATTTCGTTCACATTCCTAAATCGTCAGCAATCCCATTTCGTCCACAATCAATGCCCAATTCGTCCACTTTCTATTTTGCCAATATTCCCATATCGTCCATATTCCCATTTCGTTCACATTCTCACTTCGTTCAAATTTTATTAACATTTTATTTTTGTTTTTAATCTACCTCTGATGTTTTTTTAGGCGTGTTAGTTAAGCTGGGAATGTTGACGAAGTGGGAATATGGACGAAATGGAAATGTGGACGAAGTGGGATGGTGGACGATGACGAATTGAACGACGAATGAGGCTGTCGATCTTGTCCTCTGCAACTTAGATGCGGGCTATCAATACAAAGAATCTAAGCACATTTTAGTTTTCGATGCGTTCATCGTTAGACCCACATTAAAGGATGCTTTGTAGAGTTCTTACGTCATCATTAGCTTCTCTACATAGATGCTTCTATTTGTGGCTGTCGATCTGGTTCTCTGCAACTGTGACGCGGGCTATCAATACGTTTAGGTTCACTTCGTCCACATTCCCATTTCGTTCACATTCCTACTTCGCCAGCAATCCCATTTCATCCACAATTAATTCCCAACTCGTCCATTTCCTATTTGGTCAACATTCCCATCTCGTCCATATTCCCATCTCGTTCACATTCCCACTTCGTTCACATTTTATTAACATTTTATTTTTGTTTTTAATCTACCTCTGATGTTTTTTTAGGCGTGTTAGTTAAGCTGGGAATGTTGACGAAGTGGGAATATGGACGAAATGGAAATGTGGACAAAGTGGGATGGTGGACGATGACGAATTGAACGACGAATGAGGCTGTCGATCTTGTCCTCTGCAACTTAGATGCGGGCTATCAATACAAAGGATCTAAGCACATTTTAGTTTTCGATGTGTTCATCGTTAGACCCACATTAAAGGATGCTTTGTAGAGTTATTACGTCATCATTAGCTTCTCTACATAGATGCTTCTATTTGTGGCTGTCGATCTGGTTCTCTGCAACTGTGATGCGGGCTATCAATAGTATCAATACAAAGGATCTAAGCATATTTTAGTTTTCGATGTGTTCATCGTTAGACCCACATTAAAGGATGCTTTGTAGAGTTATTACGTCATCATTAGCTTCTCTACATAGATGCTTCTATTTGTGACTGTCGATCTGGTTCTCTGCAACTGTGACGCGGGCTATCAATACGTTTAGGTTCACTTCGTCCACATTCTCATTTCGTTCACATTCCTACTTCGCCAGCAATCCCATTTCATCCACAATTAATTCCCAACTCGTCCATTTCCTATTTGGTCAACATTCCCATCTCGTCCATATTCCCATCTCGTTCACATTCCCACTTCGTTCACATTTTATTAACATTTTATTTTTGTTTTTAATCTACCTTTTATGTTTTTTTAGGCGTGTTAGTTAAGCTGGGAATGTTGACGAAGTGGGAATATGGACGAAATGGAAATGTGGACGAAGTGGGATGGTGGACGATGACGAATTGAACGACGAATGAGGCTGTCGATCTTGTCCTCTGCAACTTAGATGCGGGCTATCAATACAAAGGATCTAAGCACATTTTAGTTTTCGATGTGTTCATCGTTAGACCCACATTAAAGGATGCTTTGTAGAGTTATTACGTCATCATTAGCTTCTCTACATAGATGCTTCTATTTGTGGCTGTCGATCTGGTTCTCTGCAACTGTGATGCGGGCTATCAATAGTATCAATACAAAGGATCTAAGCATATTTTAGTTTTCGATGTGTTCATCGTTAGACCCACATTAAAGGATGCTTTGTAGAGTTATTACGTCATCATTAGCTTCTCTACATAGATGCTTCTATTTGTGACTGTCGATCTGGTTCTCTGCAACTGTGACGCGGGCTATCAATACGTTTAGGTTCACTTCGTCCACATTCCCATTTCGTTCACATTCCTACTTCGCCAGCAATCCCATTTCATCCACAATTAATTCCCAACTCGTCCATTTCCTATTTGGTCAACATTCCCATCTCGTCCATATTCCCATCTCGTTCACATTCCCACTTCGTTCACATTTTATTAACATTTTATTTTTGTTTTTAATCTACCTTTTATGTTTTTTTAGGCGTGTTAGTTAAGCTGGGAATGTTGACGAAGTGGGAATATGGACGAAATGGAAATGTGGACGAAGTGGGATGGTGGACGATGACGAATTGAACGACGAATGAGGCTGTCGATCTTGTCCTCTGCAACTTAGATGCGGGCTATCAATACAAAGGATCTAAGCACATTTTAGTTTTCGATGTGTTCATCGTTAGACCCACATTAAAGGATGCTTTGTAGAGTTCTTACGTCATCATTAGCTTCTCTACATAGATGCTTCTATTCGTGGCTGTCGATCTGGTTCTCTGCAACTGTGACGCAAGATATCAATACAAAGGATCTAAGCATATTTTAGTTTTCGATGTGTTCATCGTTAGACCCACATTAAAGGATGCTTTGTAGAGTTATTACGTCATCATTAGCTTCTCTACATAGATGCTTCTATTTGTGGCTGTCGATCTGGTTCTCTGCAACTGTGACGCAAGATATCAATACAAAGGATCTAAGCACATTTTAGTTTTCGATGTCTTCATCATTAGACCTTAATTAAAGAATGCGTCGTAGAGTTCTTGCGTCATCATTTGCTCCTCTTCTATGCTTTTAGTGGCTTCAAGGCTTGACCCGTCGGATGTATGAAACTTTCATGCTATGTGTATAAAACTATTATTCTCAAGGTCACCCAGAACCCCACGCCTTCACACACATAAAGCTGAAACTTTGAAATATGAGCATTAAATTGTGTTGGTACGGTATTTTTTTTACCTTCACGTAAAAATAGTGTGCGACCACCTTAAAAGGATTGTAAAACTGAAAAAATCCAAACAAAATACGATGTCTCCCTCGTCTTAAACTAAGTCACGTTTTTACTATTTATGAATATGTTGTCTGTACTAGAATATATTTATTTGAACGTACAAACGTGGAAATCGGACCCGGAGCTAAATTTGTATGGGACAGTTTTGACACCTACGCGATGCCACTTAAGATGTTACTGCACCGAGCAAACGTCGAGCGTCCAGTGGCGCCGTCATTAGTTACTATTATTGTGTTTTCTAATTAACTAAAGAATTTCCTTGCAACCAAGTGATACGTTTTTGTAGCGCAAGTAAACAATTTATGGGATACGTAACAAACTTAAATAAAAATTACCCTTTGAGTAGTCAGCTTAACGGGAAAAGGTGGCCACTTTTTCCGTTAAGTTGATTACTCGAAGGTGAATCGTTATTAAACTATGTGATATACCCTTTAAGTTGTGTTTTTATTTGTAGTACAAAAACCTACTGATCAATTTAAAGAAAATACTTTAGTTTAATAACACTGTACATCCGGCGTACGCTCGACGCAGTCTTGAGCAACGGTTCACAAACCCCTGTCGAAGTGATTTCTCAAAAATAAAAAGCAAACGAATTTATACTGACTTGATTATTACAGATGACTTCATTTATGCTTTACATTAATCAATAAACTTGAGTTCCAGGTTGCTAGTTATTTTGCACAACAACGGTTTTTTATAAGATTCGGCTTCAAAATTTGCATCTGATAATTAATGCAAGAGTCTAAACAATAGCACGGTATAAGCAGGAGGCACGGTCCACATAATGCGTATACAGGACAGAACATGCAGAGACCAATCCATCCTCCCAACAGGAGGCCAGGGAAGAGGCAATTCATGGCGGAGCTGAGGGAATACTGTTTAATGTTAGGTCTGTGTCCGAAACGGACATAAAGACAAAATTATTGAGTTTTATGATTGTATTGGAGGAATTAGATTTGTGATGGGATTGCTATGTTTGTTGATTGTGAAGTGACAGCTTGGGTGACAGCAACGAGAGTGACAGGAGCGTTGTTTTTGTCATGGCTTGCGTTTGCAAGCCGTAACAGAAAGGTTGGACGTGTATATCTATACAGTGTGTTACCGGCATGCGGGCATTTATTAAAACTGCCGATAATACGTTGCATTAGCAATTGTTTGCAAGTATTATCAATTAAAAAATAATTAAAATAACTTCAAAATTAATTTTCTTAGATACTGTCCATTTTTAATGTAGTGCATGTGCTGCGTGTTCATCGTTATCAGTATCGCTGTTGCTTGGTACAAGGCATGTCGTGGTACGGGGGCAGATCACAATAATCAAATTAGCCGTCGTCGACTGTCATTTACACTTGTCAAATTGCTGTGCTTTACATTGCTGGCAATTAACATTTTGTTAGAAAGTTAATAAAGCTTGAAAAGTTGATTATTAATTAAATTAGTGTCATAGTTACATTACAGATATACGTTACTTTAACCTACTTTAAAAAAAGCCAGGGTGCTGGTAACTCACTGTATAAAAGGCGTGTGTAAAACCTGACTCACTGACATATCGCTCATTTAATACAAAACAGACGCATTCTAAAATAATTTGCTCTTCCATTAAAAATCGTATTCCAACAGCTTCTAGTTTTAAAATGCAACACTGACTCATTTCGGATTGTGTCCGTTTTGTTTTCAATAAACGATATATCAACGCGCAGCCGAAACTACTGCACCTAGAAACTTGGAATTTGGTACAGGGGTTCCTTTCATGATGTAAGTGAGCACTAAGAAAGGATTTTTGGTAATTCATCAATAAGGGGTTGAAATAGGGGAAAGAGCGGGAAACTTATTCTACCAGCACGAAGTCGCGGGCGTCGTCTCTAGTCTTGTACTATTTTACGAGTAATTTTATATTTCATTGTTTATGTTCTAGAAAGATTGAGGAATAAACTGGACAGCAGCCATATGTAAAAGACGTGTGCTTTGTATTTTTTTTTCTTAGTATTTTAAATTTAGCTCAAACATAACGATATGTTTCATAACATTATGCTATATCGCAACGATATCGAAACTAATAACAAACCCGAATAAAGTTATAATAACGTTATGAATAGCGCGCTGACAACCGGGCTATGCTCATAATAGCCAGTAATATAACACAGGCTTATAACGGGCCCCAAGTCATAGAATCGTACAGATGGTGATTCTTATAACGCGAATCGCGGTATTTTACAAACAAATGAAGAGGTGACGTATAACGTTATTTTATCGTTATAGCAAATATCGAGTTATTATACAATATCGATGTGAAGAGCACATCGTTGACGATTAACGCTATGAATCCGATTTTATAACGTTATAATTATATCGTTATGGTAAAATAGCGCATTTGAAGGTCTGTCGGTGACACCGGTACAGTATTTTACGTGAAACAAAAACTTTTAATAACATCCTCACAAGCTTTTACATCCCTATCCTGTTTTCCATGACTTCGTCTGCTTTTACCATCCCATGCGAATAGTAATTCTCTTGATATAAGAACTAGCCTGTGTAAATTCTGGTTATAATCTCAATTCCAAATCTCATCTTAATCCGTCCAGTTCGCTCAGGTTCACTTTCTCCATCTTCGTCCTAATTCGTCCAAATTCTCATCTCGCGTACATTCCCAAATGGGCCACCTACAAATTGTCCACTTTTTATCTCGTCCACATTCTCCACTTGAACTCATTCTTAATTCGTCTGCAACCACATCTGCAACTTAACTTAAGACTGTAGGGGTGTTTGATATAAAATGACTTTGCTATTCACTAGTTCTTGGGAATGTGAATGAAATGGGAATGTGGACGAGATGGGAATGCGGACGAGATGGGAATGTATACCAGGTGAGAATGTGGACGAGATGGGAATATGGCCTAGAGGATAAATGAACGAGGTGGGAATATGAACAAAGTGAACCTAAGCGGTCCAGTTCACCGTGAAGGAGTAACAACTTCCCTTAGAGGTCTTATATAACTCTTAGTTGCTCCTTACTTGTAAAACATCACCGTTATGCGTACGTCAGTGTGTGTTGAAGTGTTACAATTGAAAGGACAATGAATCCCGTTTACAAGAATGTCAATTACCCCAGGGCTACATTAAAAGAAAAACGCACCAACCCCTAACGGGAACAAATAGGGGGCGTAGCGAAAAACTACACGTACAAGGTCACAGGTGTCCTATAGTAGGGCTATAACTTGTAACTCTTCTTCTATGTCTAGCTCTGACCATAAAAAAACCAACACAATTTAGCATTATTATGTATAATCTTGTTCCAACATCAGAATACAAACGGTACAAGAATGAATGTGTACTATTACGATTTTTGAATAGGTACCCAACTTCTTTAGAGATCTTGCTTCTTTCAATTTGAATTTCGCCCATCCATCTGCTCAACTCTGTAGTTTAGACTGTTAATGCGTATCTTCTGTAGGTGGGCGTCTACAGTCCTTAGTAATAACTATAACTGTAATCATCGTACCAGCAAAAACAACATGGTGGGCAATATAACATCAAGCATGGACAGCAAAATGGTACGCAGATAAGTAGAGGGGAAAAAAGTAGTAATGGTAACCAGCTAAAGAGTACGACGAACGGGACGCATGTGCAAAAAGGGATGCACATTTTATTACAATTTTAATAACTATAATATTCAATCACTGCGTTGTACGGGTTGGGGGGTCGTTTTTCAGGTTGGCTTGATTTATTTCATTTCTGGTCTGCTTTTGGAATAAAATTTTATCCCAAAAGGTCTTGTTGGTATGTTAAAAAACGGCCATCTTCCCCCCCCTTCCCTTGGGTGATCCGGTTGAGTTGCTCGAAGCTAGTTGATGAGGCAAGGACCTTTTACTCAATCATTTCAGATCCTTGGTAGCAAACATGTGGCAAGTGACAACGTTGTGACCATCAAAGACAATACTTGACAATTGCGAATGTTTAATTTACTTTTATATGTACTAGGCAACATTTTATACCATGTAACAGCCTCCATGGTAGTAATTATTCTTTCATTTCATAATGTTCGTCAAATAATAGCATCCATGGTTGGTCATACTCATACGTATAAATCATTTGTTATGTAGGTCAACACATCCATTACTTTATTATTATTCAGTACTTAAAAAATACTAGGAAAAGTCTTTGATGCATAAAGCTCACCTGTAGGGTCAAGGATCATCTTAAGACAGAGGTTCCCAAACTCTTTTGTTTCATAGACCACTTTCAAAATTTTGCTGGTCCCGGTCGACCTGCAGCTACATTACAACCAATTTCAAATCTCGAAAAAAAAATTGAATATTTGATCTATCTATGGAAACTTGCGTTGTTGCTGAGTTTCAACGACGAATTAACAGTTTTCGAAAAAAAAAGGATGGAATTGATTGCTTGATAGCGTTAATTATATGTAATAACAAAGTCGACTACGTGTTGTACTGAATATGGAATAAGCAAATTTTTACAAGTGACAGTCGCTGAACTTCTTAAAATATTAACTGCCCATCTATATTGATAGGATAAATCAAGCTAACATTTTAGTTCTTCACTATCGAACCCAAATTAATTTTCATGCACCCCCACTTACGATTGTGGACCCCCATTTTTTGTCACCCCCAACGTAGTCCCCGTCGAGTCTCCAGTGGACCCCTGGGGGTCCACCTGGACCACTTTGGGAATCACTGATCTAAGAGATAAAAATGTTTGGCCTAAACCAAATAAGTTAATAAGCCTGATATCGTGTTGACAGATCGATCTCAACGTTGAGCAGTGCTTGTTGACGTCACCATCCCGAAAGACTAGAACCTCGTGAAAGCTGAGGACAAGCTCAGCATGTACTTTGACTTGGCTCACCAGGTGACCGCCATGTGGGATGTCGACTCGACGATCATTGTCCTGATAGTTGTTTCGGCAAACGGTCTTATAGCGAAGTCTCGACCAACACCTCAACAGACTCTCACTAGATGGCGGGATCAAGGGCAAAATACAAGCCAGTACTCCTTGACACGGCACGCATTGTGAGGAGGTTCCTCTCTCTCTGCAGGTCTTACCACCGGTAGCTTGAGCTCTAGCGCGCTGCTGGGCATACTTCCTCGTGGTCCTACAAATTTGTCCTACTAGTCAAAAAGTGAACCTAGATTTGATCACTTAATACTAATTATGGTTGTAAAAGTAGGTAGGTTAGGTTCGTTAGGTAGCTTCAGATGCCCGAAGGGCAAAACCACTTGGAAGCAGGAGCTCCGCCCTTGGGCGGGGCTCCGTCGAAAGTCAGTAGGACCAAAATAGTAGGACCAGGAGGAAACGGCCGCTGCTGGCGGTACTCGTAGGTTAGGTTTTTTATAATGTTTTCTTTTGGGATTATTCACGTTAGTTCCTTTGGATTTTCCTTCGAAGGAACTATTGCGGGTTTTTTTCGCTCTAGTTCCTTCACAAGAGATGAAGGACGTACGTGGACATTTTTCGCCTTTGTTGCTTTGCAAAAACCGAAGGTACTACTATATTGCTTTGCTTTCGTCTCTGCACAAGAGGTGAAGGAACCTATGACCTCGACTCATTCGCCTCAACTTTGACTTCCTTTATAGGCTCTCACTTCTTACTGAAGCAAGACATGTATAATGCGTAGGTCATTGGGTATAGCCGGGTAAGCATGGCGAAACTGCCCTTAGCGAAAAAAATAATTTCCTTTTACTGGGTTATTAACCTTTACATATGTAGTGCTTTCACCAAAATTTAAGCCTCAAATCCTTCAGGTTTAAAAAAAAACCGCATAAAAAGAAATAACATTTTTATTTTATTTTAGCCAAAGTACTAATCCGATTTCTTTGTAATTTGGATATGTTGTATATACAATTAAGGTCGCTTTCTAAAAAAAAAAAAATTTAATTATCTCTTGAAAAAAATAGAAAAAAATCGAATTAACAATTTAAAAAAAAATAAAAAAAATACGTGCGAAATTGCGACAGTTACCTAATTTACATATTTTATGTAGAATTTAATAATGTTTAACATATATTTTTTTTAATAACTAAAATCGGGATTAACAGTGTGAAAAACTTGAATTTATAACATCCCATACATTCTTTTCAAACAAAATAACTTCTACGTATTACACTATGAAATTATATTTCCAACGCATTTTGAATTTGGAACGCGACTTATTTTACTGAGTGCATACTCACGCGAACCTTAAAATCCGTGGCTGTATGCGGCTAGGGCTTACGGCATTCAGACAATTAAAAAAAAACAAAAAGGCGGGAATGGTACAATGGCACGAATTTTATACTGAGCGTTAACGATTGCGAGATGTCTGTTCCTTCATTGAATAAATATGAAGCTTTGAAAAAACTTTTTTCGAAAAAATACCAGGTGAAATCGTTATATATTCTCGCTTATGATTATATTTGTTTACAACTGCGAAGATCCGTGACAGAGTATTTCGAACAAGAAAGTCGTTACTCCTTAGAGGAAAATGTAATTTTTGTCATTACTTAATTAGTGTATTTACTTAGTGTATTTATTTATTTAGTTGAAACTCTAACTTAAATAAATTACGTACTTATTGTAGAGACTGTACTATTATAAACCAATTAGACGGCATTATATAATAGCTACGAATGTTGCTTAATCAGAAACGATTGCTTAGTTTAAAGTAAATACACTTATTAAGTAGGTAATGACAAAACTTACATTTTCCTCTAAGGAGTAACGACTTTCTTGTTCGAAATACTCTGTCACGGATCTTCGCAGTTGTAAACAAATATAATCATAAGCGAGAATATGTAACGATTTCACCTGGTATTTTTTCGAAAAAAGTTTTTTCAAAGCTTCATATTTATTCAATGAAGGAACAGACATCTCGCAATCGTTAACGCTCAGTATAAAATTCGTGCCATTGTACCATTTCCGCCTTTTTGTTTTTTTTTAATTGTCTAAATGCCGTAAGCCCTAGCCGCATACAGCCACGGATTTTAAGGTTCGCGTGAGTATGCACTCAGTAAAATAAGTCGCGTTCCAAATTCAAAATGCGTTGGAAATATAATTTCATAGTGTAATACGTAGAAGTTATTTTGTTTGAAAAGAATGTATGGGATGTTACAAATTCAAGTTTTTCACACTGTTAATCCCGATTTTAGTTATTAAAAAAAATATATGTTAAACATTATTAAATTCTACATAAAATATGTAAATTAGGTAACTGTCGCAATTTCGCACGTATTTTTTTTATTTTTTTTTAAATTGTTAATTCGATTTTTTTCTATTTTTTTCAAGAGATAATTAAATAATTTTTTTTTTAGAAAGCGGCCTTAATTGTATATACAACATATCCAAATTACAAAGAAATCGGATTAGTACTTTGGCTAAAATAAAATAAAAATGTTATTTTTTTTTATGCGGTTTTTTTTTAAACCTGAAGGATTTGAGGCTTAAATTTCGGTGAAAGCACTACATATGTAAAGGTTAATAACCCAGTAAAAGGAAATTATTTTTTTCGCTAAGGGCAGTTTCGCCATGCTTACCCGGCTATACCCTTTGAAAGAAAAAGTCAAAGAGCTGGCCATGGAAAAAGGGTTTCATTTTAAAAAGCAATTAAACTCGGTTTATCAGGTTGCCAATACCTAATTACCTATTAATTATTTTCGGAGCCAGGCAGGTGCTCTCCCGTGGAAGGTGGGATTCAGGACTGACTGGACATGGGCCAATCAACCTTTTCTTGTAGCTCGTTGTCATGATGATGTCTCCTGGGTCACTCTTTAAAACTATGTTTTCAATGGATCATGATACTAAAAATCAGTTTTATTGACAATTACAAACCAATTATTTTATGGGTTTTCTCCTGAGTGTGCTAGAAGTATATATCATAACATTTTTTCTAAGAAACTATCACTGTTGTCTCCTGGCTGGACAGAATAACAACAACAAAAAGTTGATCCACCCACATACCACACACACCCCTAGACCTAGAGACTTAAAATACGGAGGGAATATTCCTTGGGCACGGGGAAAAATAGGGAGCGTAGCAAAAAACTAATTCTACACGCGCTATAAATCGCATCTTTTTCAACTTCCAGCTCTCTGTCTATAAAAAACAAATACAATTTAGCATCATTATAAGGTGTAATCTTGGTCCAACATTACGATACACAAAGTGTTACCATTACTTCTTGGTTACTGCTTCTGACAAGAAGTGGCAAGTCACATTATCGCAGCACTCGTGACAACAAGTGGGGATAACCATATCGAAGAACTCTTGAGGAGAAGTGAATTCGAACATCTTCATGGGCATGCAGCATAGTGCACACAAAAGCATCGGTGAACAGAGAACCAATGGTATCCAGATTATGAATATGCCAATGGGGCCACACATTTTATTACAATTTCATTAACTACAATGCGAAATGACTGCGTTCTTCGGTGGTAGAGCTGGCTGGATTATTTCATTTAGTTCTGTTTTTGGAATACATTTTAAACCCCAAAGGGTCTTGCTGATTTCTAAAAATTCATCTTGACCCCCTTTCCTGTGGGTGATCTGTTGATCTTACTGCTGGAAAATATTGGATAGCTGGAGGTGGCTTTTACTCAAATAAGAATTTAAGATCCTTGATGGCAAACATGACGCGAATGACAGTCAAAGACAACACGTGTCAGTAGTAACTTCTTCTTTTTCTTTTTTATTAATGGCGGTCCAACGCGGTATTCTGCTGCAATTTCGCCAATGTCATGTGAGAGAAAAACGGTACACAGAATATAGTCTGGCAAAAAAGTCTTGCAATTTAGAAGTGGTAACTCTGTAGTGTGATCCCTTTCAAGTCAATCTAAGAAAAGAGGGACGTCACTACAGTGTTGTCACTTTTTAATTTCATAACTTTGTGACTGTAAATCAAAAGTAAAAGCCGGTATTTTTTTCAATTGGCCATTTTTCCTCCCTGAACGCCATCGGAAGCCAGCAGTAACTGTAAGTGTAAAACAAAATTGGATTGGATTTATTTTGGAAAAGTTCGGGTTACTTATTATTACTCTATGAAATTTTAAAACTCTGGGGCCTTACTTTCTCAACCTCGTATCTGATCGAATAGTTAGATAGGAGAGTAGTCTTTATTCTTTATAGGGCATGAGTGCTTTTCCTATCTAACTATTCGATCCGATACGGGGTTGAGAAAGTAAAGCGACGTAGGCTCCAGAGTCAATTTAATAGAGAAATATATTACCACAACTTTTTCCAAAATAAATAATCCTTTCCCATCGTTTTTTGTCGGATAAATTCGTATTTGTCTTGCTTTCTCAGTTGGCTTATTGACGGGTCCTGAAGCTAATTGAGAAAGCAAGATAAATACGAGCTTACCCATAGCTTACCCGACAAAAAACGATGGGAAAGGATTATTCACTACATCTGTACACGTGCACTACAGTTACTGCTGACACGTGTTCATTATAATCTGTGCACGTGTTTTCTTTGATTGTCATGCGTCATGTTTACCTCTAAAAATTCTAAAAATCTGAGTAAAAGGTGGTTGCTTGCCACCGGCTACCCACAATCCATGCACCAGTAATATCCAAAGGTCACCCAGGGGAAGATGATCGTTTTTTAGAAAGCTCAGCAAGACCCTTTGGGATAAAATTGTATTCAAACCTAACTACCACGCAACGGGGTGATTTTGGATTATAGTGAATGAAATTGTAATACAATGTTGGCTGTATTTTCCCCTATAAATATGTTAGTTTTCTGGATACCTCTAGTTCTCTGTTCGCCTGTAATTTTTTGCGCGCTATGCTGCATGCCATGGAAGATGTTTGTACCCACTTGCTGCTACAAGTATGTCAACGACGAAGGGAAGACAGAAGAAAATATGAAGTAATAACTAGGCATGCAGTATCGGACGATTTCCAGTGTCGGTATTGAACCTCAATATCGGAAACTCGGAATTACGCATAACAATATTGAACTGTTTCCACAACCAGAAATTCGGTATTGTGTCTCAATATCGGAATTCCGGTACTAATATCGGAACTGGGGATCTATTAGACAAATATACTTTCCATTTAATAATACTTACAGACTTTAAATTCCGATACTGAAATTCGTCCGATACTGCATGCCCTACATGTAATGTATTAGAGATGATGTCATCTATGTGTTGGAATTTTAAACTAATTAATTATATACCAGGCAACTAAACAGATAACCTAAAAAAAAACAATTCCGTTTGTTTCGATATTACAATACCGGAATTAAGAGGTAATCAATATCGGATTTACGATATTGCTAGGCCCAAACTAGGCTAATTGGTATTTTTTTTCGATATTGAAAATGACCTGAGTAAAACTGTTTTTGTTCAATTCCAGTATGCCTTAATTCCGGAATTGTAATGTCGGAAAAAGTTCCGAAGTTTTAGAATTTCAAAATTCCGGAATTCCTTAATTCAAGCCCTAGTAACTCATTGATTATTCTGATGTAGGAACAAGATTCAACCTGATGCTAAATTGTATTTGTTTTTTATAGACGGAGAGATGAAAGTCCACAAAGAGTTGTAAAAAGAGTTGCCTTCATCGAATAATACTTAGATTTTTCATTTTGTGATGGCACAAAATGGCTCCGGGCTGGCGAGGGTGTGGTCAGACTCATATTCTATATGGGTGCAAGCAAGTGCGTTAAAGAGAGAGAACTGTCTCGTGGGAATTCATTACGATTTCTTCTCTGGAAGCCCATGGACCAAGCATCTATGTATTCTAGTTTCGAAGTCAATGTGGAATAAAGCTAAGCTTACTGTCAAATATAACTTCCAAGCCTCTTATTTCATAAATTTTTTCATCAAAGAAGCTTTTCATCATTCAGTTTGTAAGACGAGGAAGTTGGAAACTTTTTTGCGTAAACTTAATCTGAAAGCATTTTGTCACATACATACATATATTATTGATAAAGCATCACTGCTTGATTGCATCTAAGTCTCTAATTCTCCCCTCCTAAGACCATAAGCAGTAACTTAAACTCGATCACCAAAGCAGATTCAATTTTATTTATTAGTAAAAAGGTTGATTTTACTACAGGTGGTTTATCTTAGTTACTGCATATTGTTTTAGGACGGCAGAATCTCTTTGAAATCGCTAGGAAAAGTAATAGTGCGGTAAAGTTTTAGGTCGTCTGGAAAGGGACCTATAAATCCAAATCAGCTGTGATATCATTGATAAGCTATGATTAAAAAAACAAAAACGCTGTCGATTTTTGGTTAAACATGTTGTGGCTTGCCGACTTTAGTTGGACAACCGATTACCTACCTACCATTTTAAACGCAGGTTATTTGCGTTTTAGAAGGCGGGTTTTTGTTTTTTTAAACATTTATTTCATTTTATACTTTTGAATTCAATCTGTCACATGCTTTATGCCTTCACAACCAAAATGGTAGCATTGGCGACAATGACCACGTTATCTTCAGTTGCCCATAGTGAAGTGTGTAAGAAAGTTACGTACCAATTTTTAAATATATCATAAATACAGTGAAATTAATTAAGTGCAATATTTTAAAATGAAAAAAAAAAAAACCCGAAATAATCTTCAAATAAGTCCTATTATATAAAACCAAGAAATGGCGTAAATGACTTAGAATCCAGGCCATAAACATAAAAAAAAACAATGACGTATGCTGACGACAGTTAACTCAAAAAAGTCATTAAAACTAAAATAGTTACCGTAAATATTGTAAGAAGATTTTCTACTAGTTATTTACAAAACCGTAAATGTGTTTGTGTGTTTGTTCTCCTAAGATATGTTGCTACCCATGCCTGTCGTGTCCGTGCTTGGCGTGTTTGCCCTTATGTGTCAAAGGTATCGTGAAGTTTATTATTTGGCAGCGGCAAAGCAATTGATGTCGAAGGCTGCCTGTCTACTGGAGCGAAGCGTGGCAGCGGAAAGGTGAGCAAAAAGATCCACCAATAGGAATACTTTATTTTCCTAGCCTCGCTCAGTGCAGCTCTCCTATTGGTGGACTTTTTCCTTAGTCATTGCTCCGCTCCAGTAGACAGGCAGCCTAAAGAACGGATCAGAACCAACTAGGCTGTAGGGTCCCAAAGTGGTCCCTACCGGCCCCCAGTGCGCGATGTCTGGTAAGATCACCTGGTAGTATCCCCTACCTATAAATTTTGCAGGTGGGGGATCCTACCAGGAGATCTTACTGGACATCGCGCCCCAGTGGGTGCTGAAGGATTCGGGTGGTAAGGCCCTCAGGAAAAATAGGGAGCGTTGAAGATAACAGAGTACGAACAGCAAAATCTTTATAAACTTAACTGAAACGCCATTGTGATACAATTGATTTAGTGCTTTCTCAGCAGTCATATCAAGTATTCTTTATAGGAAAATTTGTTTTCTATATCTTTAGTATACCTACTTCTAATAATATCCAATGTTAAGGGTCAACCCCACGTAGGCACATCACATAGCCAAAGTGACACGGTAACTGCTGGGTGACACTGCGCTTACAGCTGGGCGACGACTGGTTGACGGCTAGTCGTTACCTCGGACGATTTAAGCTGCGACCACACCGCTGTCACCGTTTTTTAAGCATTGGTGTGGAGGGCATGCGTCAAAAACGGTACGGATACGACGCGTCACTGCGATTCCGTACCGTCACCGTTTTTTAAGCGTTGTTGTGGGCGTAACTTTAGCGGCCCGCGCGCCGATGAGACGTAATCTACTGACCAAAGCGCCGGCGTCGAAAACGAAGAATTTTTACATCGACTGACCATTGCTTCTCTTTGTCAGTCTCGCACAATAATATTGCCATCGCGCTCACACATCGACACTGAACGCCGGCATCATGCATTGTAAATCACAACCTCATAACTACAAGTCTAGGGTTGAATCTGCGTTGACAATTAAATTTGAGATACCCCTTTTTGGCTAAGGACGGCAGTATAGTAATACGGTGCCCTACAGTAAAGGTCAATGTACGAAATTCTTCGTCATCGGCGTTTGCGCTTAACAAGCATGAGTCAAACTTTGATCCTGGTCTGGTCATTTCTGCGCCCCTCCAGGGCTTACGCCCTATGTACCAGGGCACCGCTGGCACCACCTTTATTATGGCACTGAATACCCACTCTAAAAGGTTACCAATATCCAGTACTGGACGTCTGTCTATCCTGATGTTTTTGATTAATGGTTTGTCAGGTCGAAGTTTTGTTCCCGTTTCATTTGTCCTAATTTTTGGTAGATTAGAAATGCATTTTTTTTGACATTAAACAAACCTAACATGATTTCCCACAGGTTAGGAGTTTAATTTTTTTTCCAAAGATTTATGCATTTTCGAACCTAAATGAAACAGTTGGGAAATAAAAATTCGGATTTGAAATAGGTTTCCTCAATAAATTAATTATTTTCAGATATGAAATTTAAATGCTGCCAATGCATGGTGTTGAACATGGAGGACACGCGACAGGAGCAGACGGATGATGATAAGATAAAGAATTACAATTTACGTATAGATTGCAAAAAATAAACGATAAAAAGGTTAACATGTTTATTTTGAACGCGAATAATGGTCTTCACCCACTACATCTCCCCGTCACCAGATCAGAGACACTTGCCAAGATGCACTACGCTAACCAACGTTTCTATTCGTTTCGTTTTGAAACCAATCGCGTCACTGGTAGATCACGTGACTTTGCTGCTCTTTTGTGGCAGCCTCATAATTATAGCTCACTGCCAAGGTCCTTTGCGTCCAGAGATTTTCAGATGTTTTGGGCAGTGAGGAGTACGAGTACGGGTGGTAGGATCTTGTGTTCGTCCGGATCGCTACCACCGTCTTATCCATTAACCTACACCAAACAGCAGTGTTCGCATTGTTGTGTTCCGGTTTGGGGATAAGACAGCCGGTTAAATGACTAGCATAGAGGCATTCTATCTTAGTCCTCAGGGTTGGCAACGCATTTGCAGTCTTAGGATTGCATTGCAGTCTTGTGAATGCGAATGTCTATGGGTCACAGTTTCCACTTACCATCAGGTGGCCTGTGTGCTCGTTTGTCTACTCTATGCCAAAAAAAAAGCATTCTTTGCTCAAGCTTCGACCATTGCTGATCTTTTGTGGCTGCCTTTTAATTATAACTCACTGCCAAGGTCCGTTGCGTCCAGAGATTTTCAGATGCTTTGGGCAGTGAGGAGTACGAGTATCTCTTGTGGGTTCATGATTTGCCGCCGATACTTCTGTTGCGCATTAGTAGTCTGCATGAGCAGGCTGTGCGTGTGCATTACTGTCTCCTCTGTCTCCTGACAGAACCTGCATGTTGCGTCATGTTTCATACATACATACACATACATATATAAACTCACGCCTTTATTCCCAGAGTGGGGTAGGCAGAGCTATAGAATTTCCAACAACTATATAAACTTTTTGATAATTCTGTAACCACATTTGCACACTTAGGCGAAGATGTTTACCAGTGTATTAGTGACAGGTTGCAAGCCCATCGCCTAACAGTACTACACGCCTTTATTACCTTAGTCGGCTTTTACGACATCCACGGAAAGATACGGAGTGGCACTATTCTAATCCGGCTACCATACCCATTAGAAACAGATGTCAGTTCAGTTTGCAGTGGCTTGTTAGGATCCTAGTAACAGCACAAGTCTTTTCTCTTTTGCGTTGTAGAATCTCTCTGGAAATATTGCTTTTGAACTCTATAATCAGGATTTCGAGTGTTTTTGTTCTTTATGTTTTTCGTTTTGTGATCCCACAAAACGGCTCCAAGCCGACCAGGGTCCGGGTCAGGGTTGTCAGCACCGTTTCTATCTAGTTCGTTTACGTAAGTATTCTTAATTATATTGGTAACCAAATGAAATTTAAAATGCTCATCAGCTGGCAAATTCTTTGGTAGGTTCTTTGGTATCACGGCAGTAGGATAATCTGAGACTGCGTAGAATACGACGAAATTAAAAGTTAGAATTAGTCTTACAAGTCTGTTGTAGTATCTGAAGTCAGCTTACTTGTATAGTACTTGTAGTACTTGCAGAGTTCAATGTATAACACGTTACATATATTTATATGTATAAAGGGTAGGTTCTCGATTTAATTTAAAGAAAGCAGGGTGTTGCCTTATCATAATTATGGGACATTTCCAGTACTTTCTTCTGCGAAAGGTTAAACACCTGACGGGTTAACACGTTCACTGTCCCGATACAAAACGATCTGAAAATGTCACACGTCCAACTTGTGTATTTAGTACGGGGATGTGGCCCCATAGTGGAGGCACGGACTCCTGAAAAAATCTTCATGGCCCCATAGTGGAGGCACGGACTCCTGAAAAAAATCTTCATGGCCCCACATTGGGGCCCGCCGGACAGGGAACGTGTTAAGACAAAATAATCTAGACTAGTCAACGATGAGTAACCTTTTTGCAATCGAAAAGCACGTGTCAGGTTGATTAAACTCTGTCAATAATCAAGTTCAATCAACAATGACATTATAAAATGGCTGAAACCACACTTCAAAAATTCTAGTTAACAATAGTAACCAAATTTCGTACCAAAATTTTCAAGCGAACAAAATTACAAACGTAAAATTTCACATTCAGTTGTGTTTTTATGTGCATCTGCTTGATACCTTCTGTTGCGGGTGCAACTTCGTGTTTCTGCCCTTGTTTAGTCCCTTGTATATACATAATTCTCGACAAGTGCTGTGGTATAGACCCAACCACGATAAGAGATTCTGACGATAACCAAGCGACGTAAAACCATCCAGTACGATATTTTTCCAGCTGGTACCTAGTTAATTTTAAACCTGGGAGAAGGCTAATATTCCAGCTAGGGTAGTTCTTACGCTACCAATAGAGCAATTTACCTTCTTGTGAAGGTAATATTGCCTAGATGTGTCTCATGGTATACATCTTACCCCTCCTTGTAAGTCCATTCGTATCTTGTATACCTTTCTGTAATTGCTGTTTTGATTGTGTAATTCCACCTGATCAGGAAGATGGTGGATGAAGCTATATATTAGTTGGGTGACTGTTGTCTAGTGAAACGAATTATACACTGTCGTAAAGTAACGAAGTGACTCAAGAGAAACTTGAAGAAAGTTACCTAGTTAGTAAAATAAAGAACAAATTGAAGGCAAGTATTCAAGAAAGGATACCAAGAATAGGAAAAAATATAACGCGAAAGATTTAAGAAAAATTATAAAGAAGTGAACTAATGCGTTACTGTAAAAACAAGTTCAGATAATCTTAAAAGATTTGAAGAAGATATAGTGCTGTGCTTTACAGAGGGCAAGATAATTATTACATTGCCGGCACGTGACAAAGTGCCGTTTTTAACGTTGTTGAAAAAGGTGACGTTAACATAAGAATGTGTCATTTAGCGTGGCTGTGTTGTCCTTTTATTATAATCCCGTGTGTGACGCTGTTTCCCTTCATCTGTCCTTGTCTGCTGCGTTGTTTTGAAGTTTCTGGAGAAGACCATAAAATTGGGCTAGATGATAAAGATGCAGTTATGACGGTTTAATTTGAAGTAAACGGATTTGAAATAAACTTGAGTTTCAATTTATCGTGCAATTTGCACATTTCAGTCATGATCTCGTCATCATCAATGTTATTTATTTATTTAATCTGTATTGCACAAAAATAAGTAGAAATGGCGGACCTAATGCCTAATGGCATTCTCTACCGGTCGACCAAATTACTAAACAGAAATTTACATTATGGGTGCACAGAAAAGGAAGACAGAGATAAAAACTAGAAACTTAACTTAATAGTTCTCGCAGTTTCTGTAAACTACGTCTTGTACTAATGTCTACCACATTCAATTTTTTGCTTTTTGTTTTCCTCAACCGCCCAAAGGTTAGCTGGAAGAGATCCCTTAAAGGGATAAGTTTGCCTTTGTACATTCTAATTCTGTAAATACATTGTATTTGATTTTCTGTTTTTTGTACAATAAAGTGTTTAGGTACATACATACTTAAAACATAATTATCCTAATTATTGCTAATACACTCTTCACTAAATATTATAAGTTACATAATTATAATACCAATACATAATTATAATATTATTATAATATTAGGTACTAGCTGCTCGCCAGCGGCTTCGCCCCGCTGCAAATTTCTGACCTTCCCGTTGGATTTTTCATATTTTTTCTTGCATATAAACCTTATCCTGACAATAACGAGGACAGCAAAAAAGAAATCACCCAAATCGGTTCAGCCGTTCTGGAGTTTTGCGCTTAGCAACACATTTAGTGATTCATTTTTATTTATATAGATGATGAGGGCCGAGATTTTAACAGATAAAAACCATATCGCCTTTGACTTGTTATCGTGTTGTCAACGTTTTGATAGCTCTTACTTGCTGAACAGTAATATCACACAATTTAAGAACAATACCATAACAGGTAAAGGACGATATGGTACGACGATTTGGACCTGGTATCGATTTTTTTCGATATTTGTTATTAAAATGGCGAATAGTGTCAATATTATTTTATAATATCAATTTGTTGATTTGTCATTCAAAATAATAGTGCTAGAATAACCATTTCGATTGTCAATACAACATAAGACTAGTTTTTTGTAATGATAATGTTAATCGATTATTTTTGCTACTGTCCATCTTAATGTCAGTATCCATGAACACAGAAAGTTTAAGACTGCGCCGAGCGTACGCCGGATGTACAGGGGCGCCCTCAGTACTATTATTGTGGTTTCTAATAAACCAATGTATTTTCTTGAAATTGGTTGGTGTATTTTTGTATTACAAATGAAAACACAACTTATAGGGTATATCACATATTTTAATAACAATTCACCTTCGAGTTATAAACTTAACGGAAAAAAGTGGCCACCTTTTCCCGTTAAGCTGACTACTCAATGGGTAATTGTTATTAAAGTTTTTTACGTATCCCATAAACTGTTTACTTGCGCTACAGAAACGTATCGTCTGATTACAAGGGAATTCATTAGTTAATTAGAAAACACAATAATAGTAATGAGTGCGCCACTGGACGCTTGAAGTTTGCTCGGCGCAGTCTTAATATGTGGGTGAATTGCAAAAATATTATACATAGTATTGAGCCCTTAACTTTTTCGAATAAACGGGCGAATAAAGAAGCTAGTTATAAATACAATCATTCCCTGATGTGCAAAGTATGAAACCTTTAATTTAAACTCTTATCGTATATGGATAAACTAGATCCTGTACTTAACACGGGAGTTGTCGGATAAGGACGAAGTTCTCAAGTCACCTGGGACAGAACTTGGGGTAATGCTCGAGTTAAGTTATAACTTGGGTAGGCTGTCTTGGCTAGAATATTTAACTGAAATAGCGAACTTGTTAGTACCTACTAATTAATACGCTGGATAGTTAGACTTGACTTGGTTTTTTGTCCTGAATCAAATGAGCCATTACTTATAGGATCAATATTTTGCGGGACTTATCCCGCGGGTTTTTTTAGAAAAAAAAAACAAGTCAAAAGTATGGTAGGTTTTAATCAGCAAAAGCATGTTCATAGTTGATAATACAAGTACATACTGTACCTAGTGTAAAAGTTTTCCAGTTGTTTTTGTTGAATAAATCCTATTTTTGACTTGAAATGTTTTCTTTTTGAATTTTTTCCGACAATTTGTATGTCATTCGATTTACCGCAAAAAATTACATGGAAAATTACACTTCAATATCTCCCCGATGGGGGTCTCCCCTTTAATTTTGGTAGGACTTGGCAGATTCACATTTCTAGTATCAAGATAAACTTATACACAAAGTTTCATTGATGTACATAATTTGCCGCCAAACTGTCATTTTTTTTTTTATGGCATAGAGATGACAAACGAGCACACAGGCCACCTGATGGTAAGTGGAAACTGTGACCCATAGACATTTGCATTCACAAGACTGCAGAGCAATCCTAAGACTGCAAATGTGTTGCCAACCCTGAGGACTAAGAGCTATTATTATATGCTAGTCATTTCACCGGCTGTCTTATCCCCAAACCGGAACACAACAATGCGAACACTGCTGTTTGGCGGTAGGTTAATGGATATTTGGTCTTACTTTACCTGTATTATTAATAGTCTGTGGAGACCCGTAAAAATAACCTTTCTGCAGAACGCCTGCGGGCCTATTGTCGCTGCATCTATATCGCGTCAAATGTGGATTTAACATCCGTCACTCTCGTACTTATTTACGTGTCAGACGGTGACGGATGCCTTATCAAACTGTCATGCGATAAACGCTACCATATAAGCCCTGGTCGTACAGTCACAACCCGCGAATGTTACGCCACTTGCCACTCTTCTTAATTTAGCCGTGTAACTACACTCGGGTAATATGTCAAGTCTGCTGTCAACCCAAAATGCATTACACAGTTAAATTAAGAAGAGTGGCAAGTGGCGTAACATTCGCGGGTTGTGACTGTACTAACGGACCAACGGAACCCTGACCCACGATCTGTGTAGGTCTTCACCCGCGGTACGGTTGGCTATGTCCGGTCGACCAAAACAGTCAGTAATAAGTACGAAAAATACGAGGTAGGTTTAGGTTGTGTTAGTTCTTCAGCCGGCCCGAAGGACCATAACACTCAGAAATAGGAGCTCCGCCGTAGCGGAACTCCGTCGACATTGTTAAATTTGATTTTGAAATATACATTTTGGTCAACCGGACATCGCCAACCGTACCACGGGTGAAGAGGGTCTGTGTCACAGTGATGTTATGATTCAAGTTATAAGAAGTGTCAAACAATTTGTTTTATAATGTCACTGTGACACCGTTCTATGGTGGGTCAGGTTCCGTTGAGCTTTACATACACCCTTCCGAGACCACAGTCCTTAAACCAGGGATTGTAACCGGTTACAAATAAACCGGTATTTATTTAGGTTAAACCGGTTAATAATTTAGGTTACGTTCGAACGAAATGATTTGGGAACGTTATTTCGAAGCGCTCCCTAACCGGTTACTCTGTGTTTCGATACGGGATGAATGACCGCTGTCGCGCGTCGAGGCGCTGCTGGTGGCTGCGCTATCAATCTAATACCATAGCAAACCAATCCTGTCTCCTTAAACGAGCGGTCATTCACCCCCCACACGGAGGAACCGCTCTCTAACCGGTAAATTGATTTCGTTCCCTGTTTACGCTCCGACATAGAGATACCGGTTAGAGCGGTTCTTGCGAGCGTAACCTTTATTATGGGTTAGGCTCTCAAAGTGCGGCTCTAACCGGTACGGAAAATAAACCGGTTTTCAATCCCTGCCTTAAACTGTAACTGCTTTAACTGTATTTTTTAATCCCATTAAATAGAAACGTTTTGTTTTATCGAGAACTTTACAATGTAATCAAAGTCGCAACAAAAAATGTACGAGCTTCTAGTTTCTTCGCACAAAGGAATCTAAAAAGACTGAAAAACAAGATTTCACAAATTAAATAGCATCTTTAACGTAGTTAGGGAGGGGAATTTACCTGGTGCGGTTTGATATCGATAAATTGTTTCTAACTTTATGACCATTACACAATATATCGACTGGGCATTTTGTCACGGGGACGACTCAGTCCTGGAATGGCATTATTGATTATTACATGCGACAGTGTGATATATACGAGTACATATTCGAGCGACGCGGTTATCTCCGTTCGTAGAGACCCTGACTGCAAAGGTTTGGGTTCGACTGCCGGTAAGAGCGAATATTTCCTGAGTCTTGTAACGATAACAAAATACAGCCATTGGTTATTTTAGGCACTATTGTCTGAACTTTATTAAATACTCAGGTTTGTATTATTTGTACAGAGGTTTGAAGGTTGATAAAATAAAAATAACCTAATGTAATTGACAACATTCCATTTTGGTGACACCTGCAAATTACTATACGAATCGAAAGGGTTTTGCCTCCTGAACACGGCAAAATATTTATTTAGATTTATTTTTCTTTATTTACAAAATTACAAGTAAGTTAATAAAAATATCGAGTTTTACCAACACTATGCCTGAATAGATATAATACCATTGCCTTTTTCACGAGAAAAAAAGCTGTCATACTTCAAATTTGACATTGACACTATTGACAGATGGATAGATACTTAGAGAATTATCGGTTGACATGATACTTTTTTATATACAGATTGGACTAACGTAATATGTCCATTGTGTCGTAGAAATGAAGTTACGCCCTTTTAGAATTGGTAAATCTTAATAAATTAATAATAAAATAATTATTCATTCTAGAGAAAATTTTAAACTATTAGTGTCTTCCTCCTTCCAAACAGTATCTATAAAACGAATAAAATTAAAGTCTTGAAAATATGAAATCTTGTCAATTGTCGTGAATATTATTTAATATTGAATATCAATTAACTCGGTAAAAGCTCCTATTATGGACAGTGCTCCAGTTATGAACAACCATAAATATAAGTCTCTGAGATTGATAATGGTTTTAGGGCTACAATTAGATTATAGTAAATTATTCGGGATTACTACTATTAGAATAAAATGTTTAGTATTGATATGTTTTCATTTAAAAAAATGATAATGTTCATCACTGGAGCCTTGTCCATAATAGGTGCTTTTACCTTATGTATTGAAATTATTTTTAAACTTGCTTTTCTATGTCAAAAAATATTAATTTTCCTTTTGGCTTCCCCGAAGTTGTATTTTATAGGTAATGTCTTTTGCTTCGAACAATGAAATAATCGCTATTGATAATTATGTTGGTCATTCATTTTATTCTGCTTTAAAAAATGGAAGACACAAAACAACCTTTTAGAACAGAGGAAGTTCCCAAAGACCTATAGTGTACAGTTCTATAGTGTAATGAAAGGAAATAAATGACAGCTAGATATTTTTTTGTCGATATCGACAATGTCTACGACAGTGGCAGCACTACAGGGCCCTTTAGGGAATTAAACCGTACAAACGGTCAGTTTTCTCGGTTTATCTTACATTAGTTCTCAAAATGGCGGTGGTCTACGAGGGGAAACACTGTTTTTTGCTTGTGGTTTTATTTTCTGTCGAATTGAATGGTTTAACTTTGTGCAGGTTTTATTTTTATTTTTAATGGTTAACTGCTTAAGGACTTTCTTTGTCCTCCGGCCTGTCATCACATAGGTGAATCCATTGATTTTAGTAATCCGACGTTAAACTAGTAACCCTTATAGAATCGCCATGTCTATTTTCTGTCTGTCTACTCGCTTTTCCTCAAAAACTATCAAAGTAACAAAACCGTTTTTTTACACAGATAGGTATTTATACCCGGATCCCTTTGACTGCCATACATATCGTTGGTCATAATGTATTGTTAGTCATTTTTTTTTTTGTCATAACTTCTTTCAGGGTGAAGTTACAGTTTTTAATAAACGTTTATCTTGTAGATTAGTTAGGTTAGGTTAGGATAGTTTTATAAAAATCCTGAAAAAATAACCGTGTCCTGAGAAAAATGCATTATGACTTGCGAAAATTATGACTTAAAACACATTATGACTAAAAACAATTATGGCAGTCAATAGAGACCCATTTATACCACGCAGTAAGATCAATGATAACATAAGTGTTATTATTTTTAAATGCTTTTATTTAACTCACAATGTATGTATGTATGCATGTACAGGGTGTCCCATAAATAGCACGTCACAGTGACACCGGAGATTCCCCAGCCTCAGACGAACCGAACCAACCTAACATGACCTCAGTAAAAGTTGCACCGTTTTCGAGTTATACCAATTTAAGGATTTTTCCAATTTCTCACCTCTTTTAACATTGCAAGTGCCCGCATTTACTGGGATAGCTTTACAATTTAATTTTTTTTATTTGTACGCTTTCATGAATAGTTGCTTAAGATGATAGAAGCATTATTATGTCAATAACTAATGTAAAAGTTGGAAAAATACTGTAATGAACTTGACTTAAATTATCATCAACATATTAATTTCAACTTTGAACACTTGCCATGACTTTTTTTTACTAGAAACGAAATGAGCAAATAACTTTACAAACATGCGTATGTTATGCCAATTCTAAAATGGTATGACACATGATATCATAATGCAAAAAAGTAGGAATTCGACTAACTTTTCCCAATAAGGATCCCGAAACCAAACTAACAAATGAAAGGCTATTAGCCGCTTTGCAAGTTTATTATGTAAAGAATTGTATGGTAGTTATTAATTTATTGCAGCGGGTGCCCTGTGACCCAAAGTAGTTCGTTACCTTGCGTTTCGTGCCCTTTAATATTAAACCTCGTTTTAATAGCAGACTTTTTAGTTACTTTTTATTTTTATTAATTTGACTTATGTCATTACTTATCACCATGTTCACTGCGTCCCTGTTTTCCTGCGGTGTTCCTGAACTAAATCTCTGATTAATTTTGTGGAACTGAAACGACTACTCGGCACTCTTAACGGACACTTGATTTCACTTTGTAAAACTTTATTACGATGGCACATCGTAATACTTCTCAGTACTCCAATAGTGAGTACGCTGATATGCATTTAATTTATGGTGAAACTAGGAGAGTTTCCACTCGAGGTAATGTTTCTTACAACGCAAGGTTGGCTGCAAGACTGTACTCGGAACGATATGCAAATCGTAGGCCGACGACTTATGAGGCGACTGAAGAGTCGTGAATGATTATCGTGACGACAGACCACCAAGACGTGGCTCAGAAGGAAGACCCCAAACCATTGATGATGACGTTGTTTTAAGTCAAGTACAAGCAGAGCCAGGAACTTCAGTGCGAATAGAGAGAAGACCGGTCACAATACCAATTTAAAATTAATTTGTGGACCGGAATTTTTAACGGCCAAATAATAGGACCGGTCGAGTTGCCGCCGATTCTGAATGGCCAGAATTATCTGCAGTTTTTGGAAAACGATCTGCCTATTTTATTAGAGGACACGCCGTTAGCATTGAGGCAAAGGATGTGGTTCCAGCAAGATGGCTGCCCGGCACACTGCGCTCGCTCAGTCCGTGAGCACCTAAACAACAAGTATCCTGACAGAATGGATTGGGCGAATGGGATCAATTTTATGGCCAGCGCGTTCCCCGGATCTAAACCCACTGGATTTTTTTTATTGGGGATGTTTGAAAGATAAAATTTATTCAAAACCAATAAGTAACGAAGAGGAACTACGGCGACGTGTCTTCGATGCAGCCCGAGACATATCCGAAACCAGTTTACGAAAATTAAACCGAAATTTTATCCGAAGATGCTATTTGTGCCTTAGAGTCGCAGGGAAACAATTCGAACATTTATTGTAAAAACGAATAAACCTTTATCTTTGAACCTTGGTCAATCAAATGTGATTCGAATTCCTACTTTTTTGCATTATGATATCATGTGTCATACCATTTTAGAATTGGCATAACATACGCATGTTTTTAAAGTTATTTGCTCATTTCGTTTCTAGTAAAAAAAAGTCATGGCAGGTGTTCAAAGTTGAAATTAATATGTTGATGATAATTTAAGTCAAGTTCATTACAGTATTTTTCCAACTTTTACATTAGTTATTGACATAATAATGCTTCTATCATCTTAAGCAACTATTCATGAAAGCGTATAAATAAAAAAAACTAAATTGTAAAGCTATCCCAGTAAATGCGGGCACTTGCAATGTTAAAAGAGGTGAGAAATTGGAAAAATCTTTAAATTGGTATAACTCGAAAACGGTGCAACTTTTACTGAGGTCATGTTAGGTTGGTTCGGTTCGTCTGAGGCTGGGGAATCTCCGGTGTCACTGTGACGTGCTATTTATGGGACACCCTGTATATACGGGTCAAATCTTGCAAGTAAAATTTCAGCATCTTGTTGTTTAACGAGATAGTTTTTTGTTTTGTTAGTAACGGCGTCGGAATCCTGGACTGAGCATTGTGTTACATGCTCTTGCCCGGTTTATTTTTAAAAGCGACTTGCTTAATAGAATAACACCCTAGGCCTATTATGGTTGCGTTATATCGCGTGTCAGACAAGGATAAAACATCCGCCACTCTCGTTCTTATTTGGGTGAATCAACTTTTAAAGTACTCCTTTTCTTTAGCGGTATTAAAACTTTCCTGGTGACTTATGGTTAATAATGATGTATGAATCATGACCATCTTTATGGACCCCGTACGTTAAACACCTCAAATATTTTTTAATCATCGAAAAAACCGGGTAACTCAGGGTAAAATGCACTTTTTTCATACAAAACCTAGGAACAACATCGTCCCCTGCGTTATCAACTATATTATTATTCAAAACTGTATTATTTAAAATTAAATAAGTTCAAATGTTAGCCTACTTGTCTAATTAAATTAACATGTAGGCCATGTCGTAAGAAAATATTATAGTTTTTCTAAAAACGTGTAACTTGTGAAACTTGTCAAAAAATAGGGAGTACCTTAAAAGTTGATTCACCCATTTACGTGTCAGAAGGTGACAGATGCCTTATTTCAACTTTGTCACACGATAAACGCAGCCATATTAGGGCTCCTGGTATTCATGTTATTATTTTTTTATGGCATAGTGTAGGCCAATGCCACTCAGGCGGGTGTGTAATGATCGTTATAAAAATAATTAATATAATTTCATTTAATATAATAACATTTGATATAATTTTAAAGGATATAATCACTCATTTTATATAATAAACGATTGGTATATTATCAAAATATCTATTTTTATTTACTATAATTATCATTTGGTATATCGTTTATTTATTATAAACATCATTTGGTATAATCATCATTTTGTATAAAAATCATATTGTATAACTATCAAGTGGTAGTAAAAAAAATATATATAAATAGATATATTAATGTGCAAATTGCGTTTTATTTACCTAACCTAAACTACTTTTCTGGTAGTTGTTAAGTATATTTCTTTGGAATAACTTTTTTTGTCGCATGTTTTTTTGGTACAACGCTGACAGTGAGGCAAAGTCGACGGAGCTCCGCTTTGCGGAGCTCCTATTCCGCGTAGTTATGGCGCTTCGCGCCTTGACACAATTCTAACCTAACCTAACCTATACAGGGTGTTTTTTTGGTCAACAACTTCGACAATAGGGGTTACTATATTTTTTTATACCAACTGTACTTTATATGAAATTAGCTTTATATCATAAGTTGATTATAGTAAATATGCATTATACTTAATGCATGTTATATAAAATATTTTTAGAACAAGTGATCGTTATATAAAATGATAATTATATCATCCTACTACTATTATAAAGGCGAAAGTTTGTAAGTATGGATGTATGGATGTATGGATGTTTGTTACTCTTTCACGTAAAAACTACTGAATGGATTTGAATGAAACTTTACCACAATATAGCTTATACATCAGAATAACATATAGGCTATAGCTTATACATCAGAATAACACATAGGCTACAATTTTTGAGGTTTCTAATGTGAAGTCGTAAAAAAACACATTTTTTGCGCTTACATTGCAAACGCTGACTGAATCCTACAAGATCCTACAAGATAGATCAAAACAATGTACTACAGTATTGTACAACTTAAAAAGGTCTCCAAAAAAGTCCGTGATGGTATATGTTTATCTCTTAGGAATAACCCACAATAACCATTTTTTATCCTTTACTTTGTACGAGAAATAATGGCTTTTTACGAAGCGATTTTAAGCAATACAGTATTAATCCTTATCCAATTAAGTATCTTAAATACATTGTGCATTTAATAAAGATCAATATGGCTTTTTACAGCATGTAAATTAAATAAATATTTTCGAAGATATCACAGATTTAAAATGCAGAGTCATAGCAATTTCGGCGATAAATACCGTTTCGGTGATAAATACCGGCAGCGGTGCCAGGCGAACGGGGCGTGGGGGGAGCGGGGTAGGTGCGGTGGGGAAGAAGTGGCTCATCGCTGAGTGCGCGACCCGAACGCGGGCAGACGCGTGAGGGCAGACGTCGTTGACGGTTGTGTCCGTTTTGCGAATTTTCAAGGTACTAGCGATTTGATAAAAACGTATGGTCGCCTACTTTAAGTAATATAGGCCTAAGGTTAGTTATTGCCAGGTTTCTTTTTGGTTAGGAGTTACACGTACAAAAAGATACTTCATTTTTACGAATTACTTCATTGATAATTCAATTACTATATAGATAGGTTAATTAAATAGGCAAGGATTGCATTAAAGTACAATCATAACAATAACTACCGTACTGTATTTTTTGGAAGTATAGAAACAACACGTACTTAAGAATTATGCCGCGAAAGCGTAAGTCTAATCTTTCCCAAAGCTCTAATAAAGCTCGAACTATGAAAGTAGCTAGACTTAACGAGACGTTTCCACAAGCCGAACTGCGAAGGCTTAAACAAGCAGAGCGTGAAGCAGCTAAAAGAGCTGCTGAGACACCAGAGCAGTCCCAAGATAGACGTCGACAGCATGCTGAGTATCTAGCATCTCAACGGGCTGCAGAGACACCCGAACAGTCTCAAGCTCGACGTCAACAGAACGCTGAATATCTGGCATCTCAACGGGCTTCTGAGACACCCGAACAGTCCCAGGATCGACGTCGACAGCATGCTGAGTATCTAGCATCTCAACGGGCTGCGGAGACACCCGAACAGTCTCAAGCTCGACGTCAACAGAACGCTGAATATCTGGCATCTCAACGGGCTTCTCAGACACCCGAACAGTCCCAGGATCGACGCCGACAGCATGCTGAGTATCTAGCATCTCAACGGGCTGCGGAGACACCCGAACAGTCTCAAGCTCGACGTCAACAGAACGCTGAATATCTGGCATCTCAACGGGCTTCTGAGACACCCGAACAGTCTCAAGCTCGGCGTCTTCAGCAAGCGACTTACATAGGGTCCCAAAGAGCTACTGAAACTGTTGAAGCTGCTGAAGCTCGCAGACGCGCTGTTGCTGAAAGGGCACAACAGCGACGATTAATATTTACAAGAAACGCGTGGGGAGTATTCGATAAAGCTGCATTTGAGTACGATGAAACTCTTGATTACGAAAGCCACATGCTTATAAAAATAGAAGCGATGAATAAAGAATGCAGATTTTGCGGTGCTCTTAAATGGAAAGAGGAAGCTGCAGGCATGTGTTGTTCGGGAGGAAAAGTAGTTCTTCCTTCAATAGACGAGCCTGTTGAACCTCTTAAAGAACTTTTTTCAAATGAAACAGATGAGTCTCGCCGTTTTTTAAAAAATATAAGAAAATACAATACATGCTTCCATATGACATCTTTTGGAGCTGATAACATTGTGTCGATGCCAGGATTTTGCCCGACTTTTACAATCCAAGGGCAAATATACCACACAATTGGCTCTTTGCTTCCTGCTACTAATACGCAACCAAAATTTTTGCAAGTTTATTTCATGGGTGATGAGGAAGCACAAGTTGATAGGCGTTCTGAGTACGTACCAGGTGTGGAAAGAAACACAGTTCAAAAAATACAAAAAGCTCTACATGATCACAACGTTTTAGTGCATGAATTTAAAATGGCTAAAGATAGAGTGACTAGCGATAATTACAAGGTCGTGATACACCCAGATCGTGTACCACGTGGTGAACACGAAAGACGATTCAATGCCCCGACCACAAACGAAATAGCTGCCGTAGTAGTTAGTACTGAACAAACTGCGTCTCGGGACATTGTTATTCAGGCGCACGATGGCCGGCTTACTAGAGTTCCGGACACTCATAGATTTTATGATGCTCTCGAGTACCCGATAATTTTTTGGAAAGGACAAGAGGGGTACAGTTTTGATATTCCTCAGACAAACCCAGTTACAAAACAACTTTTATGCGTATCATATGATGGTACGTCGCAACAATTTTAATTTATTGCTTCGATGTAGGCTTCACTTTCTTCAGTTTTTGGTGGACATGTATGTCAAAGTGGAGAGTGAGCGCTTAAGGTTTATTGCTTTAAACCAAACAAAACTGCGAGCAGACAACTATATACATTTACAAGACGCGGTCAGGAATGATGCGGATTTAGATCCAAACAATTTGGGTCAATTGGTAATACTCCCATCGTCATTTGTAAATAGCCCGAGATATCTTCATGAGTACACGCAGGATGCGTTCACATACGTGCGTAACTACGGGAGGCCTGATCTGTTTATTACAATGACATGTAATCCCGCTTGGCCAGAAATTACTAAAGAGCTCATTCCAGGTCAAAATGCAACAGACAGACATGACTTAACAGCCAGGTTATTTAAAATAAAAGTACAAAAATTGGTTGCTCTACTTACAAAAGGTAAAATATTTGGAGATATGAAGTGTTTCATGTACTCGATCGAGTGGCAAAAAAGAGGTCTGCCTCACGTGCACTTACTGCTGTGGTTGACGGAAAAATTACGCCCCAACCAAATTGATGAAGTCATAAGTGCGGAGATACCAAATCCAGAAAGTGATCGAAAACTCTACGATACTGTAACCAAAAATATGATTCACGGTCCCTGTGGTGCACTAAATCCGTCATCACCATGCATGAAAGAAGGAAAATGCACCAAAAAGTATCCAAGGGCGCTTTTAAAAGATACTCAAACTAACGACAAAGGCTATCCTTTGTACAGGCGTAGAGCACCAGGAGATGGCGGCCGTACGATAACTCTAAAAACCCGAGGTGGAACACAGGAAGTATTGGTTGACAATAGCTGGATTGTCCCATATTCTCCTCTTCTGTCTAAAATTTATAACTGTCACATAAATGTAGAGTTCTGCAATACGGTACAGGCGATAAAATATATTTGTAAATATATAAACAAAGGCAGCGACCAGGCTATTTTTAACATTCTACAGCAAGGGAATGTTAATATTGACCCGAGAGATGAGGTGCAAACGTATCGAGCCGGTAGATATGTTAGTAGTAACGAAGCAGCGTGGCGGATCTTGGGTCTGCCTCTGCATGAAAGACACCCAACAGTCACTCACCTTGCGGTTCATCTGCCTAATGGTCAGCGGATTTACTTCACTGAAAACAATTTTAGAGAGAGAATGGCCGCACCACCTAAGACGACACTAACTGCATTTTTCCTGCTTTGCCAAAATGACGCATTTGCAAAAACATTACTTTATGTTGACGTACCCCGCTACTATACATGGAACGTGTCGTCGAAAGAATGGAAACGTCGTTTACAAGGTACACCTGTCGACGGCTGGCCAGGTGTGAAGGCGGGAGATGCTCTTGGGCGCATTTACACAGTGCATGTTAGTAACTTCGAATGTTACTGTTTGCGAATGCTGCTGAATGTAGTACAGGGCCCCACTAGCTTCTTGGATCTAAAAACAGTTGACGGCCAAGAACTTGAAACTTTTCGACAAGCGTGTGAGAAGTTGGGGTTGTTGGAAGATGACAACCACTGGGATGCCACAATGGAAGAGGCAGTGCTGTGTCGCTCTCCTTCGCAAATAAGAGAACTATTTGCAATATTGATATGCACTTGCGGCTTATCCAATCCTCTTCAACTATGGGATAAGTATAAATCTGCACTATCGGAGGATATCTTGCATAGATTTGAAAGGATGGATCAAGTCAACAATGATCTATGTTTCAATGAAGCACTAAGACATATAGAGGACAAAATAATAACGATTTCCGGTAAGAAATTGTCCGACTTCGGTATGCCTACACCAGAGCGTCGAGGAGAGTTGTCGACCGATTTGATCAAAGAGCTAAGCTACGATATTGCTTTATTAGACGCTCAGGTCAGCGAAACTGAACCACGCCTGCTACCCGAACAAAAAAACATTTATAACAAAATATTACAACGAGTTGAGCTTGACAAAGGCGGCCTTTTCTTTCTTGACGCCCCGGGCGGTACAGGTAAAACATTTTTGCTTAATTTGCTTCTAGCAAAAATTCGTAAGGACCGTAAAGTTGCATTAGCGGTGGCTTCCTCTGGGATCGCTGCAACATTGCTGAGCGGTGGACGAACGGCACATTCGGTTTTTAAATTACCTCTTAATCTGGCGAGCGAAGAAACCCCAACGTGCAACATCAGTAAGAGCAGTGCCCGTGGCGCCCTCTTGCAACAATGTATGCTGATCGTGTGGGACGAGTGCACTATGTCACACAAACGCGCCATTGAGGCGCTTGATCGCTGTCTACAAGATATTCACAGCAATCGAAAGTTGATGGGTGGTGTGGTAGTGTTATTGGCAGGGGATTTTAGACAGACTTTACCTGTTATCGAGAGTGGCACTGCAGCAGATGAAATTAACGCATGTCTAAAAGCCTCATCTCTGTGGTCTAAAGTTGAAAAGCTTTATCTTACCACTAACATGCGAGTCCAGTTATTCAGCGATGTCGAATCAGGAGCATATGCTCAAAAACTGCTAGAAATTGGTGAAGGCCACCTAAACACCGACCAAGAAGGTATGGTTCTTTTCACACAGCAATTTTGTCATGCTGTGGAGACAGAAAACGAACTTATTGAACAAGTTTTTCCGAATCTGCAACAAAATATTCTTGACGAAAATTGGTTGTGTGAAAGGACCATATTGGCACCAAAAAATGAGACTGTTGCGAAAATAAATAAAAAAATCTTGGCCGAAATAAACAGCGAAACATCAGTGTATAATTCCATTGACACAGTTATGTCATCCGATGACACTACAAGTTATCCCGTAGAGTTCCTAAACTCTTTAGAGTTGTCCGGGGTGCCATCACACAAGTTGGAATTAAAGGTTGGTGTACCCGTTTTGTTAATGCGTAACCTGGATGCGCCAAGATTATGCAACGGTACTCGGTTGCGAGTTACCGAATTAGGAAGGCATATAGTGAAGGCTACAATTTTAACTGGAGAAGCCAAGGGAGACAATGTTCTTATACCGCGCATCCCAATCATACCCAACAACTTGCCATTCAATTTTAAACGCCTGCAGTTCCCATTAAAAATCGCATTTTCAATGACGATCAACAAATCGCAGGGTCAAACCTTGAAGGTAGCAGGCCTACATTTGGGCACGCCATGTTTTTCTCACGGTCAGCTCTATGTGGCTTGCTCACGTGTTTCCAAAGCGAAGAATCTGCATGTTTATGCTGAAGGAAAAAGATCGTTAAATGTAGTTTATAGGAGCATACTGCAGTAGCTACCTATAGACCTATGATTAGGGCTCTGCAGTGCTTAGTTACCGTATTTCTTACTTATTACTAGACTAGACGGGACGAACCTGAAGTCCACGCGAACGAAGTCGCGGGCAAAAGCTATTATATTATAAATGAAAAGTTTGTTGGTGTGTGTATGTGTTTGTTACTCTTTAACACTGCAACGACTGGACGGATTTGGATGAAATTTAGAATGGCGATAGAATGTTCACTGGATTAACGCATAGGCTATTTTTTATCCCGGAAAACTCAAAAGTTCCCGAGGGAATAACGATAATCGAAATCTACGCGGACGAAGTCGCGGGCAGAAGCTAGTATTTAAATATATTAAATGTTGTTATATGATTTAATTATTATATCAAATGAGCGTTATATCGACTGATATTATAGAAAATATTTTTATATCGATCGTTACGCACCCCACTCAGGCCGCATCATGCTAAGTAGGAACTGAGACCCATACAAATTTACAGTCTTAAGACTGCCATCTGAAGACTTCGAATGCGGTGCCAACCCTAACATGGAATGCCTCTTTGCTAGTAATTTCACCGTTAGTGTTATCCCTGTAACGGAACCTATCAATGCAAACTCCAGATTGGCGGCAGGTTAACAACTTTAGTACTTTGTCGCTTTAACGCCTGCGACAGATTAATGCAAAAGTGACATTAATGACATTAAAGTGTCCACCTAATAGTAAGGTCTGTCTGTCTGTTACCTCTTCACTTTTCACGATTTAGGTGAAATTAGGTGCAAAGATAGTTTGTATCCTGGGAAAGGACATAGGATAGTTTTTATCCCGAAAATCATCCCCTAAGGTGGTGAAATAGAGGGTGGAAAGGACCATGGGCAACTTAGTATGGAGCTTGGACCCAGAACCAACACAGCTGAGAGTTAGGTCATTAAAAGGATCTATAAATATACTTCATTTTGTTCTATAGGCACCAAGTTGTATTCCATTGCAGAACCGAGATATTCATATTTCAGTCAGTGTGTATGTATAAGGTCTATAAACGGGTTTCTCTTAATGATAGGCTATTATACCATACCAATCATTAATCGATAGGATAAGAATATAAAAGCGATACACAGAAAATAATAAGTAGGTACTAAAACAAGAGAAAGATAACAGGCGGTCTAATCGCTAAAAAGCGATCTCTTCCAGACAACCTTTAGGTAGCGGAAAAAAGTTAAATTGACATGACAGAACCGAGAGTTTGACGTTTGATTATTTTATTTATTAATATAATCAGTATTTACAGCAAGTTAATGTGATCTTATTATTCTCATCCCATACGCCATAATAAAAAAATGCCATAGTTAATATTAATCGGCAGGTGACATAGGTATTTAAGTACCAATGATACACTACGAGTATAACACTTGAAAATATTATTTGTACGCATAAGATAGCGAAGATAAACTACTTCAAACGTCTTTAAATGCGTTTATGTAGATAATTGATCAAGATATTTAAAAAAATATGACTAGTTAACCCACGACTACCTTCCACGACCACGAATACCTTCACATAGATATACATACATATATTGTTTATTACCTACCCTCCAAAATGTTAAATACCCTAGCCACAGATTCTTCATAGTTCGTTTTCACTCTAAATTAAAAAATGAATATCTCCGTTCTGCAATGGAATTCGACTTTGTGCCCATATAATTAAATAAAGTAGATTTAAAGACCTATTTAATAGCCCAATTCTCATGTCTGTTGGTTCTGGGTCCATTTTGACGCATGGTCCTTTGTATGGAGCTACGATATAGGTAAACGCGCTCCACGCGGACGAAGTCGCGGGCAGAAGCCCTAGCTTATATCCTTAAGTTGGCTCATTTTACTTAAAAGAGACATTCATTTCTTTTTAAAACAAAAATACTGCATTCAAAGATTTTCTAAAATTTTCTTGTCTTTCCCGGGAATCGAACCAGCTAAGAATGAAAAAATAAACACTCGTTACGATTAATATTAAATTTCACGTTTTTTAATTTGTAAGACTAAGTATTTCTTAGAAACATTTAAATCAATTGATAAGAAGAATAAAATAGCGAATTTTCATTTTTTTATATTTTTAGCTGGTACGATTTCCGGTTGAGACAAGCGAATTAAAAAAAAACTTTATGTGCAGTTTTATTTCGTTTTAAAATTAAAGGCATGTCGTTTAAGTAAAATGAGCCAACTGTTGGTGAACGTACGTAGTCCATATTATTTCACAAACCGACATATTTGCTACAATACATCTCACAATATTCACCTCATTATCAAAAGCAATTAATCCAAACATGTTGAAACTGGCACGCTGATAGGCCTGACACGTCAACGTTGTCTTACCAACCTAAAAATGGCTTAACTACAATACAACTTACGCAGTAGACGGAGTCATATCACTTTGACACACCGTTGAGTTTGCTTTAGCTATTGAATGCAAACACGGCCTTCTGACTGATACAGTGTACCCGTCACGCCGGCTGTAAGTTTACGTAACTTTGTGACATAATCGTTTGATAGAATCCTAAGGGCTGGTTTAAGACTACGCCGAGCGAGTTATTAACTCACAGACCACTTACCCTATAGACTCCGCATACAAAGGCACCCCCGTAAGCCATGCTTATGCTCACAGAACACTAATTGGTTGCCATGGTTCTATTGGCGCGCACCACGACGCGCACACTTGATTATTCGTTGACTTTGAACTAGCCAATCACGGTGCACTTTCCGCCCCCCGCGCCCCGCCATTTTGGCTTAAAGAGATACTAGACAAACTGTTCCGAAGCGGAGTCTATAGGGTAAGTGGTCTGTGTTTTAACTTAACGAAAAAAGTGGCCACCTTTTCCCGTTAAGCTGACTACTCAAAGGGTAATTGTTATTAAAGTTTGTTACGTATCCCATAAATTGTGTTTATACTTGCGCTACAAACACATTTTGTTTGGTTCCAAGGAAATTCTAGTTAATTAGAAAACCCAATAAAAGTAATGAGGGCGCCACTGGACGCTCGGCGTTTGCTCGGCGCAGTCTTAAGGAGACGACGGGCGTCGTGCTTAGCGATGGGCGGCGCGTTCTGCACTAAATTCAAACAGATGGCGTTGTATGAAAGCGTTTACGGAGAAGCAATATTACACGCATTTGCTTATTTTTTTTTTAGTGGCAATCTCACACCAATTGACCTAGTCCCAAACTAAGCTCTAGGCTTGTACTATGTGTACTAGACAACGATATAAATACTTATATAGAGAAATATATACTTAAATACATTAGAAAACATTCATGACACAGGAACAAATATTCGCGCTCATCACACAAATATCTGCCCTTACCGGGATTCGAACCCAGGACCGCTAGCTTCGTAGGCAGGGTCACAACCCACTAGGCCAGCGCGTCGTCATCAATTACAGCGTCACTTGCGGCTAGGGTTGCCACCTTTCTTATCAAGATATATAGTATATGGTGAGTTATATGACCAAAAAATATAGTACAAACAACAAAAATATAGTATATTTTTATATATTTTTAAAGACATATTTTTGTTTGAACTAGCTTCTCTCAATAACATTTTGTCGTTCAGAAACGTCTTTATAGACCAAAATTTATTTATGTTACCATATTTTAAGACTCTAATTTTGAAATTATATTGTTCTTAAAAATAAAGTATTTTAGCGTACTTTATATCTTTCATATATTATAAAGTACGGACAGCCGAAATATAGTACAATACTATATTTTATAGTACGGGTGGCAACCCTACTTGCGGCGTAGCCCGCGGATGGCATCGCCGCGTTGGACGCCGCGTCACGCTTCATATCTTGATAAACATACTTACATACACACATACATACATAAACTCACGCCTTTATTCCCAGAGTGGGGTGGGCAGAGCTACAGAATTACCAACAACTCTAAAAACTTTTTGATAATTCTGTAACCACATTTTGCACACTTAGGCTAAGATGTTTACCAGCGTATTAGTGACAGGTTGCAAGCCCATCGCCTAACAGTACTATACGCCTTTATTCCCTTAGCCGTCTCTTACGACATCCACGGGAAGACATGGAGTGGCACTATTCTAACCCGTCAACCACACGGGGTTTGATAAACAACATGGTACATTACCATAATATGTTAGTATTTCCGCGTGTAACAACGCTGGCCGCTGCGCGCACCGCCTCTCTGGTAAACGGAAAAAACGCTCGACGCCCCGCGACGGCAAGCTGCAGGGTAGGGGTCGGGTTGCATAAAGTTTAAAGTCATATTTTTGATGGGCATACAAGGATTCGTCATACTCATCATTGCGCATAACTGTAAATTGTCATACATTTATGCGCATAAAGTTTTTAATCATAATGTTTAAGAACATATTGTGTAACGCGCATAAATTTGATGCGCATATAATTATTTAACCATACTTTATACGTAATGACGTAATATTCATTTAATAACAAGCTTTTCCGCTCTTTTATAAAAAAAATTAACCCTAACCTATCCGCGATCTGAGTCGGTTTTATCATATTATGACTAAATAAATGTATGACATTCTACATTATGGTTAAACCAATTATGACTCCGTATAATTATGACAGGGAACAATTATGCCTAGTATAATTTATGCCAAAAAAAAATTATGATCATCAACTTTATGCGTAAAGTGTTATGACAATCGATATTATGACAATAGTTGTTATGCGACCAGACCGCCACCCCAAGCTGCACGCCACGCGCGACCCCCCGCGTCTCCGTAAACAAGGCCTTAGTTTTGTTTTTGTCAGGCATCATGTCACATTGACATACATGTAAACATATCATAACTATGGTAACATCAGGGGAGTCATCCAAATACTGTGCGATAATAAGTCAAATCGATAAAATAATATTTGATCAGGTAACTACATCACTATTAAATATGGCCACCCTGAGCCTACATCACCAGACCAGCTCGATGGTACTATATTACTGTATTGTCATCAGAACTAAAGGCTTATGCAAATTTTCAGCTTCATCGGAAACCAGGAAGTGGGTTGAATCTAACTTGCAAGATTTGACCCTTACATACATACATACATACATACATACATTAAATCACGCCTGTTTCCCAGAGGGGTAGGCAGAGACAACTTCTTTCCACTTGCTACGATCTTGACAAATTTCTTTCGCTTCTTCCACATTCATACATCGAGTCATGCACGCACGTCGGTTTCGGGTACTTAAGATTCGGCCCTTTTCCAGTATTTCACCGATTTGACTCGAAAAAGTACGCCTAGGGCCCTTTCCCTTCCTTTCTTCTTTTTCTTCTTACATACAATGCAAGTTAAATAATAGCTTGTAAAAAATAATAGTTACCTTTTTAGGCTACAACGTCATCCATTAACTCTAAGCCTTAGCTAACTTAACTATAGATTAACTTTTGATATGAAATATAAATACAACAACGAGGTCCCAAGCCACCGAACTTTATTAGGGGTGAGCATAAATTCCGATAGCATTTTCAATTAGGTTAGGTGTAAGTTCAGGGCGCTCCCCAGCGGCTGGAACGCCAACTAGTGAGTGACTCAGGGACTGCAAAGATGGAAAGCTGGGGTCTTTATCTACACTGCCCTCATTAGTTTTTTTTTTTCAAGAAAATCTTTTTCATGAAAATCTTTTTTTGCTGACTGTACTGTTTTTTGCACAGTCGTCATCTACTTCTCAAGACGATTTTAACAAGCCCTAACACGACGGGTTTATCGTGTGTAATTTAGGAGTTCCTATGACCCTGTCTCCATTATCATACCAGCTCGATGGTACTATATTATTGTATTGTCATCAGAACTAAAGGCGTATGCAAATTTTCAGCTTCATCGGAGACTGGGAAATTGGTCAAATTCAACTTGCACGATTTGACCCTTACATACATATGTACATACATACAAAAAAAAACTTTTAAAAACGGTGCATGTTTGATAGAACCGCGTATGTATTAGTGAACGTATTTCTTAAGATTGCGATTTAAATTTTGCATGCCTTGTTTTCATTTAGGAGAGCAGTTCATCCTTCTACCTAGAATAGTTCTACAACCGCTGGTGGACCGTGGGAGCATGCTTCTAGAACATTTAAGCTCAGGGACGATAGCTCAGTGTCCCGTCACTTTATTATAAAACTAGTTTAAAAGGCTTCTACAAGTTGGCTTCGAATCACCTTCCAAGACTCCACAGGCCCTCGACAAGATGGATTCAACGTTCGTTATCATTTTCGAAAATGTATAGGAGTGACGTTAGCTGTCAGACGGTCGCGTCGAACGCCTACGACAATTCCATACATTTTGTCAGATTTCGAAAATCATTTACGTTGGCGTCAAGCGACTTGTCTAGCCTCACCGCAGGCCTAGTATCTATGGCCGTGTCTATATCGCGTGTCAAATGTGGATAAAGCATCCGTCACTTTTTGACACGTGTACTTATTTACGAGTCAGAAGGTGACGGATGCCTTATCCAGACTTTGTCACGTGATAAACGCAGCCATATTGCAGTCAGTACCTAACAACCTAGAACGTTATCTACATTGTTTTACTGAATTTAATTTCACTGAAAGCTATTTTCCGCTGAAGTCATGTTGTTCAAACCATTTTGTTCCTTACTATGTTAGACATGAAACTATATTTTAACTTCTGCAATGGAAATTGACTGTCAGCGAAATAGAAGATACTACAAAGTTATAAGTATTTTCAAGAAAATGTTTGCGGGTTGTACGAGTAATAAAATAAATTTTCGCAAGAGCATGTCAAACCAAGCTTAGTGAAGGGTTCCGTCACCTTTTTTACAAAGGTAAACACATTTTTTTTTATAAAAAACTAGCGACCCTCCCTCGCTTCGCTTCGGTTTATGTGAGTTTTCTGTAACACCCGTAACATAAAACAGAGTTTATTATACACTAGCGACCCGCCCTCGCTTCGCTTCGGTTTATGTGAGTTTTCTGTAACACCCGTACATAAACCAGAATCTATTATACATATAAACCTTCCTCTTGAATCACTCTATCTATTAAAAAAACCCGCATCAATATCCGTTGCGTTGTTTTAAAGATCTAAGCATACATAGGGACAGACAGCGAGAAGCGACTGTTTTATACTATGTAGTGATTAAAACCTTCCTCTTGAATCACTCTATCTATCAAAAAAAACCGCTTCAAAATCCGTTGCGTAGTTTTAAAGATCTAAGCATACATAGGGACAGACAGCGGGAAGCGACTTTGTTTTATACTATGTAGTGATGATACTTCCCGGCCTAGGCCTTCAATTTTGTATGAAATTCCTTTACAGTTCTCTCGAGTTGTTCCGCCCGCAACGTGACACTTTGAAGCCAAAAATAACTAACATAACGCCAACATTTAATTGCATGTTTGAGAAAAACAATTTTACAGGTTTAATGCAGTCAACATTATTTTATTTATTGCATGGAAAGGAATAGTAATATCAGCATTGTTTTACTGGGTCTAAATCGGGATCCATAATTTTTATTTCGCATAATATATGATTTCGCATAAAATCTTTTGATCTAAAACAGTTTTTACAAAAGAAAGCGTTTTATTTTAATTATTATAAAAAACGAACTTAACCTAATCTACACGATAAACGTTTATTAAATTCTGCAATGTTGGCCTAAAAGGGTGTTATGCGAAATGATTTTACGCGAAACGACACATTTTGCGAAAAAAAAATGCGTTTCGAAACGTCCCTACTACTATCAACATTTACAACATTTGAAAACTTCATGGTAGACTAGAAAGACTAGAAGTCAATTCTGATCTCTCTCTCTCTCTCTCTCTCTCTCTCTCTCATATCTTCCTAATAGGTACCTACTGCAGTTGTGTTTGTGTTCGCTGCAGTAGGTGTCCGTGTGTAAAGCTTTTACAAGTGTATAATAAACAGAACTCTCCTATATTTGTTAAATACGGCTGCGATAATAGCTTTATAGGTGAACTGAGAACTGTGTTTATAAGACTTGGTACGTCTTTCAATAAGATATATTATTATTAAACTTGTACAATTGTGAAACAGGCTTCAAGACTTTCAAGTTATATAACTTCAATGACTATGGAAAGTAAATGTTTTCAGTTCCATGAAGCAATAATATAAACAAGTTTAATATAATGTTATAGTCCTATATTTTCAACGACACAGTTAGTCTAGTTTGGTAGTGATCCTGCTTACTGTGCTGAGGGTCTCGGGTTCGAATCCCGGTTAAGGTTAATATTTGTGCGTTGTGCGTGAATATTGGTTTCTGGGTCAAAAACCAAGAAGATAAGCTGTTCAAAAAATGATTTCCATCTTGTGAAAAAAGTCATGAATTCTCTATTATTAATTAATTATTAAAATCAGTTCTGTATTTTCAAAGATTACCCCAAAAATACAAACACACAGCTTTAAACTCTCAACATGATTTAAAAGGCTCCATGTTCTAGATAATAATATGATTTGGATTATTCATGAATTAAACATTCTGTTTTAAATTAATGTTTTGAAACAAAATATTAAGTCGGTTGGGGGTTTTAGTTAGAAGTATTTGCTACTAGTTTTGCACTAAGCCACAGTTCTTAGAAAGTTAAAACTTTTAATAAATTATTAAACTACTCCGAATAAGTAAGAAACTTTATCGTTCTGCATCTAAGTGAAAATAACTGTATCCTGCCCAACGGCAGGATCCCGTTATGGACAATGATACATTTGACCAAAAATATTTTGGTCAAACTGAGTAGACCCGAAAATAGCTACGGAAATCCGCTTCACATTGTCTTTACCTCTAACACACACAACAACACTTTAGTCACCTGTATTTCAGAAACTAATTCAGTCTACTTAGCATTGATTTAGTATATACTAGATACACAATCAGCACGAAAAAATGGCAAGTCAAAACTACTGCCGAATCGACTTGGGCAGTAGTTTTGCTATTAGTCTTGTTCCGACCACAGACAGTGGCAGTTGTCAATCATGACAAAATGTGTGGTGAATAACGGCAAAAATAATAACAAAAAAACAAATAAAAAGGATGGAATGTCTTATTTTACGTAAGTTCTATTTATTTATAAACGTTTCTAGCTAAAATTATAATGTTTTCATGATTTTTAGGAATTTATTTTGTGCACACAAATTATGACTTACCAATTAACAAAATTATTATGGAGTAGCTATTACTTTTTTAAATTTTAATATTTTTTATTTTTAAATTTAAGCTTTCCACGAAATCCTCTACGACGTGCAAAATGGGTCGCAATATTAGCACGAGATAGGGGTGATCAACTATTCAAGGCAAATAAGTCGTCTGTTGTGTGCTTGACCCATTTTCGTACAATTATATAATAAATTAAACTTATTTCAAGGAAATTAGGTTAGGTTGGGATCGCATCATAATACCTATATATAAAGTTCAAAATACGTATATGGGTCATATTAAATAATGGTCATAATAAGTAAACTTTTCAATATTTTTAAAAGCCCATTGTATAGAACCCATTAGGTTAGGTTAGGTTTGTTGTATAACAATCTTGAAAACTTCAGGGTTTCAAAAAAAAACCATTATAATATTATGACCATTATGAATTATGACCCATTATGTATTTTGAACTTTATGTACATATTATGATACGTAACCGGTTAGGCTAGGTTGGTTATGATAGGATAAGATCTTGTCTTGTCTGGAGTAAAGTGTAATGTTTTAATGGTTCATTTATGTATGTATGTATAATTCTTTATTCCAACATAACTTTGAACACCTGAGCCAATTTATATGTGTGTGGTATCGTTAGAATCATTTCACCATTCCAGGTGACAAATAGGATACCTAAACGTTAAAATTTGAATAAAAACAATCGACGGGACGGGTTTTTAAACCTTGCTTTACATTAATTTATTCATTATTATTATTGTATATATATATAGCTTAAGTTGTGTAATACAATGACAGCATTTATAAAACATGTCAAAAGTTTTTTTGTGTAATTTGTAATTTCGTTAAAACTAATACAATATAAATAGAGAAATTCGTCTCCATTCATTCGATGTCCACTTTTGTCATAAATAGTATGATAATGGCGATTTCACTAAAGAGTTTTAAATATTTTAAAACATTAGTTTGCAAATTTGACACTTGACTGCTAGTATATTGAGTTTTTTTTTGCATGAATGTTTAAGGTAAAAAATAGCGATGTTAGCATGTATCTGAATGCAGCTATCAATGTCATTTGGGACAGTTTATAATAAAGTTTTGTGCGGGATTGTGTATCTTGTATATACTAAATCAATGCTACTTAGTGATAGATTTCCTTATAAATTCGTTACATGCACTTTCATTTCTGATATTTTTCTGATTTTTAGTATTTGTAGTTTTGGCTGTAAATGGGGACGACGACAATCACTTGACTCGAACTAAAATTAGCGCCTTAAAGCTTAATATTTCATGAACCGATCCCTTAATCAAAAAAAAATTGCCACAAACCCGCAATATTTTTGAAAGACCTATTCAACGACACCCCACACTATGGGGTAGACGAGAAAAAAAAAACATCCCCACGTTATGGGTAGGGGCACACTTTGTTGGCGTGACTAATATGTATATTCCTGCCAAATTACAGCTTTCTAGTACTAAGAGTGTCTGAGCTAGGCTGCGGACGGACGGACGGACGGACATGGCGACACTATAAGGGTTCCTAGTTTGACTACGGAACCCTAAAAAGAAATAATGTAAGTAGGTATTCAATAGGGCATTTGACAAGAGTGAAATTAAATTGGTTTTTCATTAACAACAGATAAACATTATAAAAATGCTGGGAAAACATCTATCTTTTATTTATGTTTGCTATTTTAAGCTTTTTAAATTCATAAAATCCAACAATAAGGACGCTGTTTGATTGTGACGACACAAGATAGTAATCCCTATAAATTCCATTTTCCAACGGAGCGTTTTTGATGTTTCATAAAAAGAAGCTGATTTGATTTTTGTGAAAGATTTTTTAAAAAGTCTGGGTCCTTTCTACTTTGGTATTACGCCTATTGCAATCGTATTGTTAATGACTGAAGCGCCCTTACTGTCAGGTTGATAAGAGCGATCATAACATTTATATTTAATTCTTTTAATCCATTCTCCTTTCAAACTTCTTAAACTTTATAATTTATTTTAGAAAAAATGTGGATGACCTTTGCACAGGGTAGTGTCACAGTAAGATTTTCTAGTAGGTACAGTGTCGCTATTGCACTCATAATCGTAATCAGCTTCAAAGTGGAACAATTGTTTTCATTCTGTATACAAGCTTTCGATTTTCAAAATAAAAACGATTGCGATTGCAAGTGCGTTAGGCAATTGGGTAAGTAAAGTTTTTGGAAGAGATGTAAATTATATTTTTTTTCGATAGTCGTCATCCTTAAGATCATAGAACTGCGGCTCTTTTACTTTTATTTCCTCTAATATTTTAGAAATCTTTTTTTTAGTTATGAAGTTGACATTTGTACACTTCAATGACCGACAAGCTTGTTGCCTTCGTATTTAATGAAATAGAAAAAAAAACTGTCACTTCTATATCTGTCAACGTCAAATCAAATCAAAGTAAACAAACGGTTTAATTCAAATAAGTAAATTCAAGTAAATCTTTGTAATACTCCATTTCCACAGTCCGTGTGGGATTGCCTGAATTCATTGCGTGGATTGTACAATTCAAAAGTGCTCTCGTGGCTATCAAAAAGCAGAGCAAGAGTCGTCGAAAAAGGAAGAAATCGGTGTCCAAGAAGAAGTGCCAAAGGGTTCGAAAATAAATCTTAGACCAAATATCGTGCAAAGCTCTTAAAGCAAAGCGGCAAAACGAAAGTCCAGAGTTCGTTCTGAGATCGTTAAAAATATTTCTAAAAACACTGATCACATGAAACACAAGCAAACAGAAAATAGCCGTTGTATTGAATTGTTTGTTTACTTTGATTTGATTTGACAATGACAGATATAGAAGTGTTTTTTTTCTTTTTCATTAAGTACGAAGGCAACAAGCTAGTCAGTCATTGAAGTGTACAAATGTCAACTTCATAAGTAAAAAAAATATTTCTAAAATATTAGAGGAAATAAAAATAAAAGAGCCGCAATTTCTTGATCTTTAGGATGACGACTATCGATAAAAAATATAATATACATATCTTCCAAAAACTTTACTTAGCCAATTGCCTCTCAGTATCCTTACCATGTTTCAATTTACCGAACTCGCTAGCGAGTCGAATGCTCTGTCCCTCACTGTATTTAGAGTCACCTTATAGAGTTCGAGGGACAGAATTCTTGTCTGGGCCCTCTGGTCGATTCACAAGAGCCGGCACGTGGTACGAATTGTCACATGATGTACCTAGTTCTAGCTAGCGTTTCTCTTCGTTTAGTTTTTAAACCAATCGCGTCACGTAGATGACGTGATTAAAAAAATCACGTGATGTGCCAGTGACACGATTGGTTATAAAAGTAAACGAATAGAAACGCTAGTTAGCGTAATGCATCTTTGTCTGGGCCCTCGTTATACGATTGGTTACAAAACACAACGAATAGAAACGCTAGTTAGCGTAATGCATCTTTGTCTGGGCCCTCGTTATACGATTGGTTACAAAACACAACGAATAGAAACGCTAGTTAGCGTAATGCATCTTTGTCTGGGCCCTCGTTATACGATTGGTTATAAAAGTAAACGAATAGAAACGCTAGTTAGCGTTATGCATCTTTGTCTGGGCCCTCGTTATACGATTGGTTACAAAACACAACGAATAGAAACGCTAGTTAGCGTAATGCATCTTTGTCTGGGCCCTCGTTATACGATTGGTTATAAAAGTAAACGAATAGAAACGCTATTTAGCGTAATGCATCTTTGTCTGGGCCCTCGTTATACGATTGGTTATAAAAGTAAACGAATAGAAACGCTAGTTAGCGTAATGCATCTTTGTCTGGGCCCTCGTTATACGATTGGTTATAAAAGTAAACGAATAGAAACGCTAGTTAGCGTAATGCATCTTTGTCTGGGCCCTCGTTATACGATTGGTTACAAAACGCAACGAATAGAAACGCTAGTTAGCGTAATGCATCTTTGTCTGGGCCCTCGTTATACGATTGGTTATAAAAGTAAACGAATAGAAACGCTAGTTAGCGTAATGCATCTTTGTCTGGGCCCTCGTTATACGATTGGTTATAAAAGTAAACGAATAGAAACGCTAGTTAGCGTAATGCATCTTTGTCTGGGCCCTCGTTATACGATTGGTTACAAAACGCAACGAATAGAAACGCTAGTTAGCGTAATGCATCTTGGGAATGGTCTCAGGCCCCAGGCAGGGTTTAACCCGGGAGAAGGAGGATGAGGACTGAAGCTATGATGAAGGATCAAGTCAAACCAAACACCAAAGATTAAAATTTGTATATTTGGTACTTCGTATATTTTTTCATTTACACTTGAATCGATAAGATTTAGTAGTTTCATATCGTATATTTAGACGTAGTACACCATAAAGAACAGTACAAACGTAACGTATTCCGATCAAAGAAAATAGATAACAAATTCTAGATAGGTACTGTATATCTAAAGTTTAAATATCATTTTAAATTTAGAACAATTTTTCGTGAACAATTTGCTAGTTATTACGTAGTATAGAATATCGACATAGTCGTTAGCTCAGGAAATTCTAGTAAGTTTAATATTTTTTTTACAAACGTAACTTTGTAATTGTATGTTACATTTCATATCTAAAAATTATCTTTGTAAAATTTCAATTATTTCATCGAATAGTGAAATGGTATAATAGTTCAAACGACATTTGCGATGTCGAAGTGTAGCAAGAACAGTTTTAATTGCAAAAAAAACGAGAAATCGATTAAGTATCGATTTTACGTTTTTTTTAAGACGGAACACTCGCAAATAGCCAGGGCTCGTAGCTTAATTGCGGAATTCCTTCTTTTTTTTAATAATTAATTTAACCGTTATTCCGCATAACATTAAAAATAAAATATATATCATCTTAAACACTAAAATATTCAACATTGTAATGGCAAAAATCTATGTCATAAATAAACTTCTATCCGTGCAAAAAAATCATTCTACATTAAATTCTGGTGTTATTATACAATGGAACAAAACACTTGATTTTCTAATATATTTTGATTTATGTAGAATCACACACACATTGGAAGACTCTATGAAATATTATAAAAGAGTTTCTTAAAAAAGAAATTTTACATTCAATTTTCTATTGCTCATGATTTCAGTACATACGAGTTATAATGTTAATTAATCTAAAAATCTAATTATTACTATACGGCAATGGTGTTGCAGTTTTATTATTTCAAATTACATTAATTAAGGATTAATTTATACACTTATAATTAATCTTTATAAGTACTTAAGTTCTCTAACCGAAGAAAGTTTACATCAATTTAGAATTAAATTCTCGTTGTTTTCCTTTTTTAATTTATAAATATATATTATGTAATTGTAATAATTATACAATTTACAAGGTTTAATAATTTACAATAGTTTGTATTATACGCAGAATGAATACAAGATGTGTAAACTATGATCAGTCGTAGGTATAGTTGATATCTTTATAAGTAATAAGATTAATTTGTTAAAATAAATTCTAATACTAATCATAAGTTTATTTTCATTATTAAACGACCAGTTACCTTAAATTTACAAAGGGAAGCGTTAAAAAACTAAATACGTTTTATTTATAAATGGCAATTCACAAAACGTAATTTTTATCACTATGAATGATTTTTATTTCATAAGATTAGAAAAATTACAGGAAGTATTTGGTGTTCTTTTTTGGTTAATTATTAATTACTAGTTAATTCAAACTTACGTATTACTTATAAATTAATAAAATAATTAACTTCTAATTATTTGCGACCAGCGCTACAGAAAATAATGTACAGCAATATCCTACTAAAGTTAAGTAACAAAGATTTAAAAGACGATATAATATTATTTTATTATTAGTTTTTGTTTACTATTATTAAGTGCATTTTATTGTTGTGTGAGTGCTTGATCGATAGGCACAGAGGCACAGTCATTTTTAGTTATAAATATTATTACTCTACTTGTGTCTGTAAATATTTTATGTAAGAAGAATTAAAATTTGGTGTAAACCAATCTGGCAACGATGATTAGTAAAATGGTTATTTATAAAACACGAAAAAAAACAATGAACATTAATTTAATGTAGTAAAGTAATTAAAAATATGAAAATTATTATTGGAATATAAAAAAATATCAACGTTAAAATATCTAATTATTCACAAAAACGTTTGGTTTTTGTTTACCACCGTGTCTTTATAACGTGTGTACTCGTATGTAATTGAGGAATAAGCTGCCGTGATTCTTAAAAAGGCAGTCTTCTGACAATTTACCAAATTTGAGTTATGTATATGGTCGTGATCAGGAAAAAAAGACGCATCAGCCTATTTAACCCGTTTTTCTCTATCACGTTTAGTTTTCGAGATATTTTTTCCATGAAAGGCAGTCAAGTGGTTGAATACCATTACCAAATTCATTAAAACGCAGTCATCTCACATTCATTCATAAAAAAGCAGCTTTAGTACCTTGACTGCAAAATAATTTGGAAAATTTTAGGTAAAAACTTATTTAAAAGACAGTTTTGTACCAAACTGTCTGTTCCTAATTATTTTTATGTAAATTAGCTGTACAATAATTCATTAAAAAGCCGCATTTGCAGAAAAAATCTTTAAAAGGCAGTCATGTGACTTTGACTGCCTTCTTAATAATTATTTACTAGATAATAGTTACTTCTATACTTCGAACAACGGAGTTTACGTTCCTTAAAAAATTATTAGTAAAAAAAAAATCCTGTTCATCGGATACTAAAACGCAGTCTTCTCGCAATAATTCATTTAAAGGCAGTCATGTTTGGTCGCGCCAATACAATTTTTGAGTGGATTTAAAGTCTGAGACGTCACAAATCAGTGCGCCGCCAAGTGACCTTTTTTATGAAAATGACTATAATGGCCAAGAAATTTCAATGTGCTTTTTGAAAGACAATTTTCTCAAAAATCCAACTGTCACAGTTTTGTCGCCTCGTGAAAAACCAAAAGGCATTTCGGAAGAAAGAAAAGATAATATTATTTCTAAGCTTGGCCTCATAATGCCGCCAGATAAATTATTGTTTTGGAAGAATTTACCCATATCAGTAGATGCTGATATTTAAAAACCTTTTAAGTATTTTTTATAATTTGGATTTTTCTTCGTATGTACGTTATTTGCGTTATTTTTTTTTTGTAACGATTATGATTGTAAGACTACAGTGATATTTAATTTATACACAAATATATGTAATGTTAACCTCTTACTTACTAATCTATATTTACATAAAAACGAATAGTTCATAATAATCATAATATACTACTAGCTGTACGGAAACTGATGATCGCAAGTTTCAGTGCCTTTTAATTTTAAATACATACATACATACATACCTTCACGCCTGTCTCCCAATGGGGTAGGCAGAGATTATGGAACGCCAGGTGCACCGATCTAAACACACAATTTTCGCTTCCTCTACATTCATCAATCTCTTCATGCACGTACGTCGGTTTCGGGTGCTTTTGATTTGGGCCTTATTCAGTACATCACGAATCTGATCACTGTAGGTCCGTCTAGGACGTCCCCTACCGAAATCTCCGCTCATTCTCGCTCGCCATATCTCTTTCGTAACTCTTTTTTCATCCATCCTTTCTAAATGACCAAAGCATCTTAGCATACCCTTTTCGATTTTAGTCACTACATCTTCTTTCAATCCAGATCGTTCTCGGATCTCGCTATTTCTTACTCTATCTATCATCTAACTCCTCACACATACCTACTGTTCTTCTTCTGCCATACCCAAGATTCACTACCATACATCAATGTTTGTGTCAATACTCCCTGAACAAAGGCCAGGCAAGCTTTGCTCGATATGACCTTGTTTGCCAAGATTGAGAGTAACGCCCCATTCATCATATTTCCCGCTTTTACTCTTCTTTCAATATCCGCGTCACATTTCCCACCTCTCGTAAACAAAGAATCTAAATACACAAATTCATTCACTTGATCCACTATTTCATCTCCAATCATTATTTCACATTCTGTATCAGTTTCATCCCTCTCCACAACCATCACTTTCGTCTTTTTAACATTCACTTTCAAATCTTTTCTTTTAAACGCCTCAGTCATCAGAGTTACCATTTGTTGTCAGTGGTCCGCCGATGATGCAAGGAGAACTTGATCATCAGCATACAACAAAGTTTTAAAAACTGTTCCACAATGATACTCTTTCAGATCTGACAAACAACTGTCCATGAATAGGTTGAACAGCCAAGGAGGCGCTACGCAGCCCTGTCGAACACCACGTTCGATGCTAAACCAGTCCGTATACCTACATCCCATTTATCCTGACACAGGCACTCGAGTCATCATTATAATGATTTGAAAGAAATTTGTCAAGATCGTAGCAAGTGGAAAGAAGTGGTCTCTGCCTACCCCTCTGGGAAACAGGCGTGATTTAATGTATGTATGTATGTATCAGAATACTGTCCACCCCATACACGGAAAATAATAATAATTATTATTATTATTTTAATATAAATATAATTATTTAAAATAATTATTATTCACTATTATTATTCATTTTTATATTATTTTAATTTTGTTAAGTAAACGAAGTTTCTAGATTTTAAGTAGGTACCTACCTATAAAGAAACGTTATAAACCTATAAAGAAACGTTATAACAATGATCACGTAATCTGAATCACCAGCATAATTCTTAGCTTAAATTAAATGCAATGTTAATTTTAAAAATAGTACATTTACAAATATGTAAGTACATACATTTTGATTTATTGTTTTAAGTTTTTGTTGATATTTCCATTTTATTGCAGCTACACGGTTTTATTTTAAAAAGGCATTGTACCTACGTCGTACTACTTTTTAGTGACTCAGTTTACTTGATCAGAAATATTATACAGTTCTAGGTAAATTTTGTGTGTGGCTCTATAGACTTATAAGTATTAAAGTTTACTTTAAGTTTGAGATACAATCTCTGCCTATTGAATTTAATAAAAGTTTGATATTACTCGTATTGTATTCGTTTTTTATTTCATTTGAATTCACTTGACTGTTGTTATCCAAGTTTTAGAAAAAATAACACTTAAAAGAAAATTACTTAAAAAGCAGTGAATTGCATTTGAGCATTTTAGGCTGCCTTTTAATGAATTACTCAATAGATATAATTTAGCCAATGTTCGCTTAAAAAAAGTAGTTTGGTATAATAATGTACTTAAAGGCAGTTACTGGACTTTCACATCTTTGTTAATAATTACTCTAAAAAGATTTTTGGTTCCGAAACTTTTTTAAAAGGCAGCCTTACTAAAAAACTGCTTTATAAAAAATTATCAGCAAGTAATTGAGAGGCCGGATGATTTTCAAAAATAAATTGTTATTAATAATTCACTAAAAGGCAGCCTGGGGACTTTGGCTGCCTTTAAGTGGATTATTATAAATAGTAAAAATAAACACTTAATTCATTTCACAATTAATAATTAATTTTATATAAATAAATAATAAAAAAAATAAAAAATAAAAATGTAAATATAAGGAACTGATACCCGTTTACCAAGAACAACCACCATTACGTCACATTTTATTACACAACCTGATTAAAGAGAAAAAGTCAAAATGAAGGCTGCTTTCGCGTTTTTCTCAAAAGTAAGTGCGGTCAGAAGACTGCCTTTTTAAAAATGACGGCAGTAAGCCGCAGTATATTTTAGTGTAAATGTTTTAGTTTTATTTTTATTAATAAAAACCATTTATTCAACATACACGTGTTTGAAAAAAAGTGTGTATTTAAAATTAATTAGCGTATTCTAGAGCCACAGTTAGTGCTGATCTGAGATCGTATAATGAACTGTTAATACGTTCTTTTACACTGTCTGGAACTTGGCAGGTTTTAGATAAGTTATAACAAGGCTATTAAAGGCAGGACTGACCTTCAGTGCTTGTTAATCTTAGAAATTATTTTCTGACAATCACGAGACCCAAAAAAACGTAATAAAAGAGAAAATCCACCTTGTTTTAATTAATTCATGTCTGTGTTATAGGTAAAAATAATACAAAAAATATCATAACTTCACTAGATACCTGTTGATTTTTTTAAATATCAGAATGCGGTATTTTTGTGCCATATTTGAATAAAAAATGGTCTGTTTAAATTTGCGTCAGTTGTAGACACTGGCTCTAAAGATCTTTAATCAATTTAAACTAAACTAACATAATACGTTATACTAAAACGACTATTCTAGAAGTGACCGAAAAATTATTTCGCATTTCTATACTGTATGAACATGCTGTAGGTCGAAGACCCTTTCTGAAAGTACAATATCATAAGTTAAGTATAATTAATTTTTGAAGTACAATTGATTAAATAAATAAATAAATACGGTAGTATTTTATGATGTCAAACCTAATGTATAAAGATTAATTTTCTGTAAATCGAGGTTCGGCCATTGGCTATATCATCCGCACCTTAAGAATTATAGTTACCTAATTCAACATTTCAACTTTCGACATTGAGTCATAAACTTATTACTATAGAGACCTGACTTGAAATTCAAAAATTTTGAATAAGGTCACTATAATTTTAAAGATGCTGTTGGATCTATAGGGTTTTGCATTAAACTTGAACAAGTAGTCACTCCAAAACGGATGAAGGAAAATAAAGTATTAAGGATAGATAGGTACCTACTCACCCAGTTTCAAGTTGGGCCGTATTTCCTTTCCAGCTTGTATATAAACTAAATAGATAATGATGTTTGTGTGTCATATTTTGACTTACTGATGGTAAGTACTGAGCAGTTAAGACCTGCGAGTACCTGCAAATTCCAAGAGAAAGGGACAGAGTTGTAGTAGTTACATAGCTTAGTCTCTTTCCCTGCTTGGAACCTGATAGATTTTAAAAGTTCATGATACGACTAATTATTGTCAGGATAGCACTAAAAGCGGTTTGATGTTTTATAAATGCTTTGGGATTAGTGTAGTTATAGGTAATTTTGGGTTTAGTGTATTTGTAGTTTTGGGTTAAGTGTATTTGTAGTTTTGGGTTAAGTGTATCTGTAGTTTTGGGTTTAGTGTATCAATCCCATGTGAATATTATTAATTATCTTAATGTATGCGTTATGTGGTTATAATGAATCTTAGGACTTTATAGCAAATTAGTTTACAAAATAGATCTACTTTTGTACATATTATAAGCGCATGTGTTAAGCAAGGGGATATTGTATAGATTTATCACTTTAAAAAAAAAAAAATTTTTTTTTTTATTAATGATATTTGTAATGGTCATGAATTTTTGTATTTAATTATGGTCATTATGATTTTTTAAATTTTATAATATCATGTGAAAATAAAAAACACGATACTTACAAATAAAATTCCCCTTGCCTTTAATGAAATATAATTTATTATTGCACGCTAAAAGTTAACGTTAAACATATTATATTTTATGAATGTTAAAGCTATTTAATTCCTTTATTATATTTTACAGTTTGTAAGGAATATTTAGGTTACAAATATAATTAAATCCTTTAGTGTTTGCAGTATTATAGGTAGTTCGTCTATACAAACTCTATTGGTGTTATTCGAAGAGTTTCTTTACATCTTGTTCAAGCATTACTTTATTTTACCTTTAAAAACGTCCTTACTTAAACACTAAAAACTATCCGTATTTAAACTTTAAATATCATCTGTATTTAAACTTTAAATACCACTTGTATTTAAACTTTAAATATCATCTGTTTTTAAACTTCAAAACCATCTGTACTTCATTTTGATGTTAAAACATTAAAAAGATTAACATTCTTAAACACGTCTGAAAGAAACTTTAAGAATAAACACCCTATGGTTTTGCTACGTTTTTAAAAATCACTACTAAATTGTATTTTTACAATTTTTATACTACAGCAAAGTAAATTCAAGTTACGTCATGAATGATCGATTTCATGTTATATTTTACTATCTGTATGTTTTTTTACATGTAGTAACTATATGATAAGCCTAATACAAAGCTGACCTAAGATATACTATGATAATGAAAGTTTGTATACAGATTTCACTTCCGGTGTTGTACCTCGATTTCGTGATTTTTGGTCATTTTACTTACTCGTATTTCTCGCACAAAAGTAAAATCAATAACATTTCTCTAATTTAAGTTGAAATATCACAACAAACTAAGTATATCATCGGTTGTTTTTTAGGTGTATAATCTGAAAACTATAATTTGGTTGACTTTGATCAACAAATTACTGAAACAGAAAACCAAATAATACCAACCCAACTATGGTAAAATTATATCTTACATTACAGATAGCAAATTTTTAAACATATCAAGTTTAATCTGTGCTATTACTGATTGTACTGTTAGCGCCATCTAGCGACTATTGTCCAAACTAATGTAACCAAATATCACCAAACCTCAGTGTAACGCGCACTGTCACTGTCACAATATCACATGAGACTGAATGTTCGCTGGCGATCTACCGTACATTATAAAGACCTGGTGCTGCCCTCTGTTGCGCCAACATGATGCGGTTAGCCACGCATCTGTAGCAGCACAGGTAGGCCAAACATCACTTGAACAATATCCTTCTAAACGCTCTTCGGAAATCCTTATTAAATATGGTATAAATGACAGGATTAAGAACAGAGTTCATGTATCCAAGCCAGAACGCTATCGCGAAAGCACTGCCTGGAATCACGCAGTTTCTGCACGCTGCTTTCAGAATATACAGGAAGAAGAAAGGCAGCCAGCATGCGATGAAGCTCCCCATGATTAACCCTAATATTAATGTAGCTCTCTTCTCTTTTTTCCTCGCTAACCTCCTCTTCTCACGCTCGGGATCCCGCGGTTTGTGGGGTTTAGGGAGGGCGGGTTCGCATTCGCTCTTCGCTTGTTTTTTCTCTTGTCTTCGCGAGCTCTCGGCCTTTTTGCCGAAGATGGGCTGGCATATGCGTAGTTTGAGGGGTTTGACGACGGCGCAGCGGGAAACCACGCCGGAATCTGAGGAGGAAGGGTCGAATTCAGAGACCATGTCGGTGTCGATGGCGACGCTGGGGGCTCTGCAGCGCTCCTTCGGCTCACCGTTCACTGAGAGGTTGGAGGTGCGGAGCTGGCACGCGGCGAGGGGGTTGCGGGTCACTTGCGCTGATGTGACCACCTGAAGCAACGGACGTTAAAGGGTTAAACAGGTTACAATTATATTCATTACATTTCTCGAAATGGTGGATTTTCGAATGGTGAATCGTTGTTAGTAAATAAATATCAGGGGACAATGTCACGCCAATTGACCTAGTCCCAAACTAAGCTCAAGGCTTGTATTATGGGTACTAGACATTATACATACTTATATAGAGAAATATATACTTAAATATATAGGAAACATCCATGACTCAGGAACAAATATTCGCGCTCATCACACTAATATCTGCCATTACCGGGATTTGAACCCAGGACCGCTAGCTTCGTAGGCAGGGTCACTACCAACAAGGCCAGCGCGTCATCGTGTCACGTGTTGATCGTGATGTTTTAATCATTTTATGTTATTAACATTTGAAAAACATATATTCTGATCTGCTGTTTGGTAATCAACACGGAAATGTGTCTAACCTAACCTAACCAAAATTTCTCAGCAGTGGTCGAGATTCTTGGGAAGCGCTGGTAGATTTGGCCTACATACTGAATAAATATCTATTATTACGAGTATCTCTCTAAGTGGCTCAACAATCCCGTGTTGTGACTGTACTTCTACTGGCATGGTTTGACAAGACCAATGTAAATCAGCTACAGACATAGGTATGCGTCAGAATAATAACACTTCTCTTTTGCGTCGATGTTCTGCAGTCCAGCTTTAGGCTGATAATGATGATGATGAAAAATACCGGTCAAGTGTAAGTTGGTCGCGCGCACCGAGGGTTCCGTACTGCTGATACACCAAATACGACATCGAACGCTCGATAAGATTTCTAAGAAACAACCCGTTATCTATTACGGTTCAAAAGATACAGCTCTTTAAAGTTAAGAAGAAAAAAATTAAATTAAAAATTTAAGAAACCCCCGACTCTAAGCAGTTGGTAAAAAAACGTCTAAAGAAAAAGTAAAAAAATGAAGTATTGGCCCTATAAGTTTAATTATAGTAGGTATTAATATTTTGATTAAAGCGTGTCGCCACCTCGGGGACCGCTAAGTAGCTGGGGTATTTTATACTATTTCATTTACTTAGCAGTCCCCCGACGTTTCGACGTTGAATCAAAATATTAATACCTACTATAATTAAACTTATAGGGCCAATACTTCTTATTTTTTACTTTTTAGACGTTTTTTTACCAACTGCTTAGAGTCGGGGGTTTTTTAAATTTTAAATTTAATTTTTATTTCACGCTTTTTAAACTTTAGAGCTTCCAACTAATACACCTTTCAAACAAAATAAACCGCATTAAAATCGGATCATCCGTTTGGGAGCTACGATGCCACAGACAGACACATACACATTTACACACACACAGACACGTCAAACTTATAACACCCCGTCGTTTTTTGCGTCGGGGGTTAAAAAGGTCCCCTTCGAGCAGGGATTGAAAACCGGTTTATTTTCCGTAGCGGTTAAAGCCACACTATTAGAGCCTAACCCATAATAAAGGTTACGCTCACAGGGAGCGAAATGCATTTACCGGTTAGAGAGCGCTCCTTCCGTGTGAGCCGAGACAAGGGTGAATGACGGAAGCGCTCTCTAACCGGTTATAACCGGTAAATGCATTTCGCTCCCTGTGAGCGTAACCAATTCGTTGGAACGTAACCCAAATAATTAACCGGTTTAACCTAAATAAATACCGGTTTATTTGTAACCGGTTACAATCCCTGCCTTCGAGTACAGAAATCTAAAAAGAAACAAAAGAGTAATTACTTTTAATGTGTCTTTCCTCTCCTCCTGTTGCGGCAAGGTGTCACCTGCTTCGCTGGTGGAGATGTCACTCGCCAGGTCACAGGTCACCGTAGGTATCTGCACCTGCTGTGCTTCTATCGTAGATATCTGAGTTAGCCTGGAACAGTAATGGTTGCAATTTATACCCCGTAACGTAGAGAATAGGCTCGTTTTTAGGGTGACCAGGGCACAGTATAAACAGTAGTTCATCTTCACAAATATTTTTAAAAGAAATGATTTCGTTGACGTTCCCTGCCGTCGTCTTATTCCAAAAAAGCCACCCACTCGTATCGCTACTACTATCTTATATCTACGGCCATGCAGTAGTGTTCGCATTGTTGTGTTCTGGTGTAGAGATAAGATATCCAGTGAATTTATTAGCATAGAGGCAACATAGTTTACAAGGTTTGCAACTCATTTGGAGTCTTTGGATTAGTTTTAAGATTGTAGTCTTGAGAAAGAAAATTGTTATGGGTCTCAGATTTCTACTTACCATGGCGGCCATTCGTCCATGATACTGAAATACCACGTAACTAACAACTTCAATGAGTTGCAAAATGTACCTTAATAATTACATGCTAAGGTGTATTTTGTCATCTTATTTTATTTGTAGTTTCGCGAAATTGCCGTTTTATCGGGAAATAAATCCATAAAATCGTAGAAGAAAAAAAGGGTAACTACTAGTACCTATACTCTGATAATTCTAAGATGCCTGTGACAGCTGTATTTCGTAATTTTAATCACTTAATACACTTGTACTATGAATTTAAAATAGGCGAGTAATTATAAATAATATATACTTACATACGAGTACATACGCTCACGCCTTTATTCCCAGAGTGGGGTAGGAAGAGCTACAGAATTACTAACAACTTGTTAATAATTCTGTAACCACATTTTGCACACTTAGGGCTTGTTGTTTGATCAGGTTAAACTAATTGTAAAAAATTTACAAAGGAATCGAATATTAATGGAATCTCAAGGAAATGTGTCAAAGTTTCAATTCCTTTTTCGAATTTTAACAATTAGTTAGTTTAACTACTGATAAAACAACAGGGCTTTAGGCTAAGATGTTTATAATACTAGATAGTTTCACTTCACGAAATGATACTTTCTGAAAGCAAATGCTAGACTTATTACTAAGAATACTAAAATTGTTTTTTTTTGGCAACGAGAAGGCACGCGAGCACTAAGGCCACCTGATGGTAAGTAAGGTGGTAAGTGGTTGTCTTACCCCATACCGGAACACACTGCTGCCTGGTGGTAGCGATGGCCCTGCACAAGGTCCTACCACCGCTAAAATAGTGCTTACCTACAATATTTGAGGAGTTCCCTCAATTCCTACATGATAAATATTCAATTACACTGTAGAATATTGGCAAGAAACAAAAGCTTTTTTAATTCTTTTATTGTTCTTTTTTATAATCTGACTGAATTCTGTATAATGACCAATGCATGGGAAGTAACGGCTCTCTGTCACTCACTGAAAACTTAACATCTAAAATCTAGGCAACCATCTATGTTATCAACTTTTTAATAAGGAAAACTAATAAGGTTGAATTGTTAATAAAATAGGCTTTAATTTGATATAAAATTTTATTATAACTGATGCGGGTACATTTTTTTACGCATAATGTAAAGTCTGTGTCAATAGAAATTGCCAAAGATGTAAACACCAACCTCAAATATTCATCAAGCGTGTTTTAATTTAAAACATCGTTCAATTAGTAGTAATTTAATCTTAAACTTAAGACTGCGCCGAGCGTACGCCGGATGTACAGTGGCGCCCTCATTACTTTTATTGTGTTTTCTAATAAACTAAAGTATTTTCTTGAAATTTAATGAAATGTATTTGTACTACAAATGAAAACACAACTTATAGGGTATATCATATAGTTTAATAACAATTCACCTTCGAGTTATTAACTTAAAGGAAAAAAGTGGCCACCTTTTCCCGTTAAGCTGACTACTCAAAGGGTAATTGTTATTAAAGTTTGTTACGTATCCCATAAATTGTGTTTTTATTTACACTACAATCACATTTCGTCTGATTCCAAGGAAATTCTTTAGTTAACTAGAAAACACAATAATAGTAATGAGGGCGCCACTGGACGCTCGGCGTTTGCTCGGCGCAGTCTTAATGTAAAAGTAAAGATCAAGTGTATAATAAATCATTGTTAAGGACTCACTTCACTTGATGTTTAAAAGCACGGTTCCGAGTAATAATGGTAAATTGGTTAGTTTTGTTAAGTTTTCATCTTTGACAATTTCAATTGGCTCAGACTATATCTTTGTGCATAAAATCGTTTGGCCGAAAACGGATTTTACAATAGACCTACACTAACCTAACCTAATATACACCAATAGACGTGTATTAAATTCTGCAATGTCGGCCTAAAAAGATATTATGCGAAAAGATTGATTATGCGTAAAAAAATTATGCGTTCCAAAGGGATCCCGATTTTTAGCGTTTCCTTATCTGTTGCGCAAAGGCAACCTTTATTTCACCAATTACTTAGGGATTATGCTCTCAACTAATCAACAGTTCTTATAAATTTAAATAACCTATTCGGGAAATTAGTTGAATAAATTGAATTTAAAATGTATTCATTTAACATTATCCTGAGCTAATTTTATCAATGTATATGTTTTTTAGCAATTATTTGTTATGATTAATACTTAACTGATGGTGGTATAATATTCCTAATATCGTATCTTAGACTATATTTCACATAAATCATTACTCATAAATTTATTTGTTCGATTTTTTTATTGTTGAGTTGAATGTTCGTAAGGAATAAACAATAAAACGCATAAAAAAAGAAAATCCAACATCAACTCTTCCACAAACAACAAAGTTTGGGCTCCTCCAGGTAGGAGGCGGTTTTTTTTTTGTTAAACGTACGCCGTAGATACGTATCTCTTAATGTACTTTGTACATGTAGCTAACTTCAAAAAGGCGATGTTATTTTTTTTAAACGCCAAACACTTTGTTTTACTTATAGGTATCTAATAAGCCATCTCCTACTGAAGCTGAGTGAGCTGGGTAGTGATTCTCTCAACAACGACGGTCGGACGGACGAACGAGTGAATGTCCAAGCGGCGAGTTTAAGTAGTCCCGTCAGTGCGAACAAAACATATTTTAGCGCGTGCATTTTCAATTTAGCAGCATGATTTCTGCCGATGGATCGAACGTATAAGGCTGCTTAATTGAAAATTAACGCGCTAAAATGTGTTTTGTTCGTTTTGACGGGACTACTTAAACTCGCCGCTGCGATTGGACGGGTGGACGGGCGGTCCGTTGTTTTTGAGGGAATCACTATCCTGATGATGAGCGGTTAATGGACGAGGATAAAGCAAGAAAACAAAAACAAAATTACGTTAGTTCAGGAAACTTTTTTATCATACTTCCAACAACCAGAACAAAATAAATCCAGGTACTAAGATAAAAGAATAGGCAGGTGTTGATCATCGTCAAATACGCTATGGAAACTAAATGAACCGTACATAGATCCTTTTGAAATAGGCAGTATATGGGGGGCATGACTGCGCCGAAGATTAGAACGGAGCACTTGATGAGGACGAGGATGATGAAGAGATGGGCCAAGAGCCGGTGTCTGAATAATACTCCAGCCAAGAGGAACAATCCAGACGCGAACTGGAGCATCCCCACAGTGAAGAACGCCATGACAATCATCTTCTTATTCTCTTTGCTTATGTCGTCCGTGAAATTCAACAGCGTACTCTCCTCTATAAAACCGAATAGCGCAACTACCAATAAGATACTTGCTCCGGCTCCAGTCGAGAAAAGGGATATTATGAAGGAACCGCATCTGGGAGGAAATACGTTGCAACATCTTTTTATTGGTGGATATAGTTCCGTGTCCATTTTGGAATTTAGCTTGTAATTTTTAGTGGGTGTTGGAATAAAATTATCTAAGAATTTTCTTCTTCTTCGTTTTTATTTACGGCGGTTTCGTTACGATTTCGCCAATTTTCTTCATGTCTCAATGTTAAAATGTCAATTATTTTTGACTGTTATTTGACGTTTATCCCGTATCCCTTAGTAGTCTCTGATAGAACTAGTATAACTTGGAACAAAAAGTTTGCGAACGTGTGTGAAGTGGTTGCTTGCCATCTTCAAGGGTCATATCGACTATGACATATATATGTATGTATATATGTATGTAGACTGGAAGACTTCGACGACAGGACAGGATTTCCCGTACAACGTTGCTTATATAATTATACTTGACATTGGCAAAATTACGTTATTATGTAGACACCATTAAATAAATAAATAAAATAATATTACGAGAAAAGAGACTTGGGACAAGAAGTTTGCGAGCGTGTCCCTGCGTACCTAAAGGCAGCTACTCACGATCAGTTTTAACTGACAGTTTTGACTGAACGGTTTAAGTTATCAAACTTATCAATTAAAACAAAGGGTGTTTAGAAAAAAAGGACAGATTTTATCCAAGTTTAGTTTTATCTAAGTTTTAACTTAGTTTTAATTTAAATTTAAATCTAAGTTAGAAGTTACGTTAGCTCCATCCCTTTCTTTCGATTTAGTTTTCAGTGTCGAGTGACAGTTTGGCAGTCGAACTTTTAAATTGAGTGTTTTGTGGTACCATCCCCATCACCATCCTTGATGGATAGCGATGGAATCTGCAATTCTGCCGTTCTACCAAAGGAGGACGCTAACTGCCATGAGTAAGAGAACCGTTTTAAACCCTATTTGTAAACATATAAAATTTAAAATGCTCAAGTAATAATAGTAAATAAATATCAGGGGACAATGTGACCAATTAAATAGGTAATATTCATGATATTTTTCTTAGCTACAACTGTAAAGTCCGAATTAGGTAGAATGACAAAAACAGACAGACATGCAAAATCAAATAGAAGGTCAAGATCAGGTAGAAGGTCAAGGTCAAGGTCAAGGTCATTTTAAAGTTCAAGGTCAGTAAATATTACCTATTATTAGAATTACTATCGACGCCCTGTGGCATGGGCATCGAGGGCGTGGCCGGCATCGGCCTCGTGCCTTTCGGCGGGTTACTGAAGCTAGTTTGCTGCTCATTCTGAAACAAAGAGATTATTATTATTACTAGATTATTGCATACAGAAACCATTATTTTTTGTTAACGTGTGCTTGTCTCCCCTGAATGGCAAAAGCTTCCCCTTTGTACATACATACATACATACATAAACTCACGCCTTTATTCCCAGAGTGGGGTAGGCAGAGCTACAGAATTACCAAAAACTCTAAAAACTTTCTGATAATTCTGTAGCCACATTTTGCACACTTAGGCTAAGATGTTTACCAGTGTATTAGTGACAGGTTGCAAGCCCATCGCCTAACAGTACTATACGCCTTTATTCCTTTAGCCGTCTCTTACGACATCCACGGGAAGATCCCCTGTGTCTCTCCATTCATCCCTATTAAGAGACGCGTTCAGGTCATTGTGCATGCGGCAGACGTGTCCAGCCCAGTCCTACTTCAACTATGTAATCTTCATCTCAACATCAGCCCCCTCTCAATATTAGGCCCCCTGGGCATATATGGTACGAGGGCCGTTCCGAAAGTTTCTAGCTGTGTCGACATTTATTGAAATATATTTATATTGTTGATGGATATTAAAGGCAAATTCCAATATAAACATTGTGTCCAAAATTCATAGATGTAAATCACTTCGTTTGTTGTTTACGATTTTTTTAACACTAGACGTGTTAACGCTTTGAAAAATATGCAAGCGACGTATTCCTGGGCTAGATTTTTGCTATAATTAATACGGTCTCAAAAATAGTAACCTTTTCATTTTTCCAATATAAATATTACAAAACGTGTAGTATATCAGTCCTATTTTAAACCATACGTTTCTTTCAACATTCTATATTAGAATATGGAGTAAACAAGCCTTGAAGAAATGCCTAAATTAGAGTCTCCAGGAAAATTCAGTGACTTTCAATGAAAGCATTTTGTGCAGTACTATATTTGGGAATAGAGTAAAACAAGCTGCTTAAATATATTAAAAATACTGACAATTCCATCACGGGCAATATCTTCAGAATCAGATGGCCCCTTTAGATTTGACACAGGTTGTGAATACCAAAAAGCTGATGATTTCACCAAAAATTCAAATTTCATATAAAACGACTTCTCTGTGAAAATTAAATATAAAAAAAACATTGTTTTTTTAATAATATTTTTGACAAAACCTGTTCGTAATAAAATTTGCTTTATGAATGTATCAACAATATTAATAGTATATTTCAATAAATGTCGACACAGCTAGAAACTTTCGGAACGGCCCTCGTATGTCAGATCTGACAACCGTTACAAAGACGTTGCCAACCCTGAGGACCAAGATGGAATGCCTCCATGCTACTCCATTCACCAGACTTTCTTCGACTGTGCCTTTCAGAAGTCCGTGTAAAGTCGAGTCCAGAATTAGGCGAACTATCTTGACAGTTCATTGTACACTAATGTTGCCACGGTTTGGCTAGTGCTGTTAATATCGATAGCTAATCGAACACATAACGGATTTGGAATTATCACCGACGATATACGAGTATAGCGTTTGTCTCTATCGCAATTTCATATTTTCCAGAAAGAAAGGGATGAGTGCTATACGTACTAGCCCGACAGAAGACATCTAAAAGGATCATAATGGCCTGTTGTAATAAGAGCATTATTTTTGTATTTTATGCCTAATTTGAGGAGTAAGTATCGTAAATATCCGCTTTAAACCGTACATCCTTCAGATCGTAGTATATCATAAAAATTGCTGTAGTTTGTCCCTATTTGGCAAGCATGTATGGGTGTGAAAGTTTCGACAACAATTACTTGATAAAATATTAATAGAATCAGATTTATAGAAGGCACAAGGTTATATCGACATATTTGTGTCGACATAAACCTATCACTATTTATGTTTTCCTATGTTTGGCAACATTTTTGGCTGTCAAGTGAGTTCGCCTAATTTTGGACTCGGCTTTAGTAACTGTCGTGCCATATCATCTGTCCCTCTCTCACTGATAAATTCGTCCCAAACACTAAGTCCCCTTTGCGTGCAGCGGATACATTCTCATTTACATGACATAACCAAATTTACTAAGCTTTTATTGTAATTAATAAGATTCGTGCAAGCACATGACATTAGTTGGTAGCTCTACAGTTATTAAACTATTATCGTGACTCTCGAAGACAAGTAGTTTATTACAAGTAATTATTTTTAATGTCCGTGAAGCAGCCGTTAAGTGATCAAAGTTCAAACTCTTAGATACGTGACACGAGTTGCGGAACTTTGGATGTCACTTCTATTTCATCACTAAGGCCAGGTAGCTTTTTATATTGTAAGGTGTTTTTTCTGTTTTTATAACACAATTATTCACATGGTTTTTTTCGATTTCCTTTTTCTCTTATGATTACAAGTTTTTATCCAAAACTAAGTATCTTCCATCGACACATATTGTATGCTTTTGAGTTGTAAAATTATACTTTCAAGCTTCCAGTCTTAGAGTTTTTTTGCTATGAACGTTAAGAGGGTAAACATTTCATAGGCCTCGGGGTCTTTCCTCTTTCCTTCTTATCACTGACAGGCCTCAACTTTTGCTGCTTTTTGCATTGCAAGGGCGGAAAAAAACAATGTGCTATGAAGTCGAAGTACCTCAAATCCTTGAGATAAAACAATTAATATGTTTCTTGCAGAGTTTTTTTCTGTATTATGGATCCCAAAAATTAGTATAATTAAACAAAATGATTCCTTTTAATAAAATGAGCTATCTCAAGGATTTGAATTTCCCCTTCATGCCCCCTTATTTTCTCCCACCCTGTATACTTCATGGTGTTGCTTAAGGGTTTGTTCGTTAAGAGGACATTATCGCTTCCGCAATGCTTGGATTAAACAACCTTTCAATACTAGTCTTTGATTTTTAAACATCCTACTTTAAAAAAAAACTAGCTATTGTCCCTGGAGGGCGGAAATTTTGTCGACGATAAACCGTGTTCACCCAAAAGATGCCTATTCACCTTATCTTTAAATATATGCAAATTGAAGTCAGCGGCACCAAAACTTTGACTCCTGCCGCCTATTCCACCATCTTGATAATAACAGGTGACAGATGACGTTTCAGTGTACATGGCTCAGCTCATATGAAACCCAGCGACGTATCAGCGTGTTAACTTTACAATGTATAACGAACGTCATAGGGACCACAAGTTTGACCCCTGGTCGTAATAAAGACGCCTTTAGAGAGCTATAACACTCACAGCTCTAGGCCTCGGGTTTTTCCTGATGCCTCGCCGCGCCCGCGCCTTCGCCGCGTAGTAGATCCGGATGTAGACGAACACCATGATGCAGGAAGGGATGTAGAAGCTGCCCAGGGCGGAGTACACCACGTAGCCTATTTCTTCTGACACCTGGGGACAAGAGAAGAGGGAGTGTGAGTGGAGAAGTCAAGAGAATTAGCTTAAAAAAACCCTTACATCCAAATTGTGACTGGGTGCAACTTATGCCTCGGCCCGCCAGCCGCCTTGTCAGACAATTCCCTACTATCCGAACCTAGGCAATAATGTACTATTAATATACGTAGTTTACAAATTGTGGCTTGTCACATAACCCTTATCCTTCTTTCTCGTTGGAGGCCGTATTTGTATAGACTGGCATTAATCTAATCTGATACAAGGACGTTTGTAGTTTATGTAATTAGACTTCGTAATCGAATTGTTTAGTGTTCTTATGTGGTTCTTATTATGATTATCATGCTGTGATAAGTGTTTGATAATATGACCTTAAGACTGCGTACGTACGCCGGATGTACAGTGGCGCCCTCATTACTTTTGTTGTGTTTTCTAATAAACTAAAGTATTTTCTTGAAATTGGACGGTAAGTTTATGTACTACAAATGAAAACACAACTTTATAAGGTATGTCACATATTTAATAACAATTCACCTTCGAGTTATCAACTTAACGGAAAAAATTTGGCCACCTTTTTCCGTTAAGTTGACTAATCAAAGGGTAATAGTTATTAAAGTTTGTTTTGTATTCCATAAATTGTGTTTTTACTTGTCTGATTTCAATTAAATTATTTAGTTAATTAGAAAACACAATAATAGTAATGAGGGCGACACTGGACGCTCGGCGTTTTTCATGTGATAAAAAATATATTCACTGAATTCACCAATTCTACCAGGGGCTTCTTTTATAAAGCTAGAAATTACCATTTACTGGCTACAAGTTTCCATTTGACACAACCTCGACCAATGGCGACCAGCCATTTGAGCAGTGTTGCAAGTTTAGACCTAAAAAATTGTAACTTGTAGCCAATCCGTCGTAAGATATCATATTCGCAAAACATGATATTCGCAAAACATCACATTAGCAAAACTTAACTGTTATTAAGATATGAATTAGACAGTGTCGACGGAGCTCTGCTACTGCGGAGCTCCTTTTTCTGTGTAGTTTGGCCCTCCGGGCCTGCTATAAATCTAACATAACCTAAACCTACCTACGATTTTATAACAAAACCCGACTATTTGCAAATATCATGTTTTGCGAATATCGTGTTTTTCTAGTATGATGTTATGCGTATATGATGTTTTGCGAATGTGATATTCTGTAGAGTAACTGCTTGTAGCTTTATGTCCTGTTATTTTCCATTTCTTCTATGCACATTATTTGCACATAAAACACCCAGAAACAATACCCATAATTGTTTAGCACCCCCCAACCAGCAACAAAAGAGATACACACACGAACAAAGCTACCCTATATATTATTCACCTGTCTTCACCAAAGTGCGAGATGATTGAAAAATTCTCCCAAGGAACGGCTCAAGTGTTGAAAAATTGGTGAAACCTTCCGAGTTAGTAAACTTGTTAATAAGACGTTGATAGATGGAGACGATGACGAATTTGTTGCGAGATGTTTTATTATGAATATTAAGAAGTTGATGCACGCGTACTTTTTCGAGTCAAAGTACCCGAAACCGACGTGCGTGCATGACTCGATGTATGAATGTGGAAGAAGCGAAAGAAATTTGTCAAGATTGTAGCAAATGGAAAGAAGTGGTCTCTGCCTACCCCTCTGGGAAACAGGCGTGATTTAATGTATGTATGTATGTATCATGCACGCATTTATTAAGAGAAGTGATTTTTAACCCATACCGCAAAAGAGGGGGAGTTTAACGTGCGTACAGTTGTTTCATTTCCCGAAAGGGGTTTGTGCAGATGCAAAATCAAGCGAAGGACACGGTACTCGGGGTACTAAAAGTACGTACGGTCACGAGCGTTAATTTGGGACCCATTGTAAGAAAAATATGCTTGAAGTCGTCAATGTCATTAGAGATGTCAAGTCATTTGTAACTTAAACTTATTTTTGTAGAATGTCAGATTGACTTTGGACCTAAGGTGGGTACCATATTTAATCTCGTGACTGTACAAGATGTACCTCGAGCACAAACTTCTTCGTTTTTTATGTATCACGATTGGAATCGGCACCCCCCGTGTTCATTTTTAGTACTAACAGAAGCGACACATATCGAGAAACGTTCAAACCTACAAGTTCAAAATGTTTAAATTTTCTTTCTAAAAAAAGATTAGCTACGCAATTCTAACGTCAACCTCTTCAGTCACCTTTCCACTTTAGTCCTTTTTCATTCTTAATTGATATGGTTAAAACACATACATAATATATCTAATTTGTAAAGTGAGTGCAAATGGAAAACATCGTATTTAAAAAGCCAAAACTAGTTTCGGAGAAAAATACTGGATTTGATTTTTTTTTTTTGTACTCAAGTTGACACGTTGGCTTATTAAGGTAGGTAAGTGTAAGACAAGTTTGATTGACCTTTTCCAGCGAAAACTTTGTGGTAGATATGATGAACCTCTTAGAGGCGTAGAATGTATAGGCAGAATATTCCGTTTATACTAAACAGACATTCTGTTATAATGGTGTTCTTTAATAGATTTGTTTTTGCTCCTGTGATAACAACGTTTGGATATTACTTATATGAATTCGCCGTCGCTAATAAAATGCACCAGAACTGTTATTTGAGCCGTCTATTGTACGAATTAATCATTGGGCCCATTGTCCGTCTTCAATGGGTAACACCAGGCTTTGTTACATCGATCGTTCACCTAAATATATGAGTCGTGCCGGTGCATACATTACAAAGAACGGTTTTGCGGGTGGTAGGACCTTGTGCAGGGTCTGTCCGGATCGCTACCACCATCTTATCCATTAACCTACCGCCAAACAGCAGTGTTCGCATTGTTGTGTTCCGGTTTGGGGATAAGACAGCCGGTGATATGACTAGCATAGAGGCATTCCATCTTAGTCCTCAGGGTTGGCAACGCATTTGCAGTCTTAGGATTGCATTGCAGTCTTGTGAATGCGAATGTCTATGGGTCACAGTTTCCACTTACCATCAGGTGGCCTGTGTGCTCGTTTGTCTATATAATTATGGTTGGGACACGCATTAGAAGTTACTCATTTTGTTATGAACTTGATGAGGTCCATTTTGACTAGCCTACATTTGAATACAGATTTTTAAAGTGTTTTTGATATTTTTTCTAAAGCTGTAAAGTTTGATAACCTTTTATTTTTTGCGTAAAATCTACACTATACATAAAATTAAATATTTCTTCAATTATTGTGTAATTATTTATTTATATATCTAGCTTTATTAAAATAGCAACGTAGATTTATCTTGCTATTTTAATACGTTCGTGTAGATTTTATTTAAGATCTTATCAAATTAACGGTATTACGAAAGACGTTAACTTTTCAAGAAGCTGAATGTAAGATGGAACGTTCTAGACGATTAAGGGAACGACTTGTCTTAACGTTCAATTAGCAGTTTAGGTAACAGAGTCGTTTCGTACAAAAATTATTTTAATATTCGCGATCGTTTGGGACAGGTCTTGGAGAGGCGGGAGCGATTAGCGATAAGCGTAGCGATAAGCGAAGCGATAGTCACCGACGACGCCTCAGGGAACTTATGAGCCTCTGTAGTGTGCTGAATATATTTGAAATGTTGAAACCACAAGTCACGTTTTTGTTTTTCTACACTTAATAATTATAAAGAGGAAATATTTGTATTTTTGTATACCTATTTGTAACGAATAAACTCAAAAATTAAAGAGCAATTTCAAAAAATATTTCTCCATAAAAATAAATAAATAAAATTAATAAATATCATGAGACAATGTCACACCAATTGACCTAGACCCAAACTAAGCTCTAGGCTTGTACTATGGGTACTAGACAACGATATAAATACTTATATAGAAAACATCCATGACTCAGGAACAAATATTCGCGCTCATCACACTAATATTTGCCCTTACCGGGATTTGAACCCAGGACCGCTAGCTTCTTCACTACCCACTAGGCCAGCGCGTCGTCAACATTATCTCTGAGTAACATAGACTATAAAAAAAAAAAAAAAAAAAAAATATATATAAAAAAAAAAAATTTTTTTTCAGATATCTCAGATCCATAGGTTGTTAGTTACAAAAACACTTATAAAAACTATGTTTTATTTTTCTGCGCGGACCGAATCGCGGGTGACAGCTAGTATATTAAATAATAATATAGAAAAATGCTACGATATCGTTTTTTTGACAACGCGTTGGCTTAGTTGGTAGTCCGGGGTTCGATTCGCGGTATGGAACAATATTTGTTTAATGAGCTCGAGTATTTGTTTCCGAGTCTTGAATGTTTCTATGTAACGGGTGTATGTGTATTTCTTAGTGACCTCCTGTCGACTAAACGGCGTGACGGATTGAGTGCGAAGTATTGTGTGATGTGACTTTATCCTATAGTTCGAATAGTTTTATACAAAATGATGTGAATCCCAGAAAACAAGTAGGTAATTCATAATTCATAATTCATTTATTGCATTTATGGGTTTTACAAGGTATTAAGGCTAAACATGGTTCCAACATAAACCCTGTTAGGGCACAGCAATAACAGTTAAACTAATTTAAACTTATTCTTTAAAGTATCGATAATTATAAACACATCATTAATTATGCCTTATAACTAAAAAACTCTTGTAGGCTATAAAAACATTTATTTATTAGGAATTTCTTTAATTTATTAAAAAACAAAGCCTCCCTATCTATTGCTTTTAAATCTTCAGGAATATGATTGTACACTTTTACAGACATATGGTGTGTACCCGTATTTACCATTTGTAATTTTGTAAAACAACTGACCAGTTTGTTTCTTTTCCTCAGATTTTGAGATCTAGGGCAATAGGCTATTTAACAGGTTTTTGAAAACCATCTCAGATTATTTGTTGGTGTTTATTGAGTGCTCCAAAAGTGGTAATTTTAAATTCTTTTATGTATTTCGTCTAAAAAAAGGAAATAAAAATTCACTTTTAAAATATGCCGCCAAAACGCTTTCTTGGGCAAGATGGCGTCGCACAGGAATCAGTGACGTCAGTGGTCAATACACAAACAAACTGACATTGGCTTATCATAGCAAAGCCAGAAAAAAAACCAAACGTCAACTGTCATATACAGGGTGTCCCATAAATAGCACGTCACAGTGACACCGGAGATTCCCCAGCCTCAGACGAACCGAACCAACCTAACATGACCTCAGTAAAAGTTGCACCGTTTTCGAGTTATACCAATTTAAAGATTTTTCCAATTTCTCACCTCTTTTAACATTGCAAGTGCCCGCATTTCCTGGGATAGCTTTACAATTTAGTTTTTTTTATTTATACGCTTTCATGAATAGTTGCTTAAGATGATAGAAGCATTATTATGTCAATAACTAATGTAAAAGTTGGAAAAATACTGTAATGAACTTGACTTAAATTATCATCAACATATTAATTTCAACTTTGAACACCTGCCATGACTTTTTTTTACTAGAAACGAAATGAGCAAATAACTTTAAAAACATGCGTATGTTATGCCAATTCTAAAATGGTATGACACATGATAATCATAATGCAAAAAAGTAGGAATTCGAATCACATTTGATTGACCAAGGTTCAAAGATAAAGGTTTATTCGTTTTTACAATAAATGTTCGAATTGTTTCCCTGCGACTCTAAGGCACAAATAGCATCTTCGGATAAAAATTCGGTTTAATTTTCGTAAACTGGTTTCGGATATGTCTCGGGCTGCATCGAAGACACGTCGCCGTAGTTCCTCTTCGTTACTTATTGGTTTTGAATAAATTTTATCTTTCAAACATCCCCAATAAAAAAAATCCAGTGGGTTTAGATCCGGGGAACGCGCTGGCCATAAAATTGATCCCATTCGCCCAATCCATTCTGTCAGGATACTTGTTGTTTAGGTGCTCACGGACTGAGCGAGCGCAGTGTGCCGGGCAGCCATCTTGCTGGAACCACATCCTTTGCCTCAATGCCAACGGCGTGTCCTCTAATAAAATAGGCAGATCGTTTTCCAAAAACTGCAGATAATTCTGGCCATTCAGAATCGGCGGCAACTCGACCGGTCCTATTATTTGGCCGTTAAAAATTCCGGTCCACAAATTAATTTTAAATTGGTATTGTGACCGGTCTTCTCTCTATTCGCACTGAAGTTCCTGGCTCTGCTTGTACTTGACTTAAAACAACGTCATCATCAATGGTTTGGGGTCTTCCTTCTGAGCCACGTCTTGGTGGTCTGTCGTCACGATAATCATTCACGACTCTTCAGTCGCCTCATAAGTCGTCGGCCTACGATTTGCATATCGTTCCGAGTACAGTCTTGCAGCCAACCTTGCGTTGTAAGAAACATTACCTCGAGTGGAAACTCTCCTAGTTTCACCATAAATTAAATGCATATCAGCGTACTCACTATTGGAGTACTGAGAAGTATTACGATGTGCCATCGTAATAAAGTTTTACAAAGTGAAATCAAGTGTCCGTTAAGAGTGCCGAGTAGTCGTTTCAGTTCCACAAAATTAATCAGAGATTTAGTTCAGGAACACCACAGGAAAACAGGGACGCAGTGAACATGGTGATAAGTAATGACATAAGTCAAATTAATAAAAATAAAAAGTAACTAAAAAGTCTGCTATTAAAACGAGGTTTAATATTAAAGGGCACGAAACGCAAGGTAACGAACTACTTTGGGTCACAGGGCACCCGCTGCAATAAATTAATAACTACCATACAATTCTTTACATAATAAACTTGCAAAGCGGCTAATAGCCTTTCATTTGTTAGTTTGGTTTCGGGATCCTTATTAGGAAAAGTTAGTCGAATTCCTACTTTTTTGCATTATGATATCATGTGTCATACCATTTTAGAATTGGCATAACATACGCATGTTTGTAAAGTTATTTGCTCATTTCGTTTCTAGTAAAAAAAAGTCATGGCAAGTGTTCAAAGTTGAAATTAATATGTTGATGATAATTTAAGTCAAGTTCATTACAGTATTTTTCCAACTTTTACATTAGTTATTGACATAATAATGCTTCTATCATCTTAAGCAACTATTCATGAAAGCGTACAAATAAAAAAAATTAAATTGTAAAGCTATCCCAGTAAATGCGGGCACTTGCAATGTTAAAAGAGGTGAGAAATTGGAAAAATCTTTAAATTGGTATAACTCGAAAACGGTGCAACTTTTACTGAGGTCATGTTAGGTTGGTTCGGTTCGTCTGAGGCTGGGGAATCTCCGGTGTCACTGTGACGTGCTATTTATGGGACACCCTGTAGAATATACAGACATATAATCTGTGATATTTACCGACCCTTGACGTCATCATGGATTCGGCGCCGTTTTCGACAAAATGGCTACAGATAAAAAATGATCAAGTTTTATTGTGGTTTTTTGGATAAAAGATCCATTTTTTTTAAAGTAAGAATACCTTAAATCGATTTTAAAACTCATAATTTATATGAATATACATAATTATTACGTTTTTTTTCACCTTGTCAAATAGCCTATTGTCCCTTGTCTGTTTGTTGTCTTGTTTAGTACTAGTACAGCGACGAGCTTTCGGACGTCTACATCTACATCTAGGTACATTAATATTATAAAGAGGTAAAGTTTGTGTCGTTGTAAGGGGTAATCTGTGGATTTACTGAACCGTTTTTGAAAATTCTTATATCAATAGAAAGCCACGTTATTTGTCAATGTTATAGGATTGTATATTAACTTAGAGAGAAATTAACTTAGAAAGTAGACTATTTTTACGTAGAGACCTCGTCGTGTTGTTCTCATAGTTTTATTTTTATCAAGTTTAAGGTTTATTGACGTTATATGTGTAAAAAAAATATTTTTGGTAATTTTAAGAATTTATTATTTATTACTTTATTACCTAATGTAACTTACTTTACTTAATGTAACTTAGTTTTAAGTACTATGATTTTATGGTTGAAAAAATGACCTTCTGCTGGAGTTTCTTGCGGCGCTTCTTCTCCGCAATGATGGTCTTGTCCGAAGCGCTGGTAGACTCACCCTATATTACCGACGTGTAAAAGAGCCCTCATGTGGCCTATTTACTAAATAAATATTTTGAATTTTGAATTTGAATTTGAATTTTAACCCAAAAAGGTATATATTTTCCAAAGAAGTGGGCACGGGGACAGCTACTTATATACCTATATATAAGTCAATATTTACATTCAAAATACAGTTAAATTATTAATTCGTTTAGTTTATAACTGTCTATCCCTTTAGCCTCGATCAAAGCCATGATTATGTGCCGCTAATACGGAACCGGAATAAAAGCAAACGACCCGGGTTCATTTCCGTCCGGAAATTACACTTGAGTGCTAAAGGAAATTACATTTTAAGTCGTAAGGAATAGAACTAAATCAGTATTGAATTTAATAATTGTAATTTCTAAAGAGATGGTAGGCACGGATTTCTTCCTGAAAGTTTACATATTCAAGTAATTGTACGGAAGTAGCTTTTTTAATAGTTTCCGTGGGCTTTAAACTTAACCACTCTGCAATATTTTCAAAATATATATACTATATTTTTACTTCACTTTTATATCGTCGTTTTTTTATTTAAGTAAGTTTTTGTTTAAGTATACTTATCTGCATTCTCTCGACTATAATCTTAAGATGGCAAGCCTAAGACCGCAAATGCGTTGCCAACCCTGAAAACTAAGATGGAATGCCTCCTCTATGCTAGTAATTTAACCGGTTGTCTTATCCCCACACCGGAACACAACTAAGCGAACACTGCTGCTTGGCGGTAGATTACAGGATATGGTGGTAGCGATCTGGACGGACCTTGCACAAGGCCCGTATCTGTTTTCCATCAGTAATTACATTAACTACGTAAAAGTGCTAAAAATGTCCCAAATTCCCTACGATATCGTCAAACCTTCATAAAAAAATCAAATCTCTCAGCATTTGAGAATAAAAAGAAAATCAGATATCAACCCACAGATAGGACATCCTATTAAAATGTCCCTTTACAATTGAAAAACTAAGCTCTTGACATTATGGTTGACTTTTCAACAGCGTTTCATTTTTGTACCAAAAATACCTTTCTGACTTTGAATTGAATGTAGAACACGATAGAGTGTATTTTCAACTGGTGGTGGGTGGTTTTATAAACTGGTTTTGGTTTTGGTTCTCGTCTCGTTTTACCTCCATTTTGGCAATAATTTGTTCTTTTGAATGGCCTGTTAGCAATACGTGATGTCCGTTTGGGACAAGAATTACTTTTGTCGTCGTTCATTACTGGTAATTGTGCGGATGGAGATAATTTGTCCTACAAATAGTACGCGTCCTTTAAATAGGACAGGAAAATGGTTTCTTTAATTTTCTGGAAAATACTCTTGTTTCGACGAAGAAATCGCACGATTTTGTGTTGAAATTTATGGGTCCTCTATTCTATATTGCTTTTGTTTTGTGGTAGTATTGTTTTTGTCTCGGCCGCCTTTACTGTGAAGTACTGTGTGTGTGTGTTTGCGGGTGGTAGGACCTTGTGCAGGATCCGTCCGGATCGCTACCACCGTCTTATCCATTAACCTACCGCCAAACAGCAGTGTTCGCATTGTTGTGTTCCGGTTTGGGGATAAGACAGCCGGTGAAATGACTAGCACAGAGGCATTCTATCTTAGTCCTCAGGGTTGGCAACGCATTTGCAGTCTTGGGATTGCTCTGCAGTCTTGTGAATGCGAATGTCTAAGGGTCACAGTTTCCACTTACCATCAGGTGGCCTGTGTGCTCGTTTGTCATCTCTATGCCATATAAAAAAAAAAAAAAAAAGTAAAGTAACTAAGAGGTATCATAACATTGACAACACGATGACATGTCAAAGGTCGGATCCCTTTGACTGCCATACATATCGTTGGTCATAATGTAATGTTAGACATACTTTTTTTTGTCATAACTTCTTTCAAGCTGAAGTAACAGTTTTTAATAAACGGTTATCGTGTAGATTAGTTACGTTAGGTTAGGTTAGTTTTATAAAAATCCTGAAAAAATAGCCGTGTCCTGAGAAAAATGCATTATGACTTGCGAAAATTATGACTTAACACACACTATGACTAAAAATAATTATGGCAGTCAATAGAGACCCGTCAAAGGTTATATGGTTTTATCAAGTAAAATAGAAGCTCTGTATGAGTCTTTTAGTAAAGAAAAGTTATCACAACGTTAAAAATACGATAACACGTGACAAGCAATGTGATTTTATTAGAACAAAGCTCTTGATAGTTAATGGGTTTGGAGGCCCGTGAATACTTGCAATCTCAAGACTGCAGCCCTAAAAACCGCCTCTCGGCAGATGTGTAGACAGACCTTGCATTCACGCTTAAACCCTGATCCGTGCCACAAAAACCGATAACAAACGGATCGGTGACAGATGCATCTGCCGACGTTGAATACCTACCACAGACGAGCAAACTACTCCGTCTACACGTCCGCGGATGCACTCGAATCAGTGTTCGGAATTTTCACGGCAAAACAAAAGACTGTCGCAAATTTACTAGGGTAAGAAATAATTTTTCATCGATATCGAGAATTACTATGGAATAATTTATAATTTAAAATAATATGCAAAAAAAAAACAGTAATTCACAGATCATTCAGTGTACATAAATGGCTTTATAGTGATAAACGGAACCGTTTACTCCCAGAGAACGTCGAAAAATTAATGACTATCTACTCTTATCACTATCAGAAACCAAATAAAATGGCATGTGCTGCTGTGTGTACTGATGTGGATTTTGAAGAAGAAATTGAATCTGTTTCGATATAACTTTACACAAACCTAATGTATTTTATAATATATTTATATTTATTTGGTGGACCATTATTTATTTTACTATCGATATCGATGAAAAATTATTTCTTACCCTAGTAAATTTGCGACAGTCTTTTGTTTTGCCGTGAAAATTCCGAACACTGATTCGAAGATAACATTTGCTGATGAGTCTGTCGACGTGTAGTGGAGGCTTAACCTCGTAAAGACCACGTCCTAGTTCGAAAAAAAATCTTCTGTCAGTCAACTTAAGTCAAAAATCCCTTTGACAAATGTCCCAAATTTAGGACGTTGGGCCTTATGAGGATAAGACAAATGTTTGTAATTTTACCGGAAGTATTACTTCCATATTTTGCTACTTGGCGGTGGGTATAAGAAGGCAAAATAGGAGCAGTGACCTAGGAGGTAACCATCGTATAGCCAATCCAGTTTACGAGTGTAAGGTACTATCACGAACGTTAATTTGTGAGAGATGCCAAGTTTCCTAAACCTTACAAATGTAAGTTTTAGGAAACTCAACCTTATTGTTGTAGAATGTCAGATTGACTTTGGACCTAAGGTTAAGATTGCAGTGTTGAGCTGGTGGTCTTGAGATCTTAGATCCCATAATTACCATCACATAACCTTAAAAAACCACTACCAATATCGCTAATAAACAAAATGATTTCTTCAAAAATAGATAATCTGTCCACCCTTAGAATTTCTTCAACAATACAAAACCACAAATGACTAAAAGATCACAACTATAGGTAATCACAGCCACTTCAAAATTCAACTCAAATTACAACGCATTTTAGTTTATTTTCCTTCGTCTCTTAAAAGCACCATTGTATTTTTTTCTTTAGTACATATGTTACGTCCAGAGCTGCAGAACCCTTATCCGTTCGTAAATGCATTACCGACGACCGAGATCCCTGATTTGCCAAATTACCCCTAAACCGATGTAGAGACAGCAGCACAAATCACAATATCCTGCCCTCTTATGGATAAAAGACGCGTGTGAAATCAATTCATAGAAGTATATTAAACTTTCAATGGTTATAATAATAAGGTTGGATGTGCAATACAATTCATGTAGTAAATACGCCGTACTCAGAAACATTTTTAAAGTTTTATTTCTTTTAAAGCTTAAACGTTGTAAAAACTACTTGTTGACAAGTTGATCACCAAACACCATCACGTAAATCACCGACGTTGTTCCTGCGCGTAACCATGGTAATAACAATGCTATAATAATTAAAAACGAACTGTACCTACAAAAATTACCATTTGGCAACTTACCCTCTGTATAGAACGGATTTCACGCTTCGGAAACGCTATTGGTGGTATTCTGATACGCTCCTATGCTGCCCTTCTAACCCAAAAAACAGTATCTCAGGTTCAATTGCCAAAGCAAATTCCATCGTGTCGATAAGGTTGTAATTGCTACAGAAGTCTATTTTGAGATAGTGCTATTTGATTTAGCAGGGCAGTATTTTTTGGTCATTTCACTGAGGGTTCTATCCCCACACCGGAATCTGAACACTGCTGCTTGACGCTAGGAGAAAAAACAAGATAGTGGAAGAAATCCAGACAAACCCCCTAACCACCAAACAAACAGTAGTCCCGTCAGAGCGAACAAAACACATTTTGGCGCGAGCATTTTCAATTTGTGTTTAAAGAACTTTATTTTTTTTCTCTTAAGAAATATATACATTTCACTTATACAGAGAAAACAAAGACGGCTTAAGACTGCGCCGAGCGTCCAGTGGCGCCCTCATTACTGTTATTGCGTTTTCTAATTAACTAACGAATTTCCTTGGAACCAAACAAAATGTATTTGTAGCGCAAGTATAAACACAATTTATGGGATACGTAACAAACTTTAATAACAATTACCATTTGAGTAGTCAGCTTAACGGGAAAAGGTGGCCACTTTTTTTCGTTAAGTTAATAACTCGAAGGTGAATTGTTATTAAACTATATGATATACCCTACCTATAAGTTGTGTTTTCATTTGTAGTACAAACACATTTCGTCCAATTTCAAGAAAATACATTAGTTTATTAGAAAACACAATAAAAGTAACGAGGGCGCCACTGGACGCTCGGCGCAGTCTTAAAGTTATGGTTTTGAGTGAACAAAGATTAATAATAACAATGTAAGCAACATTTTGCAACAATGTAAGCAACAAACAACAAGTTAAATAAAAGGTGAGATGAGCTTATAACAGAATATTTAAAAAGTGGGCATGCAATTAGTAAATAACATTTGTAGTTCCTGATTAATATTTACTAGCTACGTTAACAAAAGGGCATATAGTAAGGGCAATTTCGCAGCATGACTTCTATCGATGAGATCGAACGTATAAGGCTACCTAATTGAGAAACCACCCGGTAAAATGTGTTTTGTTCGCTCTGACGGGACTACTTAAACTCGCCGCTGCGACCTTCACTCGTTCGTTCGACCGACCGCGTTCTTGAGAGAATCACACCCCAGCTCAGAAACAGAGCTTTTAAAATCGAATTTCCAAGTTACGTTAGCTCCATCCGTTTCTCTCGATTTAGTCTCAAATGACGAGTGACAGGGATGGAGCTAACGTAACTTAGAACCAGGGATTGAAAACCGGTTTATTTTCCGTACCGGTTAGAGCCGCACTTTGAGAGCCTAACCCATAATAAAGGTTACGCTCGCAAGAACCGCTCTAACCGGTATCTCTATGTCGGAGCGTAAACAGGGAACGAAATCAATTTACCGGTTAGAGAGCGGTTCCTCCGTGTGGGGGGTGAATGACCGCTCGTTTAAGGAGACAGGATTGGTTTGCTATGGTATTAGATTGATAGCGCAGCCACCAGCAGCGCCTCGACGCGCGACAGCGGTCATTCATCCCGTATCGAAACACAGAGTAACCGGTTAGGGAGCGCTTCGAAATAACGTTCCCAAATCATTTCGTTCGAACGTAACCTAAATTATTAACCGGTTTAACCTAAATAAATACCGGTTTATTTGTAACCGGTTACAATCCCTGCTTAGAACTTCGATTTTCAAAGTAAAGCCTCTGGTCAAGTTTGTGCTAACCGTACCAATCAAATAAGCAATACAACTTCTTTTGTTCGCCGCTAGAGTTCCTTGGTCAAGCAATTGTGTAATGATGTTTTGCTATCCGTATGCGGAACCCTCGGGATACATCTGTAGATGTATAGCGTGTGGGTTTATTTAGTTTATATTACCAGTATTGTTATGAGTGAATAAGTCCGAAGATAGGGTTAAATTTTGGCTTATAAAAACGGTAATGAGGTCAAAAACTATAATAAGAATATAATATAAAAGTAAAGAAGAAAAGACGTGGAGTAGTCTCTAAAAAACGTCTGCTAGGCAATTAATAAAGGAAAGAACTTCAATTAAAAAATGATGACGCTAATAACGTTTTTCTTTTCTATCACTCAAAATGTATGGAACATTTAAGTGCGTCACGATAAACCACGTGGTCAATATTGCCCTCCCATACATTTTGAGTGATAGAAAAGAAGAAAGTTAGGTAGAAAATAGCATTTTATTAACGTTGATAAATGCCAATATTCGTTGTTGCTTGTGCTTTCTTTAATAAGGTCATGTATGGTTGTCTCAAACTAAAGATTGGCGAAATACATCTTGTTAGAACAACGAGCGAAAGCCATTAATTAAGGAAAAAACACAATTCTTTTTAAATCTTGCTATAGTGGGTATAACAAGCGAGGCAACATCACGTATTTTGGCAAGCATTCCCTCGCACAAGTCATATAAATGATCTGTGACGTCACAATAACACCGTCGTATGTAAATGCGGCATACATTTTGGAATATATTATTTATGTACAAGAGCACTCTCATGTCAGTCGGATTGAAATTGTTAAAGTTTCGAATATAATATAGTCAGGAGACTGTTATAATAGTAAATAAGGTTATTAACTGGCTAAGGAGGGTTTAGTGCAACCGTTATATTGTAAACCGTGGACACAAAACAGTAGTTTTTTTTTTTTTTTTTTTTTTATGGCATCGAGTAGACAAACGAGCACACAGGCCACCTGATGGTAAGTGGAAACTGTGACCCATAGACATTCGCAATCACAAGACTGCAATGCAATCCTAAGACTGCAAATGCGTTGCCAACCCTGAGGCTAAGATGGAATGCCTCTATGCTAGTCATTTCACCGGCTGTCTTATCCCCAAACCGGAACACAACAATGCAAACACTGCTGTTTGGCGGTAGGTTAATGGATAAGACCACGTTCCAGAGACCAGTTCATCATCAATATCATCATACAAAGGTATTGCGCGGCTTGCACGTGTCTCGACCCACGAGTAATTAAATCTCAACAGGGTAGTGATTCTGTAAACAACGCCGGTCGTGCGGAGTGATATCCAAGCGGCGAGATTAAGTAGTCCCGTCAGTGCGAACAAAACACATTGTAACGCGTGCATTTTTAATTTAGCAGCACGATGGGTCGAACGTATAAGGCTGCTTAATTGAAAATGCACGCGCTACAATGTGTTTTGTTCGCACTGACGGGACTACTTAATCTCGCCGCTTGGATATCACTCGACAGTCCGCACGACCGGCGTTATTTACAGAATCACTACCCAGGACGCAATAAGCTGGTTTAGTCGGGTTCGCGCGGCCACCGCGTTAAGTTGCGTGCGTATTAAGTATCGAATAATGTGCATCAACGTTCTTTCTCTCTTCTTTTTATTTTTAAAGGGCCGTAGAGTAACAGATTTTTTAAATTATTCAGTACTAGCACGTACTAGCTCCTGTCCGCGACTCCGTCCACCCTCACCCTTTATTTCACCTCCTTAAAGGATGATTATCTGGATAAAGACTATTTTATGTCCTTCTCCGGGACTCAAACTATCTCTATACCAAATTTCATCTAAATCGGTTCAGCGGTTTAAGCGTAAAGAGGTAACAGACAGACAGACACACTTTGGCATTTATAATATTAGTATGGATTAAAAAAGTATGGGTAAGTAAAGTAGGGTAACCTGACTATACCCATTTACGCAAATAGGGTTCCAAATGGGTAACCCGCATCAAATCAATCCTTTCATTTCACGTCTAGAAAACCTTTCCATTTAGCTAAAGTTTTAAGTAAAACCCCGAACGGAATGTTGAAAAGCACCCAGTTACACTCCGCTACGGAATTCCAACATGAAACAAAACCTTATTCCTGTGCTGCCAAGTTACGTTTTATTTAGGTCAGCCAAATAAGCCAAAATATACGTCTTGGGAATACGAATTCTTCTATCCGTGTAATAAGTTTGTGTAAAAATATAACTTTACGGGAAC